>QGSO01000147.1:359469-959469 GCA_011037825.1 Carya cathayensis
TTTGTATGTAACGTTCGACACAACGTCCGAACGTATTTTCTTCCTAAATTCGCACGTAACATTTTTGCCTTAACGTGCGAACGTTATTTCAATAACGTTCGAACGTTTCATGTATAAATTTTTTAATGTTGTTTCTTTTTATTATTATTATTTTAGATATTGTAATCTGAAATTAATTAGTTATTTTACTGTCAAAATTATGTGAATTTATAACTATGCTATTTTAATTTTCTGAATAATACGTATGCTTTTTTTTTTTTTCAGGATATGGCTCAGTATATGACGACAAGGAAGCGAGGGAGGGATGGAGGCAACCCGGACATTGCTCGACTGGGGGTACGAACTGTTACGGGGGAACGAGAAATCCTCATTAATGAGTTTGATGAGCTCAGCTGGGAGCAGAAGACGCTGAGAGACGTCTTCGTCACCAGAGGCTGGGGCCCCATATGCACATTGAGGGGAACAATTTACCCCTCAATGGTTCGAGAGTTTTACATTGGGATGGCCACCATGCCTAACGATGCATCATCCCATACTCTCGAAGTACGCGGTATACAGTTTCACTTCTCGGCGGATGTTATCGCCTACTTACTCCAGATTCCGCGTATACTACCTGAGTCGACAGCTACTCAGGCTGCTGACACAGCAGCTGCATTTTCCCCGAGCATATTCGAGGAAGAAGAACATCGACCCGAGGACGATCCTATTGCTACTGAGGTTGGTGATGCGGAGCGGGACCAGGATTTCTACATCCTCACTGGCACGGACCGCACGAAGCTCGATAGGCCGAACTCCTTCAGCCAGAATCAGCTGCTGCCTTTCTTTCGCATGTTGCACATTTTTGTTGCAACAAATGTAGACCCGGTGACACATAAGAGCACATTCAGTCGGGCTCGTGCACAGTTCCTGATTCGCTTGGCACGTGGTGAGCCCATTGACTTGCCCCTCGTTATATTTGAGCGGATCCGTTACGAGGCCAGCATCGTTACCACGTATAATCTCCCGTACGGAGTCATTATCAGCTGCTTATTACTAGCCCGGGGAGTGCCACGCCAGGCGGAGGAGATGATGATAAACCAGATGAGCCCCATCGACATGACCACACACCGCCGGAGCGTTGGACAGGGGAGAGGCTCAGCTAGGCGTCAGTCTGGTCCTACGCCAAATCTTGTTCCCCCCACCGAGTCTGGGCCCGATGTTGATCGCCCGTCGGCGAGTACTAGTCAGTAGCCGGGAGTTACATCTGCTGGGGATGTGCGACCTGCTTGGGTTGATGCAGTGATGACAGATATGAAGGTGCATATAGACCGACAGATTGATAGACAGATTGCGCATATAGATCAGGCTGTCGCACATCTTGCACATCATGTAGATGTTCTAAACAATAAGGTTGAGACATTGACTGAGGAGTTTCGATCTTTTGTAAACCAGCAATTCTGAAAAGTTTGTAAATTATCATATTTTATTTTTTATTTTCGACATATGTAATGGACACAAATATTTAATGTATGTATTGTGTAGCTTAAATTTTAAATTCTTAATTTTTTTTTAATATAACGTTACCAACCTTACTATTAAAAAAATATATATTATGGTAAATTTATGCAAATTGACACATTACGTTCGAACCTTATCACTTTAACGTTCTAACATTGGCTCAAATATATTAACGTTCGCACGTAATTAGACAAAACGTTCGAACGTTAGAGCTAAAAATTTTACGTTCGCACGTAAATATTCATAACATTCGAACGTTATTGTGAAGTGCGAACGTATTATGTGAAACGTTCGAACGTTTCAAAATTCTTGCCCAACTTTTAGTGACAGTTCCCACAAACCGTCACGGTAAATACGTTTTAGTCACAGTTTGAAAACCGTCACTATTTATAATCTGTCACTAAAAGCTATATTTGTTGTAGTGTCTAGTTATAGCTCACGTACATCATTGCATGCATGCAGTTTCCCAATAGTCCCATTGACTTCAGCCTCATTAATGTGAATGTCAGAATGATCCCAACCTTTACATGAGTATTCTCTCCTAATTAATCCTAAGATCAAGTATTCTCAGGATCCTAATAAAAATAAAAATAAAAAGAATGCAACAAAGGAGTCGATCCATAATTGCTTTAAATAAGTTTATGTTAATATGTAAAAAAAAGTCTCTCTCTAACTGTTTTCTCTGAAAACGACTGAGGAGAGTTTGTTAGTTCGTTTGCTTCTACTGTTGCTGAAGAAGACGGCAGGTGTCTTTGCGTGCTATGGCGGGCAAAGGTGAGCGAATGGAAGAGATGACTAAGATCTAAGAGCGATTGAAGTTGAGCGAGGAAGAAAATATGCCGATTGGAGTTGACTGTAGGCAATCGGAAAAGATATAAAACAAAGGAAAGAGAAGTGTGGTTGGTAAAATTTGCTTGGAGAGGAAGATTGGGAGGGAAGTAGTTAGATCAACAATGGAGAAGATATGGAGGGTGGGGAGATCGATGGAGTTTCAGGAGATTGGTTTTAACTGTTTTATCATTACCTTTGCACGGAACACGATAAAGAGAACTTTATGGGAGGCTGCCCTTGGCTTTTTTATCAATACCTGTTTGTGATAAAGAACTATGATGGTGAAACACAACCGCACCTGATGGAATTTGATTAGGAATGTTTCTAGATCCATATGCTAAATTTACCACTTAGTTGTATGACGTAGAGAATGAGAGAACAGATTGGTGGATTTGTTGGTATAGTGAAAGGAGTAGATGTGCAGGATGATGGATTGGCGTGGGGTAGAGTCTTAAGGGTTCGGATTGCATGTGATTTGAAGAAACCTTTGGCTAGGGGGCGAACTATAGAAGTAGAGGGGAAGACAATGTGGGTTCCTTTTCAGTACAAAAAACTACCAAAACTATGTTATTATTGTGGTAGAATTGTACATGACAAGGATGGATGTGGGGAAGGGCAAATGAGTAAGCAGAGGACAATTGGTGGGGATCTGCAATATGGTTCCTGGTTGAGAGCTACACAAGGGAACCGTAGATGGTTTGGGAGGAGAGGGAAATAAAAGAATAGTGGATCTGGGAATGAGGACTCACAAGGCTCATTTTCAGATCTAAAGAGTAAGGAGGGAGTGGTTGATGATGGGAAAAGGGTGAAGGAAGCAATTCAAAGGAGTGTAGGTGGGGATGAGCAAGGTGTGGAAATTGGGGTTGAGGGGGAGAACACTTTAGTATGTCAATTAGATGGAATGAAGGAAGGGGTGGATTTTGACAATCTTAGTCAGGGTTCTAAAAAGGAAATTCATGCTGAGGGTTTAAGTGACTCAAACTTAAAGCTATCTGTGAAAGGTGGCAATTCAATGGTGGTTGTGGAGGAAGTAAGTTTTCAACAAGAGAGTTATCATGGAGGAAGAAAGGGCAGCTGGAAAAGAAGAGCTAGAGGCAGATCAAATGCAAGTAAATTGCCTATCGTTAGTCCTATGAATAAAAGAGGTTTTGAAAGTATGGAAAGGGAAAAGAGGGATGAGGGTGTTGAGAAGAAGGCTAGACTAAAGGAGGTACATATTGTTGAGATGGAGACTGAAGGGGTACAGACTAAAGGGGCAGTGGCTGCAGTCTGTAGGGGCGGTGGCTGCTGAGTAGCCCCGCTTGATATTATGAATATTATAAGCTAGAACTGCTGAGGGTTTGGCAACCCTCGGACAGTTCAGGACCTTTGCCTTATGGCAAAGGAAAAGAAGGTCAATGTTATTTTTTTGATTGAAACTGTGATCAAAGTAGGGAGGTTAGATAGTATGAAAAGAAGATTGGGAACGGAAGGTTGTCTTGCAGTTGATCCTGTGGGCAAGAAGGGAGGTTTAGCTTTGTTTTGGAGAAGTGGTGACGAAGTGGAAATCAAGAATTACTCTAGTTGGCACATTAATGCTGAGATTGGGGAAGAAGGAAAGGGGAAGAGTTGGTTCTTTACAAGATTTTATGGTTATCTTGAAACTGGAAAAAGGAAGCAGTCATGGGATTTATTGCGAAGTTTGAAGCCAAGAGAGAAGACACCTTGGTGTGTGATGGGGGACTTCAATTAGATTCTCTTCCAAAATGAAAATGTGGGGGGGGGGGGGGGGGGGTAGGCAGAGGTCTGAATCTCAATTGAATCAGTTTAGAGAAATGTTGGAGGACAACTTACTTTATGATTTGGGATGCTGTAATGGATTCTATACATGGAGTAATAGACATTCTGACCTATCTTTCACAAAGAGAGGTTAGATAGATGTGTGGCCAACAGGGAATGGAAGGAGATGTTCAGAGGGGTAAGAGTGGAGGGGCTGCCAGTGAGAAGTTCTGACCATTTGCCTTTAATGGTGTCAATAGGAGGGGTTACAGAGAGACAAAGAAATTGGCAAATTCCATTTAGATTTGAGGCAAGCTGGGTTAAAGAGGATGATTATGAATTCAAGATAAGGCAAGTGTGGAATGATGGGATACTGATAGGTGATTCTGTGACACTAGTGCTGTCTCGATTGAAATCATGTACTGGGATACTTAGTAAAAAGATAGAGGGAGAGTAAAAGAGATTGAATTGATTACAAAAAAAAAATAAAAGAAGTACAAGAAGATTTGGGACCCCATAATGTAGAAGAGTTAAAAAGGCTGCAGAAGTAGGTGGGAGAATTGTTAGAATAGGAGGATACAATGTGGAAACAAAGGGCAAAGAGAAACTGGTATAGCCTTGATGACAGAAACACAAGATTTTTTCATGAATGTGCAAATCAGATAAAAAGGAGGAGTAAAATCCTTTCAATTGTTGATGGGGATTTTGAGATCTGAGCAGGATGGAGTTGCAGAGGCTTTCAAGAAACATTTTGATGAGGTTTATAGGGCTGCTAATCTAAGAGTTGAAAAGATCAATAAATGCCTAGCTGAGATGGAGAGAAAAGTGTCAGATGAAATGAATGAAGCCTTGGAAAAGGACTTTAAAAGGGAGGAGGTAGAGGAGGCTTTAAAGATGATAGGGCCTTTAAAATCACCAGGACCCCGATAGATTTGGAGCTTGTTTCTTCCAATCCTTTTGGCATATTGTGGGAAGTGAGGTGTGTGGAGCAGTGCTTCAATTTCTAAATGGTGGAAGGATAGATGCAGCCCTGAATCACACTTATATAGCCTTGATTCCCAAGGTTAGTGATCCCAAATCAGTAAATGAGTTTAGGCCGATATGTTTATGCAATGTTGTGTATAAACTCATAGCAAAAACTCTTGCTAATAGACTGAAGAAAGTCATGGATGCTATCATATCAAGAAGCCAGAGTGCTTTCATTCCAAGGAGGTTAATCTCAGACAATATAATTGCAGCTTATGAAGTACTTCACTATGCAAACGAGGCAAAGAAGTAATGGGGGGTAGCATGGCTCTAAAATTGGATATTTCTAAGGCATATGACATGGTAGAATGGTCTTATCTTGAGGCAGTGATGAGGAAGTTGGGATTGGAAATAGGCGGATTGGATTGATCATGCAGTGTATATCCTCAGTGTCATATGCTGTATTAATAAATGGAAAACCAGGTGAGACTATTATGCCTACAAGAGGATTAAGACAAGGAGATCCATTGTCTGTTTATCTTTTCCTTTTATGTTCAGAAGGTTTAAGTGCAATGCTGAACAATGCAGAAAGAAGATCAGAATTAAAAGGTGTGTCAGTGGCATGAGGAGCTACAAGGGTCACCCATTTACTTTTTACAGATGACTGCATCATTTTTGGAAAGGCTAGTTGGAAGGAATGGGAGAAGATAAGAAGCATCCTAGAATTGTATGAAGAGACCTCAGGGCAGAGCTTAAATAAACATAAAACCACAATTTTCTTCAGTCAAAGAGCCCAAGAAGCTGTAAAAGAAGGAATCATGAAGGACATTGGAGCTAGGCAGTTGAGTAATTGTGAAAAATACTTAGGTTTGCCAATTATGGTTGGTAGATCTAAGTACAATTCTTTTAGAGTGATAAAGGATAGAGTATGGAAGAAGATTAGCAACTGGAAAAATCAGTTCTTATTACCTTCAGGTAAGGAGGTGTTGTTGAAGGCTGTTTTACAAGCAACCCCAACCTACTACATGTCAGTTTTTAAGCTCTCAAAGAAGTTATGTAAGGAGATAGCAGCTCAGATGGCAAAATTCTGGCGGGATTTCAAAAAAGACGACAGAAAAATCCAATGGAAAAGTTGGCCAAAAATGGGGACAGCAAAGATTGGTGGTGGATTGGGCTTTAGAGAGATCAAAAGTTTTAATATGGCTTTACTAGCAAAGCAATGTTGGAGAGTCTTGACAAAACCTTGATCTATGGCTGCTTTGGTCCTAAAAGATAAGTACTTCAGGCACTCCAAGATACTGGATTCAAAATTGGGACATAGACCATCTGTTATGTGGAGCAGTCTATGGAGATCATTGGAGTTATTAAAAGAAGGGTTGGTGTGGATAGTTGGGAATGGAAGGCATATTAACATATGGGGGATAAATGGATACAAAAATTGTCCACTTTGTGGGTACAAACTCCTAGATGAGGGTACTAAGACATGGAAGGAAGAGATGGTTAAGGGTATTCTGAATGAAGAAAAGGCTGCATTAGTTTGTAGTTTACCCATTAGTTCATCAGGGTTACTCGATAAACTAATATGGGCTCATACAAAGAATGGACAATTCAATGTTAAAAGTGCATATCATCTGGAAGTATGTAGAAGAAATAAGGAAAAGGGAGGTATCAAAAAAGAACACAGAAAATAGGAAGACATTGTGGAAGTTGAATGTGCCTAGTGTAGTAAAAATGTTTCTATGGAAAGCTTTGAACAATTGTTTGCCTACAAAGATGAACTTGGCCTGTAGAAAGATTGTAAAGGACTATTACTGCCCAGTTTGTAAACTTCAGAAGGAAACAGTATCACATGCTTTATGGAGTTGTGGTGGAGTTATGGATGTTTGGGCAGAGAATTTCAGTCATGTACAGAAATGGGTTTCAAATGAAAGGGGGATGCAAGAGTTGTGGGCAGACTGGTGTGGAAAGCTGAGTAGAGAAGATCTGGAGTTGATGGCAATGGTTCTAAGAAGAATTTGGTTGTGGCGAAATAGTTTTTTCTTTGAAAATAAATTTGAAAAGCCTGACTTGATCTTCAAACAAGCTGCTGACATTTTGCTCCAGTTCTAGCAAGCTCAACAGCAAGGTAGTAAGAATCAAGATGCAGGCATAGGGGGGAGGAGATCTTGCAGATGGAAGGCTCCTGCAGAAGACCAAGTTAAAGTGAATTCGGATGCTGCATTAAATCTAAAAGAAGGTAGGATGGGGATTGGTGTAGTGATAAGGGATGAGATGGTGGATGTGTTGGTTTCATTATGTTTACAGAAGGGGAATGTGCGTGATCCTTTAGTGGTTGAGCTACAGGCTTTGTGGCGAACTATGAAACTATGTGCAAACTTGAACATGACAAAAGTGATCTTTGAAGGAGATGCTCTAAATGTGGTAAGGGCAGTAAATAATCCTGAATCAAGCTGGGAACGGCATGGTCAGATAGTTGAAGATATTAAAGAGGTGCTGAGAAATAGGACTAGTTGGAAGGTTATACATTCATATAGAGAAAGTAACTGTGTAGCTCATTTTCTTGCAAAAGTTTCTTTTACTGTAAATGAGGAAAGAGTATGGATTGAAGAGGGTCCTGAAGGTATTCAGTTTTATGTAATGAATGACAAAAATGTAGTTACAGAAGATGAATGAATACAAGATATTGATGTTTGTTTTCAAAAAAAAATAATTGATTTAAATATATATTTGATATATGAAAAGATTTTATAATTAATAGTAAAACTCATACCGGTATGATTTATTCTGATACATCATATTATAAATCATTTTTTACTATAAAATAAACACAACATATTATCTCTAACTGCATTACTTTGTAAATTTTACTTTATTAAGTAATAAAAAGATTTGAGAGGCGCTTTTTTATAAATAAAGAAAAATTTTATTCTATCATTTAAAAAAGTGTCTAAGTTCTGCGCACTCTCTTTAAAAAATATGGGATCCATCATTTAAAAAAATGATTTTTAATTTTTATATGAATCTTAAATTTACTTACTTTTAAAAAATAGATATATAGTACTTACACGTTCTATTACTATAAATATAATTTCTCGTTGTTAAAACCCATGAAGGTTTGCCTATATATGTTGCCGGCCTGCCTCTTGTCAGCTAATGCGGATTTAACACATGGGTCTTCCTTACAAGAAGTGGGGCAGAGCATGCGTGATTCCCTTCCCTTGGCAGGAAATAGAGGGTTCCATTGAGTAAAAAGGTAAAAATGCAACAACGTATATACCCCACAATTCAAGAAGATCAATATATACGTATATATGGTTTTTGAACATGCAAGAGAATGTGGTCGGCCCAGAGACACCACCACACAAACTTGACACGCCTCTATCATCTTCTTTCTCTGACCCCCTTTTCTTTAATTTTCCGCAGTCCTTCCTTTACCTTATGATCCTTCTCTTTCGGCTACATCCACGTTTTTAGTAAGGCAACTTTAGAGGTTGAGTGTGGAATATTTTTCACAGATTCATAAGCGACAAAAAACCCCGGCAGCTATCATCGTGTAGAGTTCCTTTATTAATCCTAGTCACATTCTAGTGGCAACATCACTAAACGTTATCTTTAAAGCAGTTTTTGCACTTTCAAGTCGAAAACATATACCCATTACTATGGTAAGAGCTTATTTGTAAGATACTTTCACTACAACATATTTGATTTTTAGTGACAGTGAAAAAATTGTGACAGTCTCTAAATCGTTAGTAAAAAATATTTTTTGTTACAGTTTCTGGAAACCGTCACTAAAGACAGATGAGATTTTTTTTTTTTTTTTTTTTTTTTTAACGGAGATGAAATTTACATTTGAATGTTACATATACGTTTCAACATTGAGGCTACTGACGTGCGAACGTGAAATGTTTTGGCGCCAATGTTTGAACGTTAGTAATTAACATTCGAATGTTAATTGTAACTTTAAGTTAAATATGACTCTAATTTAAAAATTATGTGGTTTTTATAATGCATAATTTGTGACCAAGTCTAAAAAATTGTAATATATATTTATATATACACAATTTGTAAAATATAATTATATATTTATATATAAATGTATATTTATGTTTCTATATATTTGAAGTGCAGTGATTTAGTATAATAGCTAGAAAAATTAACATTAAAGAAGATTGAGAATTGAAATTAAAAAACAATAGATATATTAAATAATATTGTTCCTTACATATATTAAAAGTGAGAATTGAAATTAAAAAACAATAGATATATTAAATAATATTGTTCCTTACATATATTAAAAGCAAAATACAAAATATGATAGAATTTCATAAACAACACTCAGACAACTTGTTGTCACGAAATTCTTACTCCGTATCTCCTCAATCAAGGATTCAACCTTCTCGATGAGGATATCTACATGATGGGCTATCTCGGCGACAAACTTCTCTACAGCCACGATCTGTTGATCGATAAGTGCAGTTAGCTGTGAAATCACCACATCCACCCAAGCAAGCTGTGCATCTCCTATAGATGTACTCGTCGGCTTCTGACTACTACTCCCCACACCGGGCCCGGGTTGTGTCGAAGGAACTAGATCAGCTATAGGGGTGGTTGACGTCGAGGATGCCCCTTTACTTGTCCAATGCTATGTCGATGCATGGTCATGTTGAGAGGGCTCATCTGATCTGTGACCTGCTCCTCCGGCTAGAGTGGCTAGCTCCAATCAAGTAATAGCCGGTTGATGATGACACCGTATGGGAGGTTGTTCGTGGAGACAATGCTCGCCTCTTAACGGATTGCGCAGTGGAAAATTGAGGGGATCTCCATGTGCCACTTGGATAAAAAATTACGCCCAAGTTCGACTAAATGTGGTCTTTTATGCCACATGATCCATGTTTGTTGCAACAATAAGTTACGACATGCGGAAGAAAGGTAGCATATATATTTGGTTGAAGGCGTTCTTCCTCTCAATCTGCTTGTGGTCTCTCTCACTGAGGATGTAGAAATTCTTGTCTTCGCCATCATCCCGAGCCTCACGGTTAGTACCCTTTGCCTCTGACTGGTCTGCACCTCTAGTTGATGATGGCTCAACTAGGCCAGTAGAAGTGCCTTCACATGCCTCAAGTGTGCCGTGTGCAGATGTAGATGTGTGAACCAAGGCTGTGTCTCTAGTCTGAGAGTTAGCTGTAGTCGATGTCTCAACTATTCGACGAATCCTGAGGAGGTCGAAAATGACGTCCAGTGAAATCTCAAACGACACACCTTGTACAGTCACGGTGTGTGAGGATGTGTCCTGAGGCATGGAGCACATCCCCATATAGAACCCCTGAACCATTGTGGGGTATACTGTGATATCCGCTCCTTCTTTCTTCTTCTTTACGTATGAGCCTTGATCTACATGTCAGACTTCGGTCAACATGTCGAGCCTCGTTTCACGTGTCGAGTTTCGATCTACGTGCCGAGCTTTGATCTACGTGCTGAACCTTATCCTTAGTGTTGTACCTTGATGACGTGTTCTGAAAGTTATCCACCGGGTTTCAAAGTAAGATAAATATTTTAAAACTTACAGATATTTTAAATATTATGGAAATATCTACAGGAGATATTCCCAGTGTTATTAGATAAGCTTGCTTTTAAAGTAACACAATTATAATATTTTAATGAGCTCTGATAATTGTGGATAATTACTTAGATTAAATATTTTAGTTGTTTTACAATATTAAGAGGTTTAACTTTACGTTGAAAACTCTTATTTAAATTAAATAGTTTTATCCTCTTTGAGTAATTAAAGATACTTTATCATTCTAAATAATGATGAAGAAATATTATTTTATAAACTTTAGTTTATAAAATAATAATCTATCTTAATTTCTCTCAGTGTTTTATTTAAGTATTTTATTCTCTTTGAGTAATTAATGATACTTTATCATTTTAAATAATGATGAAGAAATATTATTTTATAAACTTTAGTTTATAAAATAATATTCCACCTCAATTCCTCTAGTGTTTTATTAAAGTGTTTTATTTTAAATAAAACACTTACGCATTTTCAAATCAGTGTTTAAACTCATCGTTGGATCGTTTGAGGATCCCGAAGCGTAGGATTGAGATTAAATACCCAGGCCCCTACCCTTTTCCCTTCACTTTTTCCTTTCTCCTTTTCTTCTTTCTCTTTCCTCTCCCTCTCCCTCATGGCCGACGTACACGTGATGTTTGCCCCTCCACCATTTGGTTCAAGTCACCCAGCTGCCACCTCCAGCCGCCCTGCCCCACGTCTCACACCGGCATGATCCTCCCTCACCGGCGACCACAACCTCACCGGTGGTGAGTTAAACCAGCCACTTCTTCTCTCTCTTTCTCCCTCCAACCGAATGAGCCTTAGAGGTTGTTTCTCCTCTTTGGACCACCATACACAGCCAAAACGGCCACCAAGCACCACCAACGGATTCACCATGTCATGGGCTTCCTCCCCATGTCTTTCTTTCTCCCTAACTCTCTCTCTTTCTCCGATGGGTCTCCATGGCCTTAGTTTCAATTGCACCGCCGTGCACCACCGTACACGGCCACCCATGGTGTTTCACCACCACCACCTTATTCTTCTGATCACCATGAACTCCTCCAACAAATTTCATGGCCAACGGAGTTATGTGTAGCTCTCACTCTCCCTCACTCTTAAAGGCCGAAATACACTTCAAAGGGCCGATCCGTCGCTGTGAGCCACCGTATGGCCACCACTTCGCCACCATAGCTCCACCACATGTTCATCTACCTTTTCCTAGCTTGCCATGAAGTTCTATGGCCTTCCTCCACCTCAAGCAACTCCCACCATTTTCGGATTTACTGTTCATGGCATGATGCCGCAGTGCTCCGCCACCTTTGACCACCACGAGGCCACTGTGAGCCTTTCCAAGACCATGCCTTGCTATTCTCAAGCCCAAACTACCACTTTACGTGTTGGACAACCACCGTATGCGGTGTTACCGCCATGTACGCTCCTCCGACGCATGATCGTGACGAGCAGCGAGCGACGCACGGGTTATCCCGTCGATGGTATAACCCTCTATCCCTAGTTATTTACGTTTAAAGTAGTTGATTGGTTGGCTTGTAGACTGTATAGTTCGTATTTGTGGAGTTCGCTGCGTAGTTATGAAGTGAAGTGTAGTTGTGAAGTGTGGGGCTTGATTGTGTAGTATTGTGGACTATGCTGTGAAGTATGGGCGTGAGATGGATGCCGTAGTTGTGATACGGCATGTAGTGTGAAGAGAGTACGTGTGGAACGTACTCTGTGTAATGCAGCGACGTGCTGTGTGACGTGTGCTGTAGTGATGCGTGGCATAGAAGGAAGGGAGTGCACATGGAGTGTACTCCGTGTTGTATGGCAATGCACCGTGTGATGTGCATCGTGATAATGAGTGTTGTAGCGAAAGGAGTATGTGTGGCGCATACTCTGTGTCGCGTAGCGATGCACCGTGAGGCGTGTATCGTAGCGATGTGTGTTGTAGTGTGGATGGAAGAGAGTTCACGTGAGTGTACTCTGTACTAGGTCGTGATACACCGAATGAGGTGTCATGAAGGGTTGGATGGTGTAGCAGAGAAGTGTGGAGTGTATGGTGCAGCGTCGGGAAACTGTGTAACAGTGTCCCGAAACATTGGTGATGTGGCTGTAGTCCAAGGGAACGGGTGTTGCCATGAGGCTAACTTGTGGCTGAAGGTATGGGTGAAACGGTGAAAAGGTATCAGAGAGCGCAGCGGAAGCATGATGGGCATCGTTCTATTAATTGGGAATGTGCCCTAAGCTGCATAATGTGACAGAGATACATTTGTGGATGCAGTCCTCTTGTTAAGTGGCGGGAACTGTGCAACAGTGTCCCAAAGCATTGGTGATATGGCTTGTAGTCCAGGGTGACGGGTGTCACCTTGTGATTGACTATGGCTAAGAGTATATGGAAGTGGTGAAAAGGTATCAGAGAGTGCAGTAGAAGCACGATGGGCCCCGTATTGTAACTCGAGAATTTTTCTTGAACTGCATAATGTGACAGAGGCGCATTTGTGGATGCAGTCCTCTTGTCAAGTAACAGAAACTGTGTAACAGTGTCCCAAAGCAGTAGTGATGTGGCCTGTAGTCCAAGGTAATGGGTATTGCCTTGAGACTGACTTGTGGCTGAGAGTATAAGGAAGTAATGGAAAAGTATCAGAGCGTGCAGCGGAAGCATGATGGGTATCGTGACGTGACTCGAGATTAGTCTTGAGCTGCGTGACGTAACAGAAGTGCATTTGTGGATGCAATCCTCTCCTATCAAGTGTTGGGATGAACTTGTACAAGGTCTAGAAGTAGGAAGAATCCTATCGACTGGGTCTGATCAAGTTGGTATTGGAGTATAGAGCTTGTTTATACAAGCGGGCGTTAATTGGAGCTATAAGTTGCTCTTAGGTGATAAAAGGGGATGAGATGCAGGTGTCTTTGGCGAGACACATGTACCGGATAGGTTTACCATATGTAATGGGTAACCTGTCCTGATCATGGTTACATGGTATTTTAGCCCCAGAGTTGGCTTGAATTCATGTAGCCTGACTAGTTGGGAATAAGGATGTAGTATGGGCTAGGATACGTGAAGGTAGTATTGGGTAAGTTGTCTAAGGTTGGGACGCATGACTGTGTCGGTCGGAATCATGCGTCAGATTGTGGAAATATAAGAACGAGACGGAGGTCTTAGTGTCTTAACCCTAAGGTGAATCACGAAGGTTCACTTTAAGGAATAAGACCCGGAAGGTTTTAGCATAGTAAATGGCCCATGAGAGTTCAGGGATGGACGGAGAGTGTTCCAAGTGAGGTGTAGTTCTATTTATAGAATAGTTCCTTATGCATTAGATAGATGATGACGTAAGGTTATGTGTATGCATGTAGGTTGCCATCTGATACGCACATGAATGGACTGCATGGAATGAGTATGGCATGAAGTCCAAGTAAGTATTACGTTCATACTCTTCTAGAGTTTTTATGTATAGAAAAGAAGAAAAAAACGAAAGCTTTTCTCTAAAAAAAAGAAAATGAAAATGAAACGTAAGTTTTCAAGTATAAGTACATAATGGCCTTCCTTGGTAGCCCCTTTTTACTCAACCAAAGTATGTACGTGTATGCATGTGAATGGCTGCTATAAGTAGTACGTATTGTATGTACGTTCATGAAAAGGAAACGAAAGAAAGCCTTAAAAGACGTAAGAACCGTTAAGGAATGCAAGGATTGAACCTTTAATGAAAAGAAACAAAAGAAAACAAGATTTTTCCTAAAGTAACTCTCTCTTCTTCAAAGAAAAGAAAGAAAACCATTTTCTCTTAAAGGGATTTCTTTTAAAAGGTCTTTTACAAATTAAAACAGAGAGAACCATTTTCTTAATTAAAACTCCTATGAATCGTAAGAACTGAAGAGACGTAAGAACTAAAAGGACTGAAATGGTAGAATGGACTGAAAAGGAAAAGGAAAGGACTGTAAAGGAAAGAATGGACTGGACTGAATGGATGATGTATGAAAATACGTAACGGCCACATGGACTGAAATGGAATGGTACCAATGAATGGACTGTAAAGGGGCAGATTGCAATGTCGGGTAAGTAGTACTGGTAGTGCACCCAGTGCTGCACCCTGATGGAATGGATTCCCAAACCCGTGGCCACGGGCGGAATCATGTCCAAAAGACCGCTAACCCCACTACACGGGGCATAACAGTGTGCAAATGGCCAATGAAAGTGAAAAGAAAGAACGTATGCATGTTAAGAAAAGAATGCATGTATGAATGGATGAACGGAATGCATGAACGTACATAATTAAGGAAAGATAAACGAATGAATGCATATATGCATGGATGTATGTAAAAAGAACGAATGTATGAAAACATTCTTTAAGAAATGAAGGCAGCGATGCGTGGGGAACTGTTTTAAAGAAAAAAGCACGTTTATAACGAAAAACCCCACCTTGCAACGTTTTAAAACGAAAAGAACGAAGTATGCATGCTAAGTACGATATGTATGTATGGAAAGATAAGTGCATGATTGAAAATCTATGTTATTATATTTTGACTCTATGAAGTAATGCTTACGAGTCATTGACTCATTTTAGTTTGATGTGTGTCCTCCTAGGCACAAGATGAGCATGACAGGACAGGACGGGCACAGCCCAAGGGGGAAGAGCACGAAGGCCTAGGCAAGATATTTTTATATGAAAACTTAAATTCTGAAAGTTAATGTTTTCCGCTGAAATCTTTTAATAAAGAAAATGAATTTTATTTATAGCATGGAGTCTTTTGTATCTTGGCATGAATGGAAAAGAATTGTAAAAGGAATAATAATTCCCGTCGATATTTATCAAAATCGAATATGAAAAGATCCCACCATAAGGATAGGTGTTACATATACCTTCTCCCTCAATGTGCAAATATTTTCCCAGCCTCTACTGAGGAAGACATCTTTGAGGCTCGTTTGCTCCCATCTGAGCTTGTCGAACTCATTAATCAGAACCTCTAACTCCACCATAATAGTGCGAGCCCCGATCTGAGCAGTGTCCTCGGTGGTTACTTCCCTCTCTCGTTTCCTAGTTTGCAAAAGATGAGCCCTATCTTGAAAATAGAAAAGGAAAAAAAAATTATTATTACTATTGATGTGAGAGTAGTATAAATTTTAAACTGCTATGCATTAAAGTTCGAACATAATATAACATACTTTTGATCGTTTAGTTAAAATGTTCAAATGTATGTGTTTAACGTTGAAACATAATTACTACTCGTTCGAACGTATAATATACATGTTTGAAAGTTGCATAACGGCTAAAAATTTTGCAATGTGTGCATTCGAACGTTATTCCTTCCATGTTCGAACGTATGAGTTTGGCTGCTCGAATGTAAAGATTTACGTGTGAATGTAAAATATACACATTCGAACGTAAAAGGCAAAACAACGAATAAACATTCGAAGTACTACATTTGAATGTTTATATTAAATGTTTGAATGTAAATACTAATAAAAGTAACGTTCGAATGTACCATAATGTATGTCCAAACGTGAAATACTAATAGCTTTGCATTTGAAACGTCGTATGTTCGAATGTTCTAGTTGAAACGTTCGAATCTTACGACAGAGAATGGCTAAGTCGGCTTAGCCATTCTAAAAAATCACAACATTTTGGTTTAAATGGCCAAATGCCATAATAGAAATGAAATATACACTTCAAGAAACCTTTTTACAGTGGCCATTTGGCCAATGGCAACCCATAGTGGCCGGAAAATGAAGTTGAAACTCCGGCCACCTAAATTTCTTAAATATTTTTATTTTTTCATCTAAATTTTAAAAAAACATATAAAACGACAGAATAGGGATGCCTATCTTTTTGTGACGGTTGTGGCGGAGTTTGACAGAGGCGGTGACTGTTTAACCGCGGCATTGACGGTGGAGAGAAACAGAAAATGTCGTGAAAATGACATTTCCCGTTTCGGTTTTTGGCTTATATATATACACGATACGTGTGAAAGTTGGCCTAATTAATGTTCGGTCGTTAATGTAAACATCTGAACGCGTATGAACTTAACATTCGAACGTGAAATGAAATGTTTGAATGTGATAAAATAGTACGTTTGAACATACTATTATATATTATATATAGTTATTATATATATATATATATTTTAGTACATTCGACCGTTCGTACGTGAGAAAATATATTATATTATTTTATATATTATAATATATACTATATATAAAGAATATAGTTGGTTATATATATATTATATATATATGCTATATATATATATATTATATATACGTATATATAAGTATAAGTATCTAGTATATTATATAAGTTTATATAAGTATATATATAGTCTAATACTATATTATATAAGTTTATATAAGTATATAGTATATTATACTATATATATAGTATATTATATAAGTATTTTATATAAGTATTATGTAAGTATATATAATATACTATATATCTAATATAAAATTTATTATTTTATTTTATATATTATAATATTATACATAGTTGGTTTCAGAAGGGTTGGCTAGAATTCTTTGAGTATTATTCTATACAGTATGGGCCACTTGTCAGTATTGAACCTAGAACATATTTTGTACCAAATGATTTCTTTCAAAACAACACTGTAATTAACATTTTCATTTTTGTCTTGAATGAACCAGAATCTACCTTTAAGTTTTGCAAAGAGTTATTTGAATAAGAAGGTAGATGATATCATCCTTTGGGTTTCAGATGGGAGATACTGATCTGTGAAGTACATTTTCCAAATGAGTGCTTCAATGTCGAGAGGCGTGTTTGGATATGGTTGGAGAGCGTTTGCACGAGACAACAATATGAAAGTAGGTGACGTTTGTGTTTTTGAACTGATTAAGGGCATCGAAACTTCTTTCCAAGTTGTGATTTCCCATCTACTCAAGAATTTTGCCCTCAATCTCTAGGTGAGGAAGCTGCTATTCTTTTCAGTAGTGACATATTTTGTCTGCTTTGACTACTAGTTCTCGGGTTACCATGTCTGGTGATTGGTATAGTTTTGCAATTGACAATAAACTGCAAGCAGGAGATGTTTGTGTGTTTGAGCTGATTAAGAGTGACGATCATATACTGAAAGTAACCATTTTTAGATGCCTCGATTAAGTGGTTGCTAGAGTTGTGTTCTAACTATATTCTAGGAACTTAATTGTATGGTAGTGGTAATTTACGCACTTTATTACTGTCCAACTCCAACTTATCTAAAAAAAAAATTGCCTTGATGAGTTGATTGTGGTATCAAATCAAAATGAGTATTATTCTACACGCACAACTATTTTTTATAATCTTTATATACTATACATGGCGCATTTTATCTGCAAGTCGAGTCCCACATTTTTTCCCCTATACCATAAATTATTAATAGAAATCAATTTTTTTTATAGAATATTTTTTTTTAAATAATCAACTATTTTTTAAGAATATATATATATATATATTACCTGCATATGGGAGGTAGCAAATTTATATATTATTTATAACATATTATATTAATATATTCTAATATTAATATAATATGTTATATATTAATATAACATATTATATATTAGTTAGAAGATATATAACTAATAATATATATATATATATATATTAGATAGCTGGAATTAGCAAAGATAAAAGTAGATAATGCAAGTAAATAATACAGATGAAAATTAGATAATGCAGGTACTGAAACAAATTCTTTGTTATTGAAAAATCTTACTCACAAGAGTAATTATAAGGTAAAGTAATGAAAGGCGAGAAGAGGAGTAGAGAAGACTTCAGGAGAGAGTAGGGAAGGCTCTTAGGAAGTCTGGTTTTCGCTCTAAAATGTTCTGTGTTAAACTGAAGTGAGGTACCCCTTTTATAGAACAAGGGAGTGCCTTTACAAAATATTAAAATAGTCAAAATGTCTTTCGGTGTTGGTAGATGACAGACTTTTCAGCTAAAAATATGGAGTCTATTTCTTCTTCTTGTTCCGAAAGCAACACAATGGAAGTGTCCGAAAGTAGGGTCAGGAGACTAGTAGTCTTGTGGAACTTTGTGAAATATTTGGCAGTTTGTTTTGGTGAATTAATCATCTGAAAGCTTTGGCGTTCCTTCAGAATCATGGCCAAAGAAGTCACTGTATGGGTCATTATCAGAATATAAGCACTGTGGAAAATAATCTTGATTTTATCAGTTTTGTCAAAAATAGGTTTAATGGAAAGAGATTCTATTTGAAACAAAATCTCAGAGTGAAATTAGAGATTTTTTCTTGGACACTTAGGAATCTAATGGAAATTGGGGGGGAAATAAGTAGAAGCAATTTTGAATGGATATCTGTATACATGGATCAGTGTGGTTCAATGTAAAACGGATTTTGGAAATATGCCTTTTCGTTATAATCTATTTTTGAAGCAGGAAAATATTGGCTTGGTTTAACCGTAGAAATAGGTTTAGTATATGGGTCATAAGAAGTTGAAATAGAGGAGGAAAATAAAATAGGTTTGGATCGTAGAAATATTACCAAGTGTAGTAAACCTTTTAGCAATATCTAATGGGGAAACAAGTTCATGCTTTAGAAGTAATTTATGTGGAATTGGGGGAGGAGACTCTGGTTTTTTTCTTAAGTCGTTTTTCTTGCTCATGTTTTCTGCAGGAATTTACGGGTAAGAAAATAAGGAATAAAATTATAAGATCCCTTTATATATTTAATATTGAAATAAAAAATACTTAAAATAGCTTGCCAACGTGCAAAAATATGCTAGGATGCAATGCTTTCAACATCTTTTTTTAAAACATACTTAGCACTTTTGCAATCAATGCATAATAAAAAAATTTTGTTTAATAAATCACTCTAAAATTTAGAAATGCATAGTACTGTAGATAATATTTCTTTTTTAATAGTACCATAATTAAGCTGTGCACTATTCCAGACTCTAGAATGGAATCGAACAATTTGTTTAGATGAGTCTGGTGAAACTATTTGTTTCATAATGCCACCATAACCAATGTCAGAGGCATCAGTTTCAACTATTTTAAAAGAATTAAAAGTAGGGATTCCAAGACACGGAATAATTTTGACATATGTCATAATTTGTTTAACAAGATTAGTATGAATATTTGTCCATGAAGGAGGATTCAAATGAAGTCTTTCAAAAAGTGGACGACATTGCTTTTGTATATCCTTGTAGAATTCAGAAACATAGTTGAGGGAAACAAGAAATCTTTGCAATTGGTTTTTGTCAAGAATAACATCAGGAAATTTGTTAGCAAATCCGATGGCCCTATTGATGGGTCGAATTTTGCTTTCAGAAATATCATAACCAAGGAATCTAATTTTGGTTTGGAATAGTTTAATCTTTTTGGCTGAAACAACAAGACCATTTTGTTTAATGATATCTAGAAACGAGGACAAATGTTTCTAGTGCTCATCAATAGACTTTGAAAATATAAGAACATCATCAATGTAAACAATGGTGAAATAGGTGTATGAATTGAAGATATCATTCATAATATTTTGGAATTCACTATGGGTGTTTTTTAGGCCAAAATGCATCACATTTCACTCATAGTGATCAAATGGGGTAGTAAATGCAGTCTTATATCTATCTGACTCACTAATCTAGATTTTCCAAAACCTGGACTTTAGGTCAAACTTGGAAAATATCACTGCATTACACAACCTATGAATCAAGTTATTTTTGTTGGGAATAGGGTATCTAATCAACTCTAAGACTTTGTTCAAGGGTTTGTAATTAATAACTGGACGGGGTGTTCCTCTCTCAATTTCTGCATTTTTCTAAACATAAAAAGCAGCATGAGACCAATGAGACTTACTATTCCTAATAATATTTTTGGAAAGTAAATTATTAATTTCGCTTTTTCAAAATTCTAAAGTCTCACTATTCATTTGAATAGGTTGAACTTTAGTTGGAATATTTCTTTCAGAAAAATCTTTAATATAAGGTAAAGAAACAACGTGTTTCTTCCAATGCCAAAAGGCATTTGGAAGATTAGAACAAATATCAACAATCAATCAATTGTTAAAACCATCAATTTTTAATTGAAGTAATTTACTAGACAATTGTTCATAAATCTTTTTGAATCTGATTTCCTGTTGAAGGAAATTCAAATGCTTGGTTTTTGTAGAAAGTAAAGATTTCAAACTTTTGTCAGTATCAATTTCAAATTTTGAAGCAAATTTAAATTTGACTTTCTGGCCAAAAGGATCAATGGTAATACCATCATTTTCAGAAAGAAATGGATATAAAGACGAAATAAAAGGAATGCCTAATTTGACTTTGTCAGTCATATTTTTGACAAGCACGGAGGAAATTTTAAAACAAACATTATCTTGGAAAACATGAGCAGTATTGCGCTCATACTTGATCTTTATCTTAGATCCATTTGCTGAAAATAATCTTTTAGTAGATTTTTCGTAATATTTACTTGGAATTATTCATTCTTGGATACAATTCATATCTAAGCCGGAATCAATCATAGCAATCACAGAAAATTCAAATTCATGACAAACAATGATAGTAACTTTAGAAAACCATTTGGGAGGAATAGTATGACATATTAAACAAATTTGGTTGTCGGTAGGATTATCTTCCTTTTGACTAGAATCAGAATCATTTAAATGCTCATTATTAGAAGGAGTTTCCTGATCAAATTGGTTATCAATCTTTAAACAAAATAATTTTTGTTTGAAAGAGTCATTTTCAGATTTGAGATTATTGATCTTTGTTTTGAGTTCAATAATTTCTTTTTAATAAAACTAACTTCACATTGTAAATCATTGGTAGAAATCTCTTTGGGTTTTTTCTTTTCAAATCTTCCCAAAGTTTCTTGAAAACTAATTTTTTGTTTAGAAGTCTCTGGTTCTTAATGAACCATCGTCTTCTTGAGTTTGTGAAGATATTCTTCTTTAAGCTCCGGGTTTGTAATTTGAGAAATCAAAATTAATAAAAGATTTTCTGGTTCCTCAAATTTGGATACACATTGATTGTTTTACCCAAAGGTTTGCAACAAGAATCATTACAACCAAGCTTAATATTGGGATAATTAGATGAATCTGTTTCTGAGTGATATTCTGAATCATTAGAACTAAATTCATTGTTGTCAGATGATGCAGTGGATTTTGATTTGAGGAGGTGAATCAGATCTTCTTGATCACTGGCATTAATATTCAATTGGTTAAGCTTGTTTTTGAATTTATTAGGCTTCTAAGGACATTTATTAGCAAAATTTCCAAAATTTCCACAATTAAAATACTTTCCTTTTGAAGGAGTTTTAAAACTCTTTTTTTTTTTTAAATTTTTTATAAAAGGATTTTTTCTTGTGCAAATTTAAAGGTTTTTTTTATAAAAATTATCACGGTTCTGATTTTTGAAATATTTTGTTGAAATATTCTTCTGTCTTGATGGAACAATAGGAGGAAAGCCAAATTGTTCATAGAAATTTCCCATTTCATTTTGGGCTTTTTTACTATTCTTCATTTATTGACGAAGCATTTTTTGATCGTTACACATACTAATAACAAGCGTATTAATTATACTGATAATATCACCATAAGTGTAATTATCATAATTAAGGAATCCCGAGATATCAGTAAGTTCATCCTTAACTTTCTGAGCAAATAAGTGAGGTAAAGCATCAATAATTTTTTCTTTCCAGTATGGCCTATCACTGTCTTCTTTAAGCATAACTCTGGATATAAAAACATTTTGATACCATCTATAATCAAACATTTGACGGCATCTTAAATTATTCAAATAATCACTAATACGTTTAGTAATCACTAATACGATTAGTAATAAGGAATTCTCATTCCTATGGTTTCATCAAAAATAGGTAACCCTTCGTCCTTATACTTGATATCATTCTGAATGTTTTCCTTTGCTTCTATGGTGAGATGTTTGTCCCACCAATGTCGAAGCATACCCGAAAAACCAGTAGTTAAAATATTAATAATCTCATGTTGTTTATGATCATTATTAGTATAAGTATTTGCAACCATAGGCATTTTACTCATGGTATTGAGGATCTCTAGTTCAGATAGTCCATCAGTACTCTATTCGTAAAATTTGTTTGCTAAAACAGAAAAATTTTACTCATGGTATTGGGTTTGAAAAATCATTTCTTCAAACTATAAATCTGGGGGAGTTGGCCTAGAATACCAATTTTTCGTCAGACTAATTGGTTTGGGCCCTTTCGAAGAAAATCTGGCAATTTCAGGTTTACTTTGTAAATCAATATTTTGAAAATTCTTTTCAATTAAAACAAAATATTTAATAGTAAAAGAATCACTGTTAGATGATTCATCCGTAGTATGTGAGAAATTATCCTTTCCATTGCTGTTTAAAGCACTGGTAGAGGGTTTTTCTTTTTTAATATCTTTAAGCGTTTGATTAATTTTATCAAGAGTTTTGGCCTGTGTGGTTTTGAAATCAATATTTGGCATATTCTCTGGTAAAATAATCAAAAGTTTTTCAACAGGTTTTGAAATATTTGAGGATGAAGTAGAAAGAGGTTTTTCTACTTTGTCTTCAACCGATCCAATTGTTGATCAATAATATGGAGACTTTGGTTAATAAAATTATTTTGTTGGATAATTTATTTATTTATTTTTGTCTTCATATAATTGGTAGCATATGGACTAGAATCGGGAATTTTAATAGGAGAGACTTTTATTTGTTCTCCGAAGTGAGAAATAATAATTGTCTCCAAATGAGGGTGGCTAGATTTAACCACAGCCTTATCTTTGTCCTTAACAAAACTAGTTTTGACAACATTTAAACTAGGCTTTGAAAGATAATAATTTTCAAGAAAATCAAAGAAAAGTATATGCTTTTGGAGCGCATACATTTTCTCTTTCCATTTTCTTTTAACATGTAATTTTTCATAACTAGAAAAAGCAGCATTATAAGTTTTTCTCTTATCACTGTTTTTAACAGAGTTGTATTCATTAAAAAGAGAAATCAAATCAATTTCAAAACCTCTGTGTATCATAGTAAGCTAGCTGTGATAAGTAGGCACAATAGGAGCCACCATATCTAAACCTATTGGGGACAAAGATGAAGTATCTTCTTCTTCTTTGTTAGCTTATTCCGTTATGGATTTATCCTTTGATGTTTCACCATCCTTGGTAGTATAGTAAGCAGAAGTAACCTGAGAGGAGGTAAATGACTCCTTTCAGTTTTAAATCAGGGTTGACAGGCATAACAGTTTTGATTGATTAATCTTTCAGAATTTTTTTGAGATTTTGGTCTCTTCTTTCTGGGATTTTAGAGGTAAAGGAAGATCTAGCACCGGTGAAAGAATTTCTTCTTTCATTGATAACTTGGGGTTGATCAAAACTAATTTTTACATTGCCATCAAGATATTGCTGAATATAATCAAGGTTGAACTCATCAGATAAAACCTTAGCAAGAGAAATTTCATGTTCTAAAGTCTATTCATTTGGAAGGACAATATCTTTCCAATAAATTATTTTGGGAACTTGGATAGTTGCATTAGGAGTAAAACTTTGAATTAACACAGTTTTATTTCCTGAAGATTTTAAAATAGCTTTAGGATTTAAATTAGTCTTTAAAAATCTATAGTAAATATGATAAACTATGGCAAGAGGTTTACTACCTTCTTCCATATCATAACCAGAGGTCAAAATATTCAAAGTTAAAGTTTTTAAAATATTTGGATAATCTAAAGCAAGAGTTAAATCAGGAAAACAGTCAAAGTGGACAGGGCCACTAAATAAAGAAGATTGAACTATACCAAGTATACTAGTTTCAAATTTCTTGAATCTAGTATCTCGTAAACAAAGAAGTACTGAAGCATTGATGTAACAGCCCGCTAAAATTTAGTCTTATCTCCTTACCCTTCTCTTTCTTTTTCGCACATATTAGACAGCACGGCAGTCACTATCTCTCTTGTCTCTACCTTATCCGAAATCACGTGTATAAATTATCTTTTCCGTAAATCACGTAATTTGTTCTTCACCGACAACTGTAAAATCATGAACAGATTTATCCTAAGCGTTGTACCTCGATGGCGTATTCCGGATCTTATCCACCGAATTTCAAAGTATTAGATAAGCTTGTTTTTAAAGTAGCACAATTATAATAATTTAATGAGCTCTGAAAATATTATAATTGTGGATAATTATTTAGATTAAATATTTTAATTGTTTTAAGATATTAAGAGGTTTAATTTTACGTTGAAAATTCTTATTTAAATTTAAGTGTTTTATGCACTTTGATTAATTAATGATACTTTATCATTTTATATAATGATGAAGAAAATATTATTTTATGAACCTTAGTTTATAAAATAATATTCTATCTTAATTCTTCTCAGTGTAGTAATTAAGTGTTTTATTAATTTAAATGATTTTATCATCTTCGATTAATTAACGGTACTTTATCATTTTTATATAATGATGAGGAAATATTATTTTATAAATTTTAGTTTATAAAATAATATTCTACCTTAATTCATCGTAGTGTTTTATTTAAAGTGTTTTATTTAAAATAAAACATTTACGCGTTTTTAATCAGTGTTTTAACTCACTGTTGGTTTATTTGAGGATCCCGAAATGTAGAATTGAAGCGATATACTCAGGCCCTACCTTTTTCTCTTCACTTTTTCACTTTTTCTTTTTTTTTTCTTTCTTTTTTCTCTCCCTCTCTCTCTTGGCCGACGGGTTGCTTGAAGCTCCACCATGGCCGTTCGTTTTGAAGCTCCAGCCGGCGCCACCTCCGGCCGCCGAACCTCACCTCCCTCACCGGCCTCTCCTTCTCTCTCTTTCTCTCTTCAAAGTTATGGGTCTCTAGGGGTTTTTCACATTTTTGGACCACCATACACGGCCAAATCAACCACGAAGCACCACCATTGGACTCACCTCATCAAGGGCTTCCTCCCCATGTCTTTCTTTTTCCCTAACTCTCACTTTTCTCATATGGGTTTCTCAAAAATACATGTTCGGTTTCACCACCGTGCGCCGCCGTACACGGCCACCCGTGGTGTTTCACCACCACCATCTTGTTCCTCTCATCCTCATGAACCTCCCCAAGAAATTTCATGACCAACGGAGCTTCGTAGAGCTCTCACTCTCCTACACTCTCCAAGGCCGAAAATGGATTCAAACGGCCGATCCGCCGCCGTTAGCCACCGTCCGACCACCACCTCGCTACCACAGCTCCACCACATGTTCATCTACCTATCCCTAGCTTGCCATGAAGTTCTATGAATTTTCGCTACCTCGCGTTTCCGCTCACCGTTCGGATTTACTGTTCACGGCGTGATGCCGCCGTGCTCCGCCACCTTTGACCATCACAAGGCGACCATGAACCTTCCAAGGCCACGCTTAGCTTTTCTCGGTTCCAAACTACCACTTTATGTGGTGGACAGCCACCGTACGCGGTGTTACCGCCACGTACGTTCCTCCGACGCATGTTCGTGACGAACAACGAGCGACGCACGGGTTATCCCGTCGATGGTATAACCTTCTATCTCTAGTTATTTTACGTTTAAAATAGTTAGTTGGTTGGTTTGTGGATTGTGTAGTTGTATTTGTGGAGTTCGTTGCGTAGTTGTGAAGCGAAGTGTGGTTGTGAAGTGTTGAGTTTGATTGTGTATTTTGTGGACTGTGCTGTGAAGTATAGGCGTGAGATGGATGCCGTAGATGTGATACGGCGGGTTGTGTGAAGAGAATACGCGTGTAGCGTATTCTGTGTAATGCAGCGACGCGCCGCGCGACGTGCGCTGTAGTGATGTGTGTCGTAGAAGGAAGGGAGTACGCATGTAGTGTACTCCGTGTTGTATGGCGATGCATCGTGTGATGTGCATCGTGTTGATGAGTGTTGTAGCGAAGGAAGTACGCGTAGCGCGTACTCCGTGTCGCGTAGCGATGCACCGTGAGACGTGTATCGCAGTGATGGGTTTTGTAGTGTGGATGGAAGAGAGTTCACGTGAGTGTACTCTGTATTAAGTCGTGAAACACCGGATGGCGTGTCACGAAGGGTTGGATGGCGTAACAGAGAAGTGTAGAGCATGGTGTAGTGTTGGGAAACTGTATGACAGTGTCCCGAAGCAGTGGTGTTATGGATTATAGTCTGGGGTGACTGGTGTCATCTTGTGGTTGACTATGGCTAAGAGTATATGGATTGAGAAAGGAATTGTTTGTTGGTTATTATTGATAATTTTAATGAACTTGTTTTAGTGCAAAGGCTTTATGAAGTCAAATTATCTCTTCTGAGTATAGTGAAACCTCAAGTTGCCGTGGTGTTGCAAGTGCTCATAATATGACAATTGAGTTCAGAAGTGAAAATCTTAAGGACTTGAGTGTTCCTCTTCCAGCTGTTGTGCAGTTCCTCGTGTTTCGCGCCCTTTTCTCATAGAACGCGACGATCGAGGTAAGTTAGCCTCTAACTTACTATCAGTTTATTGTGTATGTGTGATGGGTAAGGGAACTACAATTTATGTATGTATGTTATCGTATATGCCATGTCATGCTATGTCATTATATGTTTATTTGTTACGTATGATTTAATCTCATGAATAATTATCTGTTACACAATCTTTTCTATTATACAATGCTGTATGTTATAAGTATACCATGTTAAGTATGCCATATGATACAAGTATGCCATGAAATGTTTATGATTAAATCATATTGTGTCATTACAAGTATACGTCATGTTAGAAAAAATTATATGATATTAATTAACATCTCATGCATTAAGAAAAATAAGATATGTTATGTTACGTATAATACGTGGGGCCACAACAACTGTGGAGTACGTATTATATTTTATGTTACTTATAATGCGTGGGGCCACAACAACTGTGGAGTACGTATTATATCTTATATTATGTTACGTATAATACGTGGGGCCACAACAACTGTGGAGTACGTATTATATTTTATGTTACTTATAATGCGTGGGGCCACAACAACTGTGGAGTACGTATTATATTTATGTTATGTTACGTATAATACGTGGGGCCACAACAACTGTGGAGTACGTATTATATTTTATGTTACTTATAATGCGTGGGGCCACAACAACTGTGGAGTACGTATTATATTTATGTTATGTTACGTATAATACGTGGGGCCACAACAACTGTGGAGTACGTATTATATTTTATGTTACTTATAATGCGTGGGGCCACAACAACTGTGGAGTACGTATTATATTTTTGTTATGTTACGTATAATACGTGGGGCCACAACAACTGTGGAGTACGTATTATATTTATGTTACTTATAATGCGTGGGGCCACAACAACTGTGGAGTACGTATTATATTTATGTTATGTTACTTATAATGCGTGGGGCCACAACAACTGTGGAGTACGTATTATATTTATGTTATGTTATTTATAATGCGTGGGGCCACAACAACTGTGGAGTACGTATTATATTTATGTTATGTTACTTATAATGCGTGGGGCCACAACAACTGTGGAGTACGTATTATATTTATGTTACTTATAATGCGTGGGGCCACAACAACTGTGGAGTACGTATTATATTTTATGTTACATGAAGTATGGGGCCACAACAACTGTGGAGCATACACTACATGAGACACAGCAATTGTGACATGTAGAATACGTGGGGCCACAACAACTGTGGAGTACGTATTATATTTTATGTTATGTGAATTCATGGGGCCACAACAACTGTGGAGCATGAAGTATGGGGCCACAACAACTGTGGAGCATACACTACATGAGACACAGCAATTGTGACATGTAGAATACGTGGGGCCACAACAACTGTGGAGTACGTATTATGTTTTATGTTACTTGAATACGTGGGGCCACAACAACTGTGGAGTACGTATTAATGCACGTTATTAATCAAGACAATTAAATAAGATTCCAAGTTTATGTTAAGTCAAGTTTCAGATCAAGTTCATGTTATGTTATGCTCACGTACATGTTATGTTCATGTTCATGTTATGTTCCAAGTTCATGTTCACATCATGTTATGTTCACGTTTATGATACGTTCAAGCTCACGTTCATGTTATGTTATGTTCATGTCCATGTTATGTTTCACGTTCATGTTATGTTGATTGTTCATGTTATGTTTTAAGCTTAAGTTCATGCCATGTTAAGTCAAGTTCAGTTCACGCTTAAGTTCTGGTTAAGTCATGCTATATGTCAAGTTATACTATGTTTATGTATGACTATAATTATGCATTTATGCTTTTACTGCCATGCATGCTCTGCGAGAGTATCATTTATCATTATTAGAGTTTGCATATAAGAAGACCATGCATACTACTATTTCTCATTCATCTTTTGAAGGTGCTTTTGGTTTTAATCCACTTATACATTTTGATTTAATGCATTTACCTGTTGATGACAGAAATAGCTTGGATGGACATTTCCAAATTCTTGATAAAATTAATGATACTTCATATCTAGTGGATCTTCCAGGTAAGTATCATGTGTTTGCTATTTTCAATATTATTGATCTCTTTCCGTTTGATCCAGGTGGAGATTCGAGGTCGAATCCTTTTGAGGAGAGGGGGAATGATGGGCCCCAAGGAGGACCAAGTCTTAAGGATCAATTACAAGATTAAGAGCCATGAAGATCAAGGGAGCAATGCAAGAATTGGTGCAATCCAATTGGGATGAAGCTAGCAAGAGCCCAACACTCATGATGGGCTTGAAAGAAGGAGAACCAGTTTTGATCCACTTGATCTAAGCTATGGAAGACACGACTTGGGCCTATTATTATTGAAGGCCATGGACTTATTTATTTCATTAAAATGGCTTATTTTATTAGTCATAGGAATTAATCTAGAATAATTGGGCTTGAGGATGCTTGGCCCACATATGTCTTATTTCTAATGGACTAGGGTTTTCTTTGGGAAGGCCTTGTATTTTGGCCAAGGGTTTATTTGGAAACTTATTATTTCACTAGGGTTTAGAAGTTACTGTAGCGCGGCGTACGACACTGTTCACGCTACAGTACCTGTAACAGCCCGCTAAAATTATCAGTTTTGGATTCTTTCCCGACAGCAATCACATCTCTCTCGTCTTAACCCTCTATCTTTAGTTATTTATGTTTAACATAGTTGATTTGGTTGGCTGTAGACTGTGTAGTTAGTGTTTGTGGAGTTCGCTGCGTAGTTGTGAAACGAAGTGTGGTTGTGAAGTGTTAGGCTTGATTTTGTAGTTTTGTGGACTGTGCTGTGAAGTATAGGCGTGAGATGGATGCCGTATGTGACGCCCCCAAATTCCGCTTGGGATTGAACGGACATTTGAAGCGTCGGGACATGCAACACAAGGTTACCTGCCCCCGTTCATGACATATAAGATGCAATGTTCTAACATGCATCTAGCATTATGCAATATTCGCAGCGGATAATTTTTTCTTTAGCAATACTATGCACCAAACTAAATATATCCCAAATACTTGAAACATATTCATACATAAAGGCATACTAAAAAGCCGTGATCACCACACTAGTCAAAATGGTTGTGATCAAAAGAATACTTGAGATACAACTCCAAAAGTACAAGTATTAACCTAAGTTAAATACTATACCATCATCAACATCGCACCGTGGCCTAGTCGACCGTATTCAGTTGGTCAGATTCCAATTCTCCTTTGGGTCCTGTAACAAGATCTACCATTCGGGGGGAATGGTAGTTGGGACTACCACAGTGAGATTTGATTACAAATCTCAGTAAGTTAACATAAAACTCACACACAGGTTAAAAATGCATNATTTTTAATAGAAAATTGATTCAATACTTTCTGATAAAAGGTTACAAATTTTTACACATTGGTTCTGTTCAAGTTGATGTTAAACCTCTAACGAGAAAAAGGCATCAATTGTGACGCCCCCAAATTCCGCTTGGGATTGAACGGACATTTGAAGCGTCGGGACATGCAACACAAGGTTACCTCCCCCGTTCATGAATATAAGATGCAATGTTCTAACATGCATCTAACATTATGCAATATTCCAGCGGATAATTTTTTTCTTTAGCAATACTATGCACCAAACTATAAATTATCCAAATACTGAAACATATTTCATACATAAAGGCATACTAAATAGCCGTGATCACCACACTAGTCCAAAATGTTGTGATCAAAAGAATACTGAGATACAACTCCAAAAGTACAAGTATTAACCTAAGTTAAATACTATACCATCATCAACATCGCACCGTGGCCTAGTCGACCGTATTCAGTTGGTCAGATTCCAATTCTTCTTGGGTCCTGTAACAAGATCTACCATTCGGGGGGAATGGTAGTTGGGACTACCACAGTGAGATTTGATTACAAATCTCAGTAAGTTAACATAAAACTCACACACAGGTTAAAGATGCATGCATGGCAGTAAAAGCATAAATGCATAAGTATAGTCGTACATAAGCATAGCATAACTTGACATATAGCATGACATAACCAGAACTTAAACGTGAACTGAACTTGACTTAACATGGCATGAACTTAAGCTTAAAACATAACATGAACAAACAACATAACATGAACGTGAAACATAACATGGACTTGAAATATAGCATGAACGTAAACATGCATAACATAAATAAGAACTTGAAAATAACATAAACTTGAACATAACATGACATGAACATAACATATACGTGAGCATAACATAACATGGACTTGATCTAAAACTTGACTTATCATGTATTTGATCTGAAACTGGACTTAACATAAACTTGGAATATTATTCAATTGTCTTGATTAATAACGTGCGTTAATACGTACTCCACAGTTGTTGTGGCCCCACGTATTCAAGTAACATAAAACATAATACGTACTCCACAGTTGTTGTGGCCCCACGTATTCTACATGTCACAATTGCTGTGTCTCACGTAGTGTATGCTCCACAGTTGTTGTGGCCCCATACTTCATGTAACATAAAATATAATACGTACTCCACAGTTGTTGTGGCCCCACGCATTATAAGTAACATAAATATAATACGTACTCCACAGTTGTTGTGGCCCCACGCATTATAAGTAACATAAATATAATACGTACTCCACAGTTGTTGTGGCCCCACGCATTATAAGTAACATAAGATATAATACGTACTCCACAGTTGTTGTGGCCCCACGATTATACGTAACATAACATGTCTTATCTTTCTTAATGCATGAGATATTATTTAATATCATATACTTTTCTAACATGGCGTATACTTGTAAATGGCACAATATGATTTAATCATAAACATTTCATGGCATACATGTATCAGATGGCATACTTAACATGGCATATACGATAACATACATACATAAATTGTAGTTCCCTTACCCATCACACATACACAATAAACTGATAGTAAGTTAGAGGCTAACTTACCTCGATCGTCGCGTTCTATGAGAATAGAGTGCGAAACACGAGAAACTGCACAACAGTTGGAAGAGGAACACTCAAGTCCTTAAGATTTTCACTTCTGAACTCAATTGTCATATTATGAGCACTTGCAACACCACGGGCAACGTGAGGTTTCACTATACCCAGAAGAGATAATTTGACTTCAGAAAGCCTTTGCACTAAAACAAGTTCATTAAAATATCAATAATAACCAAACAAACAATTCCTTTCTCAATCCATATACTCTTAGCCATAGTCAACCACAAGATGACACCAGTCACCCCGGACTATAATCCATATCATCACTGCTTCGGGACACTGTCATACAGTTTCCCAACACTACACCATACGCTCCACACTTCTCTGCTACGCCATCCAACCCTTCGTGACACGCCATCCGGTGTATCACGACCTAGTACAGAGTACACTCACGTGAACTCTCTTCCATTCACACTACAAAACCCATCACTGCGATACACGTCTCACGGTGCATCGCTACGCGACACGGAGTACGCGCTACGCGTACTCCTTTCGCTACAACACTCATCACCCCGACGCACATCACACGGTGCGTCACCATACAACACGGAGTACACTTCACATGCACTCCCTTCATTCTACACCACACACACTACAGCGCACGTCGCACGGCGCGTCGCTGCTTTACACAGAATACGCTACACGCGTATTCTCTTCACACAACCCGCCGTATCACATCTACGGCATCCATCTTACGCCTATACTTCACAGCACAGTCCACAAAACTACACAATCAAACTCAACACTTCACAACCACACTTCGCTTCACAACTACGCAACGAACTCCACAAATACAACTACACAATCCACAAACCAACCAACTAACTATTTTAAACGTAAAATAACTAGAGATAGAGGGTTATACCATCGACGGGATAACCCGTGCGTCGCTCGTTGTTCGTCACGAACATGCGTCGGAGGAACGTACGTGGCGGTAACACCGCGTACGGTGGCTGTCCACCACATAAAGTGGTAGTTTGGAACCGAGAAAAGCTAAGCGTGGCCTTGGGAGGCTCATGGTCGCCTTGTGATGGTCAAAGGTGGCGGAGCACGGCGGCATCACGCCGTGAACAGTAAATCCGAACGGTGAGCGGAAACGCGAGGTAGCGAAATTTCATAGAACTTCATGGCAAGCTAGGGATAGGTAGATGAACATGTGGTGGAGCTGTGGTAGCGAGGTGGTGGTCGGACGGTGGCTAACGGCGGCGGATCGGCCGTTTAATCCATTTTCGGCCTTGGAGAGTGTAGGAGAGTGAGAGCTCTACGAAGCTCCATTGGTCATGAAATTTCTTGGGGAGGTTCATGAGGATGAGAGGAACAAGATGGTGGTGGTGAAACACCACGGGTGGCCGTCTACGGCGGCGCACGGTGGTGAAACCGAACATGTATTTTTGAGAAACCCATATGAGAAAAGTGAGAGTTAGGGAAAAAGAAAGACATGGGGAGGAAGCCCTTGATGAGGTGAGTCCAATGGTGGTGCTTGGTGGTTGATTTGGCCGTGTATGGTGGTCCAAAAATGTGAAAAACCCCTAGAGACCCATAACTTTGAAGAGAGAAAGAGAGAGAAGGAGAGGCCGGTGAGGGAGGTGAGGTTCGGCGGCCGGAGGTGGCGCCGGCTGGAGCTTCAAAACGAACGGCCATGGTGGAGCTTCAAGCAACCCGTCGGCCAAGAGAGAGAGGGAGAGAAAAAAGAAAGAAAAAAAAAAGAAAAAGGAAAAAGTGAAGAGAAAAAGGTAGGGCCTGAGTATATCGCTTCAATTCTACATTTCGGGATCCTCAAATAAACCAACGGTGAGTTAAAACACTGATTAAAAACGCGTAAATGTTTTATTTTAAATAAAACACTTTAAATAAAACACTACGATGAATTAAGGTAGAATATTATTTTATAAACTAAAATTTATAAAATAATATTTCTTCATCATTATATTAAATGATAAAGTACCGTTAATTAATCGAAGAGGATAAAATCATTTAAATTAATAAAACACTTAATTACTACACTGAGAAGAATTAAGATAGAATATTATTTTATAAACTAAGGTTTATAAAATAATATTTTCTTCATCATTATATAAAATGATAAAGTATCATTAATTAATCAAAGTGCATAAAACACTTAAATTTAAATAAGAATTTTCAACGTAAAATTAAACCTCTTAATATCTTAAAACAATTAAAATATTTAATCTAAATAATTATCCACAATTATAATATTTTCAGAGCTCATTAAATTATTATAATTGTGCTACTTTAAAAACAAGCTTATCTAATACTTTGAAATTCGTGGATAAGATCCGGAATACGCCATCGAGGTACAACGCTTAGGATAAATCTGTTCATGATTTTACAGTTGTCGGTGAAGAACAAATTACGTGATTTACGGAAAAGATAATTTATACACGTGATTTCGGATAAGGTAGAGACAAGAGAGATAGTGACTGCGTGCTGTCTAATATGTGCGAAAAAGAAAGAGAAGGGTGAGGAGATAAGACTAAATTTTAGCGGGCTGTTACATCAATGCTTCAGTACTTCTTTGTTTACGAGATACTAGATTCAAAAAATTTGAAACTAGTATACTTGGTATAGTTCAATCTTCTTTATTTAGTGGCCCTGTCCACTTTGACTGTTTTCCTGATTTAACTCTTGCTTTAGATTATCCAAATATTTTAAAACTTTACTTTGAATATTTTGACCTCTGGTTATGATATGGAAGAAGGAGTAAACCTCTTGCCATGTTTATCATATTTACTAAGATTTTAAAGACTAATTTAAATCCTAAAGTATTTTAAAATCTTCAGAAATAAATACTGTGTAATTCAAAGTTTACTCCTATGCAATATCCAAGTTCCAAAATATTTATTGGAAAGATATTGCTAAATGAATAGACTTTAGAACATGAAATTTCTCCTTGCTAAGGTTTATCTATGAGTTCAACCTTGATTATATTCAGCAATATCTTGATGGCAATGTAAAAATTAGTTTTGATCAACCCCAGTTATCAATGAAAGAAGAAATTCTTTCCGGTGCTAGATCTTCCTTTACCTCTTAAATCACCAAAAGAAGAGACCAAAATCTCAAAAAAATTCTTGAAAGATTATCCAAATACTGTTATGCCTGTCAACCCTGAATTTAAAACTGAAAGGAGTCATTTACCTCCTCTCAAGTTACTTCTGCTACTATACTACCAAGGATGGTGAAACATCAAAGGATAAATCCATAAACGGAATAAGCTACAAAGAAGAAGAAGATCTTCATCTTTGTCCCCAAAGGTTAGATATGGTGGCTCCTATTGCCTACTTATCAAGCTAGCTACTTGATACACAAAGTTTGAAATTGATTTGATTTCTCTTTTTAATGAATACAACTCTGTTAAAAACAGTGATAAGAGAAAAACTTATAATGCTGCTTTTTCTAGTTTATGAAAAATTACTGTTAAAAGAAAATGGAAAGAGAAAATGTATGCGCTCCAAAAGCATATACTTTTCTTTGATTTTCTTGAAAATTATTATCTTTCAAAGCCTAGTTTAAATGTTGTAAAACTAGTTTTTTAAGACAAAGATAAGGCTGTGGTTAAATCTAGCACCCTCATTTGGAGACAATTATTATTTCTCACTTCGAGAACAAATAAAAGCTCTCCTATAAAATTCCCAGATTCTAGTCCAATGCTACCAATTATATGAAGACAAAAATAAATAAATAAATTATCCAACAAAATAATTTTATTAACCAAAGTCTCCATATTATTGTCAACAATTGGATCGGTTGAAGACAAAGTAGAAAAACCTCTTTCTACTTCATCCTCAAATATTTCAAAACCTGTTGAAAAACTTTTGATTATTTTACCAGAGAATATGCCAAATATTGATTTCAAAACACACAGGCCAAAACTCTTGATAAAATTAATCAAAGCTTAAGATATTAAAAAAGAAAAACCTCTACAGTGCTTTAAAAGCAATGGAAAGGATAATTTCTCACATACTACGGATGAATCTTTACAGTGATTCTTTACTATTAAAATTTTTTTAATTGAAAAGAATTTTCAAATATTATTTACAAAGTAAACCTGAAATTGCCAGATTTTCTTTCGAAAGCCCAAACCAATAGTCTGACGAAAAATGGTATTCTAGGCCAACTCCCAGATTTATAGTTTGAAGAAATGATTTTTCAAACCCAATTACATGTAAATGTTTTCGTAGCAAACAAATTTTAACGAATAGATATGATGGACTATCTGAACTAGAGATCCTCAATACCATGAGTAAAATCTATGGTTGCAAATCTTATACCAATAATGATCATAAACAACATGAGATTTTAATATTTTAACTACTGGTTTTTCGGTATGCTTCGACATTGGTGGGACAAACATTCACCATAGAAGCAAAGGAAACATTCAAAATGTATCAAGTATAAGACGAAGGGTTACCTATTTTTGATGAAACCATAGGAATGAGAATGATGTCACTTATTATACCATTATTATGTTGAACTTAACTAACGTATTAGTGATTATTTGAATAATTTAAGATGCCGTCAAATGTTGATTATAGATGGTATCAAAATGTTTTTATTCCAGAGTTATGCTTAGAAGAACAGTGATAGGCCATACTGGAAAGAAAAATTATTGATGGTTTACCTCACTTATTTCTCAAAAGTTAAGGATGGACTTACTATATCTCGGGATCCTTAATTATGATAATTACACTTATGGTGATATTATCAGTAAATTAAGAAACTTGGTATAGTATGTGTAAATCAAAAATGTTCGTCAAAATGAAAAATAGTAAAAAGCCGAATCAATTTTCTATTAAAAATGCAACATTTTTCATGAGTTTTAGAAAGAACATAGGTTTCTTCAACAGTTTTTACATTGAACTCAGTCTTAAAGGCAGACTGAACCTAAATAGTTTTGTAAATAAATTTGGGATCAATCTTTGGAATACTCCATTGATTGAAATCAATAGAATCAGTTTCTTAATAGAAAAATCTTCCTCATTAATAATATCAGGCGGTATGCTAGACCTGGAACTAATAGACGAATTACTTCTAAACATCCTATTCATTATATAATCAATCAGAACAAGACTTAGCACTCACTAACTCTACCCTTACTCATATTTGTGTCGCATTTCATAACACATACCCTTAGTCCAACCTCTTACCTACCATACCCTACACACTATCCTAACGTCAACGGGCCTTACAAACGATTTAGGATGTCAATTACACACGGGGTGGCACCAACACAAACAAGAACTTAAGAAGAAAAATAGAGAGTAGGAAGAAACGAGGTGAAGGATTAGCACAATGAATAAGCATAATAGAAATATATTAACTAAAAGTAACCAGAACCAGGTTTGGCTCTGATACCAACAAGGACGCGGAAGGAAAGCATGATAAAGTAGAGTAGAAGGATGACCAAATAAATGGAGGACCAGATAATTGGAATTAGCAAAGATAAAAGTAGATAATGCAAGTACTGAAACAAATTCTTTGTTATTGAAAAATCTTACTCAATAATATATATTATTAGTTATAACATATTAATATTAATATATTAACATCATAATATTAGTTATAAAATATGTAACGTCCGAACGTTCCTATTTAATGTTTGAACGTGAATAAACATTTCTATTCAAAGTTTGAACGTTAAATTATTGACGTTTGAACATGAGAAAAATGCGGGAAAATTTCCGCTCATTTCCTTAGCTCTTATTAAACGTTTGAACGTTACATTATTTATGTTTGGACTTTAGAAAAAAGTGGGAAATCGCCGCGGGAAATTTCCTACTCATTTCCTTAGCTCTTATGATAAACGTTCGAACGTTACATTATTTACGTTTGAACGTTTCATCTGAAAATTGGGCGATAAATGTTAACGTTCGAATGTTAGAACAAATGAAATGTTTGAGAATAAAATAACGTGGGATGAAAAGCAGAGTCATTTTTACTTCATCCTGTGCGCAAAAGAGAGAAGAAAGATAGAGAGGGTGCCTTTCCGAGAGAGAGAGAGAGAGAGACTAATTGCTCTTTGACATTAATTGGTTTGTTCTTCAATAGGGGTAAGGTGAGATTACTTTCACTTAGAAATTTTTTGTGTTATTTGTTAATAAATTTATTCTAAGTGAACTAATTTTGTTTGTATATATTTTTAAGGATTATTTGGTGGAGCTTGTTGAAGCATTTGATTTGATACATTTTTTTGTTGGACTAGGTATATTTCTAAACTTTGTTGTGAATTTATTGTGAATTTGCTTGTGAATATGTCAATATATGCATATATTGTGATTATTGTTTGCTTTATTGAATATGTTGGGAATATGCTTATATATTGTGATTATTGTTTGTGAATTTTTATTGAATATGTGGGGAATATGTTTATAGATTGTGAATTTGTGTGTTAATATTTATTAAATATGTTGTGAATATGTGAAATTGTTGTGATTATTGTGTGTGAATTTTTATTAAATATATTGTGAATATATGAAATTGTTGTGATTATTGTTTGTGAAAAAATTTGTGAACTTATTGTGAATTTGTTCTTTCTTAGGAACTAGATGAAGTTTATGAATTTAATTTAGGACTAAGGATAAACTTATTATTCCCTAAAGTTAAAATGTTAACATTTAATATGGGAATAAATATTTAATATGTAATAAGTATATATAATATATTCATACTAGTTTAATTAGAATATAATTATCATGAAACTTAGAAGTAAATAACTTAACTATATATAAAGTATAATATACATATAATAACTATATTTTATAATAACACATTAAATATTCCTACCTTTGTGACTTTCCAAATCATTATATTATTAAATATATAGATATATATAAATTAAGAAAGTAAAATTTTCTTCAAAAAAAAGGTATTGACCTCACCAAATAAGTTGAGAGTTGGAAGGAATAAATTACTCTATATTTAATATAAAATAGAGAGTGAATAACTAAGGATCAAATAAATGCTTAATTAGAAATTTATATGTATTTATTGTCTATATAAATAAATAACTCACTCAATTAAGTATATAAATATTAATAAACATTTTAGACATAATAACTAATTGTAACTAATATGTGCTTCTACTAAGTTATAAAATAAAAAATAAGAAAGAAATAAGCATGAATTATAATAAAATATATATAATAACAATTAAATACTAATAATAACAATTAACATATATATAATTACAATTAAGAATAACAATTATATATATAATAACAATTAATAATAACAATTAACATATATATAATCTCAAATGGATAATAACAATTAATAATAAAAATTAAAATTAAATAGGAATCAATTAATAAGTAACTAAGACATATAATAAAAATTAAAATTATAATTTAGGAATAATAATAGTATTATATTTGTTTGACATTGTTAATTCAAACAACATGGAAATATTCTTTGTAGTAAATTTTGTATGATATTGTGTGACATTGCATAAATAACCTTAGAGCCATTTGGAAATTAGTGTACATTTAGGTGTTCACTAATTCCTGAATTGTCCTGTATGGACAGTTTGGAATTATATTATCAGTATTGCACATTCTTATTACGCCTACTGAACACGTTTAGTATGAAGTTTCGGTGTATTCCTCTACTGTTCTTCAAGTATATTGTTCGTAGAGTCACAATCCCTCTATGTAAATATTTATACTTGAAAAACTATGAAGAGGTGCTGCCGAAATTTCTACTGACATGGAAAGTAGTAGACTGACAAACTAACTTATGGGATAGGATCAACTACCTTATCAAAAGAGCAGTGAGAATTGGAGCATGACATGCATGTGAATTCTATGTACATGTTACTAATAGATAGATGTTTTTAGAAATGGACAAAAGTTAGATGTGTCTAGGCGATAGATTTGGAAAGGATTACGTACCCTATACGCATGGAGTAAGAACCTTCATTGATTTTGCAAGGGCCTCTACTGATAGTTGTGGTTACATTAAGTGTCCATGTCGAGGGTGTAAAAATTTGTGTGCGGTAGGGTTTTTTTTTTATATAAACAGAGTAAGATTTCATTTCATTACATAACAAGCATTACATACCAGCATGATCAAACCATAAAGCATGACTAGCAAAATCTGGGGCGGAGCCCCACCACATCTGAACATCCAAGACATTCTAAGCATATCTAGCTAAAACATGAGCCACTCCATTACCCTCTCGGTATACATGCTCAAAAACCACTGCCTCAAAACAACTCATTTGGCTCTTTACTTCCATAATTAAGTTGCCATTTGCCAATAATGATTCTTGTGACGATTGCAACTCTTGAACAACAATTAAGCAATCAGATTCTACCACTATTTTTGGAATGCCTAGAGGAAGACACATTTGCAAACCCCTCAAGATAGCTAGCAGTTCAATAGTAGATGGATCATGCACTTCAGGTTCCGAGACTGTTGCTGCCATCACTACCATACCATTGTTGTCTGCAGTATCATCCCAATGCCAGCCTTTCTGTACTCTATGAAGGTCGCCCCATCAACATTTAGTTTCAAGAAATCAGGTTAAGGAGGTTTCCATCTATATAAAATCCTTGCATCAGATACATTTGTAGTCTTTAAGACAGAGAAGGACTTGTCCAAAGAGACTGCCATATTAGCTGATGAAAAAGGCAATACATATTCATTTTCCATCTTGAGCTTGTTTCTTCTATACCACACACCCCAACATAGCACAAAGAAAAGAGTAAAGTCAGCTTCATTACCGTTGGTCAATACATTTTTCACATTATCTTTAAAACTTTTCTGTTGCTAAAATCGTAACCCTGTAGGTCCAAGACAACTCCACATATCTGCTAGTTGAGGGCAAAACAACAGTGCATGATTAACATCTTCCTCCCTTTCTTCACAGAAACAGCAGCCCACTCCAATGTTTCGGTGTCTCAAGCTTGTGAGGGTAGGTAGGATATTTTTGCAAGCACGCCATGCAAAAATTTTAATCTTCCGAGGCACATTCATCTTCCATAATTTCTTCCACATTTGTTTATCTTGAACCCAGCTGGAAGATTCTGCCACTTCTCTCAAACTTAGAGATTGAAACAGCCAATAGGCACTCATCACAGTAAAACAGCCATTAACTTTCTCTGTCCATATCCATTTGTCTCTATAAGGCACAAAAGGCACTCTAATCTTTAGAATTTCATCAGCTACCATTGGATTAAAGAGAGCTCTAACAGTATCAATCCTCTAAGTTCTTGTGTCTTGAGTAATAAGGCTATCAACGATTGCATCCTCTTGACATTCCTGCAACCTAACCTCAAAATTTCTGCTTAAGATTTTAAAACTAGGAACTCAATAGTCTTTCCAAATAGAGGTAGATGCACCAGTCCCTATTCGCCATCTACAACCCTTTATTAACCATTGCTTTGCCTCAAAAATCCCCCTCCATGCATAAGAGGGATGCAGCCCCAATTTTGACTGGAAAAAAGAACTATTTGGAAAATATTTGGCTTTATACATCCTTTGCAACAAAGACCCTTCATTTTGTAGTATTCTCCATCCTTGCTTGGCCAATAAGGCCAAATTAAAGGAGTGCAGACTTCTAAATCCCATTCTCTCTCTGAATTTAGAAGCTGACTCAGTCTCGAATGTGCTTCCAAGTGTAGAAGTGTCAAGTTGTATTAAGGATAAGTCCATCGTATTCCATAGGGACAAAGGGTTATCAAAGCGTTTGTAAGATTTTTTGTGTAACAAGTGTGTCGACTATGAGAGATGAAAATAAAATAAAATGCAATGTAAAAGAAATTGAAGACGAAGTAAGAAAAAAAGGTATGAATTTAATTCTCGCAAAAAAAAAAATAATCGAAGTTGAAATTAGAGTTTCTAATTAAAAAGACAAACTAACAAACACTTGGGTTGGGTTTGAGACTCTCTTTATTTCGGATTCTAGATAATTTTCTCGATTAACAACCCAATCAAGGCATTGATAATCGGAAGATAAAAAGTTAAGCTCAAGTTTTGGAATATTCTCCTAAGGGATTCTCTACTTTACTAGCCAAACACACATTAACAAACAACTGAGAGAGGCCTTGATAATTTTCAAGCTTTTGTTGTGCCTTACGTCAACAACAAAACAAGAGCAAGAGCCGCAATCTATTTTCAATTAAAATCCAACTAGTAACGTAGTGAAATCAACATTTATCAACAAAATATTGCATTAAACTAGAATCTCAAAATAAATTAAGTCTCATTCCACAACCCAAGTTTCAGAAATTAGCTACACATGATACTTCTGGCAACAACAATAAATCTAAACAAAGCCATAAAAAAAATCTGTGAAACGAAATAAAAAAAGCGAATAACACCAAGATCTCCACGCCGGCTCAATGTCTGAACTACCAAGCACTAACTAAGAAATAAATAAAAATAAAAATAAAAAAATAAACTAAACCCAGCCGACCAACAACAATCTCTGAAAAGAAAAGAAACGAAAGACAAAAAAAATGACCGACTTAATGAAAAACGCCGAACGAAAGAAAGGTAAAAATGAAAACTTCTTGCAACGTAAACTAAAAGAAAAGAAAAAAACGAAAGAAAAACTAATCTAAAAGCAGCCGAAAACTAATAACTCCAAACGAAAATGAAGAAAATGAGTCCACTGATTCAACTAAACGAAAACGTAGCAGGAAAAAAAACAACCAAGAAAAAAAGTGAAAGTGCAGACCCTAAAGGTCTGTTACCCTACAGCAAGCTAAAAAAATAACAAAATGATAAAATGAGAGAGAGGGAGCCCATCCATCCAGGCTTGCAGCTCTCCACCAAGCTACTCAAAACATGAAAAGAAAAGGCAATAAAGTCCAGCCTCCTTCGGTCTGGAATGAAAAGAAAAAAAAATGAATAAAGTAAAAGCTACAGCCGTCCCTTAAGTTCTGCCTCTACCCTAATGCCGACTGGCCCTACTCAAACTTAAAAAAAGAGACCAAATAAAAATAAGAAGCCAGCTCCTCCTTTGCTGCGATGCCAGATGTGAAGACCCCTGTTTTGTTCTTTCGGCCTGCAGCTCAACGTTTCTCTCGCCTGGACCACCACATAAATTTTGTTGTAATTTTTCAAGAATGCCCCTTTGTTATCATGTTTCTTTATTCTCAAAAAGGGATATAGCAACTCATGTATTTATTTCTCAAAGAAATTGTCCAGCAGCGTATAAGCATGACATGAGTGGAGTAAAATTGAAATGTTTATTTTTCTGTGAATCAATTGCATTAAAAATATTCAAAAGCACAAAAAAAAATATCAGAATTTATCAATTGACTCAAGTAATGTGATCTACTGCATAATTAAGTACTTAAATCATTTTTATTAAACAATTTATTCACTTAAGTAACTTAATCATGCAATTTTAACACTTCATCACACCCCCCAACTAGCTTTTTGCTAGACTCTAGCAAATAAAGTGAATGAATTCATGCGAATGTGAGATTACCAACTACAATTTCAAAAAAAGTTCGAGAATCACATGCTATGAAATAGACTTGTTGAGTTTAAGAACATTGGAGATAGATTACTCTGAATTTCAATCAACTGAAAGATTTATGCACCATTTAGTTAGTCAACCAAGGGAATTACATGTAATAAATCTTGCTTCTTCACGTGCATGGAAATGAGATCAGAATTCCAAGATCGACTATCAAGAGGCATTAACAGTTTCAAGCACAACAACCAATCTGAGAAAACCACATGGTCTTACTCTAATTCAAAACCATTGTAGTGGCAGCTTTCACGCTATTACACTTTGAAAGGCGCCTACTTTTTTTATTTAGTAAGGACCCCGGTAATAGGCAGCTTTTTCCACTACACAAATGTAAATCCTTTTTTTTTTTTAGATTTCCTAGTGGGGGAATCGGGCCTATGAATGTGCGCCTACCCACACTTTCACAAGTCAGCCCTTACCACTAGTCTACCTAAAAGATTTTTTTTTCCCTAGCTTGTCCATTTTCTCATTTAATTCACTTTAGATTCTTCCTAAGCCATTAGGATATGGTTCATTAGAGTCTCAATCAACCAAAGTGTAAATCAACAAACAATGACCCAATGTAGTCTTTCTAGGCATTCCAGGCATGTGTTGTGTGTGTTTTAACAAAACTTTTAACATCTTTCCCTTAGTTTAACAACTAAATAAACTGGATAAGTCCCTGTTTTGACATATTCTCATATTTTCACTACATTCCACATGTTCCATGACCTCAACAAATCATTTTTTTAGATTACTTTCCAGCATGTAAAATTCAAGAATAGGGAATTTACTCTGCTTTCAACTCATTACCAGCACTCCCCCAAGGTGGACCAACATATGTGTAAGGCATGCAAACAGAAAAATAAATTCTCTTCCACCCCCCAACTTGATTGTAGCATTGTCCTCAATGATGCAAGAAAAATGAAAGAATTTACACAAAGACAGAAGACAAGGGGCAAAACAACTAAAAGAAGAACCAAAAATTCTAAGAAAAAATGAAGGAAAGAAGAAAAGGAAGTACCTGGACAACTTTGAAAGGAATGCAACCAAAATAAAAATAAAAACTGAAGAACAAAAGAAAACAATGAAAAGGAATGGATAGATCAAGAACCATCAATTAGGATCAAGCAAATGTAGAGTAGATTCCTCAGGTGCAAAGTTAGAAACAAAAGGCTTGAGCCTTTGACCATTAACCTTAAAAGCATTTCCATTTCAAGGATTGACAACCTCAATGGCACCATGAGGAAAAACTGTTTTAACCAAATAGGGGCCACTCCATCGGGATCTTAACTTGCTAGGGAACAAATGAAGTTGAGAATTATAGAGTAACACCTGTTGATTAGGCTCAAATGATTTTATTTGAATATGCTTATCATGGAAAGACTTCATGCGTTCCTTGGACAGCTTAGAATTATCATAAGCATCCCTCCTAAGTTTCTCTAATTCAGAAAGATGTAATTTCCTCAAAGATCCAGCTTGATCAAGATCAACATTAAACTTTTTGATGGCCCAAAATACACGGTGTTCAAGCTCAACAGGGAGGCGACAAGCCTTACCATAGATTAACTGATAAGGAGACATACCCAAAATAGTTTTATATGCAGTCCTATATGCCCATAATGCATCGGTTAATTTCAAAGACCAATCCTTTCGGTTAGGACTCACAGTTTTTTCTAAAATGGTCTTAATTTCCCTATTAGCAAGTTTAACTTGGCCATTCGTTTGGGGGTGATATGGGGTAGAAACTTTGTGCTGAATGCCATACTTATGCAAGAGGGTAGCAAAAGGCTTGTTGCAAAAATGGGTGCCGTTATCACTTATGATAGCCTTAGGCATGCCAAATCTAGCAAAAATATTTTCCTTCAAAAATTTAAGCACCACCTTATGGTCATTTGTTTTACATGGTATGGCTTCGACCCATTTTGAAACATAATCAATAGCCACTAAGATGTAAAAATAACCAAAAGAAGAAGGAAATGGCGCCATAAAATCAATTCCCCAACAATCAAAAATCTCAATGACCAAAATGGGTTGTAAAGGTATCATGTTCCTTTTAGTGACAACACCTAATTTCTGACATGACTCACAAGTTTTGCAGAAACTATATGCATCTTTAAACATATGAGGCCAATAAAAACCACTTTGTAAATTTTTGCAACTGTCTTATGTGCAGAAAAATGACCCCCACACACCTCACTATGGCAAAAAGAAAGGGCAGCTTGTATTTCATGGTCAGGCACACATTTTTTAATGATTTGATCAAGACAGTATTTAAACAAATAAGGATCATCATAAAAGAACGATCTCACCTCATGCATGAATTTCCGTATATCTTGAGCGCTCCAATGAGGTGGTGTTTGTCCGGTCACCAAGAAATTAACTACATTAGCAAACCAAGATAAATTTTCAACTAACATAAGATGTTCATCAGGAAAAGAATCAAGAACAGGTGTTGGTTGTTCAGTTTCAGCAACTGTGAGCCTAGACAAATGGTCAGCTACCACATTCTCTACTCCTTTCTTGTCCTTGATGATAATATTGAACTCCTGGAGTAAAAGTATCCATCTAATCAACCTTGGTTTTGCATCTTTCTTTGTCAATAAATACTTGAGAGCTGCACGGTCAGTAAAGATGACTATAGGAGAACTAAGAATATATGCACGAAACTTCTCTAAAGCAAATACCACAGCAAGTAATTCTTTTTCAGTAGTAGAATAATTTTTTTGAGCAAAATTCAAAGTTTTACTTGCATAGTAAATGACATAAGGAAGTTTGTTCCTACGCTGTCCAAGAACAGCTCCTATAGCAAAATCACTTGCATCACACATGATTTCAAAAGAAAGTGACCAATTAGGAGGTTGAAGAATAGGAGCAGTGGTTAGCAAAGTTTTAAGCCGACAAAAAGCTTCTTGACACTCGGGTGTCTAATCAAAATTTACATCATTCATCAATAGCTTACATAGAGGCTTAGAAGTAGAGCGAAAGTCCTTGATGAATCTCCTATAAAAACCCGCATGCCCAAGAAAAGATCTAATGTCTTTTATTGACTTAGGTGTACGAAGTTTAGAAATCAACTCAATTTTTGCTCTATTTACTTCAACTCCTCTAGATGAAACAATATGTCCCAGAACAATGCCTTGTTGTACCATGAAATGACACTTCTCCCAATTAAGTAGCAATTGCTTCTCTTCACACCTGGCCAAAACAGCTTGTAAATTGGTTAAACAACTCTCAAATGAATCACCAAATACAGAAAAATCATCCATAAACACTTCTAGGATGTTCTCAATCATGTCACTAAAAATGCTAAGCATGCATATTTGAAAAGTTGCTGGTGCATTGCATAAACCAAAAGGCATTCTCCTAAAGGCAAATGTACCAAAAGCACTAGTAAATGTGGTCTTTTCTTGATCCTCTGGTACTATTTCTAATTGATAGTAACCGGAGAACCCATCTAAGAAACAATAAAGAGCATGCCCAGCAACTTTTCCTAACACTTGATCAAGAAAAGGCAAAGGAAAATGATCTTTCCTAGTGGCGGCATTCAACTTCCTATAATCTATACACATGCGCCAACCAGTAGGAATCATAGTAGGAATCGATTCATTTGTTCATTTTTAACAATGGTAAGCCCAGATTTTTTTGGAACTACATGAATGGGACTTACCCACTTGCTATCCGAGATGGGGTAAATGATACCCACATCAAGCAATTTCAGCACCTCATCTTGAACCACTTCCTTCATTGTGGGATTCAACCTTCTTTGCATTTCCCTAGAAGGCTTTGTATCACCTTCTAAATAAATCCTATGGGTACACTCCAAGGGACTTATACCTTTTATATCAGCCATTGTCCACCCAATAGACTTTTTATGCTTCTTAAGGACATCTAGCAATTTATCTTCTTGTTCACTAGTTAAATGAGAAGAAATTACCACAGGAAAAGTGCTTTGTGGTCCTAAGAAAGCATACTTCAACTCCAATGGAAGAGGTTTGAAGTTCAAAGTTGGGGATTGCTCCTCCGAAGGCTTAAGGGTTGATGTCAATGGTGGAAGTTGCTCAAATTTTGGCCTCCATGGTGGTGTAACTTGCTGACCTATTGAGGAAACCAGAGATGAGTCATTAACATTATCAAATATTTTTAAATCTTCTTCATATTCCTCTAAAGAATCAATAAGTTGTAAGTAATGTGCAGAATTTTCATCAATGAAATTTTTCAGCAAATTCACTTCATGAACTTTCTCAACTTCTTGCGGTTGCCTGCAAAGATTGAAAATATTTAGCTCCAAAGTCATATTTCCAAAACTCAACTTTAAAACTTCACTTTTATAATTTATGAGTGCATTAGAAGTAGCCAATAAGGGTCTTCCTAAGATAACAGGTGCTTGGAAAGTAGAATGAGTAGTCAATTGCATGTAGAGTACGATAAAGTCTACCGGATAGTAGAATTTGTCTACTTGAACCAAAACATCTTCCATAACACCTCTCGGAATCTTAATAGACCTATCAGCCAACTGCAATGTGATAGAAGTAGATTTCAACTCACCCAATCCAAGCTGAACATAAACATTATAAGGCAATAAGTTCACACTTGAACCTAAGCCTAATAATGCTTGGCCTATTTTTGAGCTCCCTATCATGCAAGCTATGGTAGGGGATCCTGGGTCCTTGTATTTGGGAGGAGTGTTGGTTTGGATAATGGCACTAACCTGCTCAGTAAGAAAAGCTTTCTTTCGCACATTCAATTTTCTTTTTACGGTGCATAAATCCTTTAAAAATTTAGCATAGGTAGGAATCTGTTGAATAGCATCTAACAATGGTATATTAATCCTAACTTGCTTAAAAATTTCAAGAATTTCAGCGTGATGCTTATCTTTGTGCAAAGGGGTTAACCTTTGAGGAAAAGGTGCAAGTGTAGTGCTTGGGACACTTTCAGATTCCAAAAGATCATGTGCCTCATTTTCAGAAGGAGGTTTAGAAGTGTTACCATTCTTTTCTACCTCTTGAGCTGGAATGCCAATCACCTTACCACTTCTCAAGGTTGTAATAGCCTTGACTTGCTTGACATTTGAATCTCCTGCCACACTTTGAAATTGCTGGTTTTGGCTTTGGGGATTAGGCTGAGATTGTGCAGGGAACTTCCCTTTCTCTTGAGCACTCATGGTTGTGGTGAACCTTGTGACTGATCCTCGAATCTCAGCAATGGCTTGTGAATTTTGACTGTTGATAGTAGCTTGGCTTTGCATGAATTGCTGAAAATTGGTGGACAGCTGCTGGAAGTTGGTGGATAGTTGGTGGAAATTGTCTTCAAGGTTCTATTTCTGAGCTGGGACCATGTGGTTGGCATATTGAGATTGTCCTGAACCTCCTTAGGTTGTGTAGGGTGCAAATTGTGAAGGACCAGCTATGTTGGGTACGGGTACAGCAGCTTGTTCACCCCTCCAACTGAAATTAGGGTGATTTCTCCATCCCGAATTGTAAGTGTTGGAATAAGGACCTGAAAACGATTTAGCAACCATATTAACAGCATTAGAGTGATCCAAAAGAATTTCTTTAAAGGCTGGAATGGTTGGACAATCATTACTTGAATGCCCTTGGCCCTCACAAATATTACAGTTCAAGGTAATCTGAGGTACAGCTTGTACTTCATTCACTTTCTTCAGTTCTATGGTTTCTAATTTCTTAGAAATCATAGCCAAAGACCCTTCATTTTGTAGTATTTGGAAAAAAGAACTATTTGGAAAATATTTGGCTTTATACATCCTTTGCAACAAAGACCCTTCATTTTGTAGTATTCTCCATCCTTGCTTGGCCAATAAGGCCAAATTAAAGGAGTGCAGACTTTTAAATCCCAATCCCTCTCTGAATTTAGAAGTTGACTCAGTCTCGAATGTGCTTCCAAGTGTAGAAGTGTCAAGTTGTATCAAGGATAAGTCCAAGATCGTATTCTACAGGGACAAAGGGTTATCAAAGCATTTGTAAGATTTTTTGTGTAACAAGTGTGTCAACTATGAGAGATGAAAATAAAATAAAATGCAATGTAAAAGAAATTGAAGATGAAGTAAGAAAAAAAGGTATGAATTTAATTCTCGCAAAAAAAAAATTAATCGAAGTTGAAATTAGAGTTTCTAATTAAAAAGACAAACTAACAAACACTTGGGTTGGGTTTGAGACTCTCTTTATTTCGGATTCTAAATAATTTTCTCGATTAACAACCCAATCAAGGCATTGATAATCGGAAGATAAAAAGTTAAGCTCAAGTTTTGCAATATTCTCCTAAGTGATTCTCTACTTTACTAGCCAAACACACATTAACAAACAACTGAGAGAGGCCTTGATAATTTCAAACTTTTGTTGTGCTTTACGTCAACAACAAAACAAGAGCAAGAGCCGCAATCTATTTTCAATTTAAATCCAACTAGTAACGTAGTGAAATCAATATTTATCAACGAAATATTGCATTAAACTAGAATCTCAAAATAAATTAAGTCTCATTCCACAACCCAAGTTTCAGAAATTAGCTACACATGATACTTCTAGCAACAACAATAAATCTAAACAAAGTCATAAAAAAATCTGTGAAAAGAAATAAAAAATAAAGCGAATAACACCAAGATCTCCACGCTGGCTCAATGTCTAAACTACCAAGCACTAACTAAGAAAGAAAAAAATAAAAAAATAAACTAAACCCAGCCGACCAACAACAATCTCTGAAAAGAAAAGAAACGAAAGAAAAAAAAATAATAAAAATGATTGACTTAATGAAAAACACCGAACGAAAGAAAGGTAAGAATGAAAACTTCCTGCACTCCAACGTAAACTAAAAGAAAAGAAAACAACGAAAGAAAAACTAATCTAAAAGCAGCCGAAAACTAATAACTCCAAACGAAAATGAAGAAAATGAGTCCACCGATTCAACTAAATGAAAACGTAGCAGGAAAAAAAACAGCCAAGAAAAAAAGTGAAAGCGCCGACCCTAAAGGTCTGTTACCCTACAGCAAGCTAAAAAAATAACAAAATGATAAAATGAGAGAGAGGGAGCCCATCCATCCTGGTCTGCAACTCTCCACCAAGCTACTCAAAACATGAAAAATAAAAGGCAATAAAGTCCAGCCTCCTTCGATCTGGAACAAAAAGAAAAAAAATGAATAAAGTAAAAGCTGCAGCCGTCCCTTAAGTTCTGCCTCTACCCTAATGCCGACTGGCCCTACTCAAACGTAAAAAAAAAAAGACCAAATAAAAATAAGAAGCCAGCTCCTCCTTTGTTGCGCTACTAGACGTGAAGAACCCTATTTTGTTCTTTCGGCCTGCAGCTCCACGCCCCTGCAGCTCCACGTTTCTCTCGTCTGGACCACCACATAAATTTTGTTGTAATTTCTCAAGAATGCCCCTTTGTTATCATGTTTCTTTATTCTCAAAAAGGGATATAGCAACTCATGTATTTATTTCTCAAAGAAATTGTCCAGCAGCGTATAAGCATGACATGAGTGGAGTAAAATTGAAATGTTTATTTTTCTGTGAATCAATTGCATTAAAAATATTCAAAAGCACAAAAAATATATCAGAATTTATCAATTGACTGAAATATCATGATCTACTGCATAATGAAGTACTTAAATAATTTTTTTATTAAACAATTTATTCACTTAAGTAATTTAATCATGCAGTTTTAACACTTAATCAGAAGCACACAGATTCCTCCAACTTAACCAATGTATCTTCTTCTCATTTCCCCTTTGTCCCCACCAAAACCTAGACATCATACCTTCCAATTCACGACATAAGCTCTAAAACATGACATTGCATATGTGGGGATAGATAAAGGCCACTGCTTTAATAAGGATTTCTCTTCCTCCTTGTGACAACAAGTTCTCTTTCCAACTTTGTAATTTGTTCCAAACTCTCTTTTTTATTTCAGCAAAGGCAAGAGATTTGGATTTCCCAACCAAATTTGGCAGCCCAAGATACCTGTCATATTGTTGGAAAGTTCTAACACCCCACAAGTTCAACAACTCTCTCTGTTGCATAGCTCCCACATTCTTTGAGAAAACCACAACAGTTTTTTCCTTATTCACTTTTTGTCCTGATGCCTCCTCGTATTGTTGAAGCAACCCTTGAAAATGGCCTGTAGTTTGTGCATCGTTTTGACAAAAAATTATACTATTATCTGCAAACAACAAATGGCTCACCATAGGAGCTCCTTGGCAAATCTTTACTCCCCTCACAAGCTGTTTACTTTCAGCCTCCCTTAATAGAGCAGTAAGCCCCTCAGTACATAAGAGGAAAAGGTAATGGGAAAGAGGGTCCCCCTGCGTAATCCCCCTAGTAGGGAAAATAGGATATACCATGAGGCTCACCATTTATCAAAACAGAGAATGAAACAATTGTCACACATTGCATAACCAGCTTCACAAAAATTCCAGCAAAACCTAATTTGAGCATAATTTTTTCTAAGAAACTCCACTCCACCCGGTCATAAGCCTTGCTCATATCCAATTTAAGAGACATATACCCCTGTTTTCCATATCTTTTGTGCCTTAGATAATTAACCAGCTCATATGCAATAAGTACATTATCTGAGATCAACCTTCCCTTGACAAAAGCAGATTGGGAATTTGAGATAATCTCAGGCAAATGATGATTGAGCCTGTTCACTATTACCTTAGAGACTAACTTATACACCACATTGCAAAGACTAATTGGACGGAAATTAGAAACCAGCTGACAATTTTTTTTTCTTTGGAATGAGGCTAATAAGTGTGTGATTAAGATCTCTAGGGAAAACACCAGTATTCAATGATTGCAGAATAACAGGAATTATAGCACTACCCACAATATGCCAGTATTTTTGAAAGAAAAGAGGGGACATAATATCTGGGCCAGGGGCCTTTGTAGGGTGCATCTGCAGGAGGGCCAGCTTGACTTCATCAGCATGGTAAGGCTTAGTTAGGTCTAAGTTCATTTCTGATGTCACCTTTTGAGATACTGATAAAGTGCTAAAACTGCATAATTAAGTTGTTAAAGTGATTAAATTATTTAACTAAAAAAAATGAATTGACCACTTAATTATGCAGTAAATTATAAACTGGAGTCAATTGTTAAATCATGATATTTTACCCTTAAAAATTTTGTAATGAAGCTGGCACACTCACATAGTTAAGGCACTAAAATTAATCTTCCCACCTTACCCTTATGCTGAAAACTTAACTCTACTTGTGTAGGAAAATAATGAAATCAAGACTGTCAAATTGGAAAGTGGGACCACAGCAAGTCACACAAGGAACTTGGAGCAACTCAACGCAGCAGACAGCACGCGCAGGACCCCTGGACAGACAGCTGGCTTTTATTATTTTCACTCTCTTTCGTTTGGCGTGGAGGGAGGCACACGGGAATTTTTTTTTTTGGAGTTTTAGTCTTTTAGCTTGTAGGTTACAGACCGAAGAGACGGCGGGAGATTTTTATTTTTTTAGTTACTTTCTCGTTTGGTGGTAGACATAGGGGAGGCGGCGGAACAGCTCTCTATTCTCACGTCTTTAGTTTAGTTTCTTCTTATTCTGCTCTTCGTCTTACATTTCAGACTTGAGTCGATGGCTACTTTTATTTTTTTTCCTGCAGTTTTCATTTTAGTGGTAGACGGCTGAGTTTTCATCTCTTTACTTCGTTTAGCATCTTTACATTTTATATATTTCTTTTGCATTTCTTTACTTTACGGCTGCAACACTTTTTTTCTTTTCTTTTCGTTTACAGGAGAGGTCAGCGTTGGATATTATTTTCCTTCTTACTTGTTTCGTTTAGGTTACAGACCTTAGGGCGGCTTGTTTATTGTTTTATTGGTTCTTGATAGTTTAGACGCAGGTCAGCTTGGAGGTTACAGACCTTAGGGTGGTCAACTGGATTTTATTTATGTTTAATTTTCTTTCTTTGTTAGCGAACTATTGCATAACTTGAGGGCCGGCTGGTTTTTCATTGTAGTTGGACGGCTTGCTTTTATTTTTTTTCGGTAGTTTAGTTTTTTTGTTGGATACGGAACTCTCTCTAGGGTCGGTTTTATTTTTATTTCTTTTTTTCACACAGTTTTTTTTTAATGACTTTACTTAGATTAATTTTTGTTGCTGAAAATTTCATGTATAGCTAATTTCTAAAGCTTGGATTGTGGAATGAGATTTAATTTATTTTGGATTCTAGTTGAATGCAATATTTTGTTGATAAATGATGATTTCACTATATTACTAGTCGGATTTGAATTGAAAACAGATTACGGCTCTTGCTCTTGATTTGTTGTTAACGTAAGGCACAACAAACGCTTGAAAATTATCAAGTCTTCTCTCAGTCGATTGTTAATGTGTGTTTGTCTAGTAAAATAGAGGATCCCTTAAGAAAATATTGCAACAACTTGAGCATAACTTTTTATCTTCCGTTTATCAATGCCTTGATTGGATTGCTAATCGAGAAAATTATCTAGGATCCGAAACAAAAAGAGTCTTATACCCAACCCAAGTATTTGTTAATTTGCCTTTTTAATTAGAAACTCTAGTTTTAATTTTGATTAAATTTTTGCGGGATTTGAATTCACTCTTTTCTTTCTCACTTCATCTTCAATTTCTTTTATATTGCATTTTATTTTATTTTCATCTCTCATAGTCGTCACATTTGTCACACAAAAATCTCACATACGCTTTGATAACCCTTTGTCCCTGTGGAATACGATCCTAGACTTATCCTTGATACAACTTGACACTTCTACACTTGGAAGCACATTCGAGACCGAGTGAGATACGCAAGCCAGGACTTCTTCTTGATGAAGCTTTGGAGTAGACGTGAAAAGCTTTGTGAAGAAATCTACAATAAGTGTATCCCTCATGGCACCTCCCCTTGCAACTCCCCCTGCATACTTCAATCCCTTGATAAAATTCCTCCGTCTTCTACCATTTGTCTGGGCATGAAAAAATCGAGTATTTTGGTCCCCTTCTTGAAGCCATAGGACCCTCAATCTTTGCTTCCACATAACCTCTTCCCTCTCAAGCCATAATTGCAGCTCTTGTCTAGCTTTACTCACACTCATTCCATCCGGGTACATAGCATCTCTATTTTGAACTAGCTGTAAGTTTCTCATGGAATTATCAACCTTTTTAAAAACATTCCCAAAAGACTGTTTATTCCATATGGTTAGGTGTTCCCCACATTTTTTCATAGTCTTCATCACATCATCCATACCACCTCGACGATATCCATTGTTTTAGACTTGATCAATAATTTGAGAACATTTTTCTTCACCCACCCACATAGCCTCAAATCGAAACTGTTTTGGAGGCCTTCTCCTACCCTCCATTACTTCAGATTCAAACCACACAGGTAAATGATCATAATGGGTAGCCACACCATGCTTAATTCCATATTGAGGAAATAACATGCACAAATGATTATTCCCTAACATTCTGTCCAATCTCTCAGCAATAGATTGGCTACCCTCTCTACCATTACACCAGGTAAATTTTGGTCCTTCAAAACCTAAATCACATAAAGAACAATCAAGAAGGACCTGCTTAAAAGCTTCCATTTGGACATTAGGTCGTGGTCTAGCCCCCATTTTTTCAATTGAGTGCAGGATTTCAATAAAATCTCCACCTACAAGCCACGGGCCATCCACACTAGAGTTTAATCCTCTAACTAGGTCCCAAGTCAAATGTCTATTACTAACCACTGTGTTTCCATAAACACCCGTGAATCTCCATTCAGGTTTATTCCCATCCTTAATCAAAGCATCAATGTGATTCATAGAATAAGACTGAATACACACACATAAATCTCCTTTCCATAGCAAGGCTAAACCACCACTTCTATCCATACATTCAACCGTAAAGCAATTAGGAAAATGCAATTTATACTTACAGCATTCCATAGCACCCACTCTAAGTTTAGTTTCCAGAAGAAAAACCAAACTGGGATCTTCTTTCGTGATTAGATAACATAGAGCTCGAATTCCTTGTGGGTTCCCAAGCCCACAAGAATTCCAACATAGTGTTTTCATGGTTGCTGGCAGGGCTAGGCACCAGCACTGATAATACTTCAATCCGGACCTCATGGAGTTGGTCGCCATCAATTTGCGAGAGAGCTCCACGTTTTTGCCTTTTCCCCGCAATAGGCACAAACTCTGGAGAGGAAGATGGGGATGCCTTCCTCTTCACAGCGATCTCATCCTTCAGCACTGAGTCTTTTGTTGCTTGACCCGACTGAAGCTTCCTTTCCCACCTTCCCGTGACCTTTTTAGATAGGTTTAAAGGATGAGCTTCATCCCCTAAGCAAGCCTTGGTGGACTCCTGGCCCTTCTCACCTAAGCCCACAGGTGGATCACTAAGCATCTTAACCCCATCTGGCTCAGAAATAGCATTCGAAAGGCCCACAACCCGCAGGGTAGTTCCTTTCTTGGCCCAGCCCATAGAGTCATCTGTTTCCCCTTCCAGCGTTGCTACCACCAGATCGGATCCATAACTGCCACATTCATTCACCTCCCCCTCAACTGGATTTGTCTGTTACACAGGAATATCAGCAACTAGAGGTTCTGTTACTATAGGAACAGTAACGGTTTCATCATCAGGGCGTGTTTTGCGGGATACATCCGTCGTCGCAGTCTGATGGTGGCGCCCTGATACTGTGGGTTTCCCACCACGACCAAGTCCCAGCAGCCAAACACCATAGGGGAGCCTGTTTCAGATCATAGCAATCCCGTTGATCACAGTCCTGCTGAGAATGCCCAATCCTCCCACACACATAGCAAAAATCTGGTAATTTCTCATAAGAAAATCTTACCCAATAAGGCACACTGGAGCCGACACACAATTTTTCCCCCTTAGCAGTGGCTTCGTAATATCCAAACGAATCCGAATACGCATGAATTCGCCCAATGCAAGCTCCCCCTCAATTAAATCCACTTCTTCTACGACTCCTAACGCACTTCCAATCAGTTTTCCTACAGTCTCATTTCGGGCCATCAATGGTAGATCGTGAACTCGTACCCAAAAGGATGCCTCAGTTAGTTGCAGCATTTGGGTTTGTTGCGCCCCATCAAAATCTTTCACCAAAACCAATTGTTTATCAAATGTCCGGGGACCATCTCGAATCACTCTTTCTTTATCTTTAATATCATCAAATTCTGCAATGAGGAATTTAGAATCAAGATTATGAATACACATCATTTTTACCGGACGCCAAATCCTCCATAGCATCTGTTTCAAAGCTTCCTTGCTATAATGCTTCATTGTTAGCAGCTGGATTATCAAACATTTTTCACCACGATAAACAGTTTCTTGAACCACCTCTTCATCAACAAAAACCACCTCTTTCTTAGATTTCGTTAAGGACATCCGCCCATACAGTCCTTCCAAGTTGTCCGCCATGCTCCTCACTGTTCACCTCTAAGAGAATCACCACTTTAGAAAAATAGAAATGAAAAAACGGACTCGCAATGAGCGCGAGAGAAAAAAACCTCCACTCACAGTAGGTGAGAGAGGAATACCCAATCATGTGTGCGGTATGGTTGGATGAAGTTGAAAGTCATATATTTGTGAATGGTATGGATTTGGGGTATATTCGATGGGTATTGCACAGTCAGCGGATGCATTGTTTGGTCATCCTAGTTATTTGTAACACATGGATGATGATTATGAGCAGGATGAGATGGAGGAGATGTTGGGTGACATTGAAGCTGGGATGTTTATGGATGAAGTTGACGACAATGCCTCAAGTGGCCGAGGGAATGATTTTAAAAATTTCACTGCAATGTAGGAAGATGCACAGTTCAAGGTTATAGATTCCATACTCTAGACCGTGAACGTAGTAGAAAGACTCAAAACTGTGGTGTGTTGGTCGAGGGGAATCATGGAACAAATGATATTGACTATTATAGTGTCATACGTGATATTATTGATTGAAATATCTAGGTGGGTTTGTAACATATGTCTTTAAATGTGATTGGTGGGATCTAGGCGGTGGTCAGGTTTCAATACATAGGGATAATCAGTTTACGAGTGTCAATACTACATCTAAAGGGTACGACGATAATCCATTTGTATTGGCTTGTCAAACTACCCAAGTCTATTACTTGATTGATTCAATGAAAAGCGCTGATGAAGATAGTAGATAGATAACTTGGCGAGTTGTACAAAAATTTATCCGTCAAAATATATATGAAGCAGGAACGAGTGCGGATTACAAGAATAGTGGAGATGAATATGGCACTCCAATTGTAGAGGCCTACCAAGAAGATGGTGAGGGTATTAACTTGTTTGTTGATCTCGGTGCACTCGATTTGCTCCCGTTGTGTAGAGATGATATCCCACCCGTCCATCTCGACCTGTCAGTAGTAAATGATCTTTTATATCAAGTGAGGAAGAAGAAGAAGAAGAGTCAGAAGAATTAGACAAAGAAGAATCCAGGGAGGAAGCGGATAAGGAGGACAAAGTAGAGGTTGGTGATGATGGAGAAGATGTTATTGAGGAAGATTCTGAAACAAGCATGGAAAATACATATGAAGATGAAGAATAAAAGTAGTAAAAATATTCTACAATATAGGTGACTGTAAAATATTATACTTTTCATAATTTCTGGTAATTAATTTTTTCTATCATATTAATCATTTTCAAAATGTGTCTCGTCCGCCAAGTCCAAATCTTGAATCTGTTGAGAACTCCCCATCCGAGGAATCCGCTACTGAAGAATAAGTTAACACTGTAGAGAATGACAACCAGTTGACACCTACCAGTAAGAAAATATCGTTGATAATTAATTATATATTAATACTTTTATCTCAATAACTATATAATTAATTAATTATACAATTATCTATTAGTTGATGCATATGCTCATCGCGTTCGTGGCTATACACGTGACATTTCTCTTGAAAAAAATCGAAGGCACGAAAAACTCATGGTCACCATTCTTGATAATTCTATTGGAGGAGTGGATGATAGTGCAACAGCGCTTTCCTCCTATATTGGCACAGTAGTCCATGCTTATGCTCTATTTCATGTGCAATCATGGAGAGATGTTCCGAGTGAGATTCAGGAGTACATTTGGAGTCGTGTGCTAGTGAGTTTACTTTGAGAGTCTATTTTTTTCACTTAAATTAGTATATCATATTTTTTACGTAATTCACTTATTAGATGAATTCGACCTCAACTTTGGTCGTAGCGAGGATTTAAGATCTGTGAATGAGTTAATGGCTACACTATTCAGACTTCAAAATGGACGATGTCATGACCACTTCAAGAAGTTTGAGATGTTGGAAGAGGCTGCGCAGTCCCCTTTTGAGCATATGAAGTTAGACAATTGGAGAAAGTGTTGTGATCTTTTTGCATATCCAAATTATCAGGTATTCTAGATTTATTTCCTTTAATTATTTATATTTATATTCGTTCTATATATTATATGTATATATATTATAATTAATATTCTTAATTAATTTTGTAGAACTTAAGTTCTACAAATGTACATAATAGATCCGCTTTGACTGTCCACCATCGTGCCGGTTCAAGGTCATTATACTGTCTTACTGAAAAAATGGTAATTAATAAATGATAGAATTCATTTATTTTTCTGATATTCTTTTATATAATTACTAACACTATCTTTTTAAAATTGCTAATGTTGCTTTGTTAGAAACGTGATGATGTTGAAAACTTTTCCCTCAATCATGTCTATACTGCTATTCACACTAATGAGCGTAGTGAGTGAATGGATCCTGCCGCTGTAGATAATTATGTAAGCGGTGTTAATTTTTTGTTAAATAAATTATGCAACATGTTATTTGGATTATTTTTTATTTGTATTTCTTTTAATACGTTGCTTATTTTGTGTTTTCTTTCAAATTGCTGGAAAAAATGATGGAAATGTAGTCAACTTCTGGGGAATCCTCTCTGAGTGACACAAACATATTCACACAAGTTATCGGGCCCAAGTCTAGTATGGCAAGAGGTTTGGGATGATCTTTCAAGCATTCCTCTAGTTCATCTTCCTCAACCTTATTGACTTCACAAATTAATAATCTTACCAAAGATTTATAAACTGTACGGCGCGAGAATGAGTATATGAGGTCGAGACAGCAAGACTTGGAATCCTTCTTAGAGCGATAGTCTCATTTAGAGACGCGTTTGCAGGACCAACAAAGAGACCAAGAAGAAATAATCGCAGTGGGTGAGGAGGAAAGAAGAAGAAATGAATTTTATCAAATCTTATCAGTGTATATAACTTTTAATATCTAATTTTGAAACATTATAAGACATTATTAGTTGTTAAACGATGGTGTGTAATATGATACAATTGGTATTTTTTTAATTTTATGAAATTATTTTTTTGATATGTACATTCGAATATAAATAAAAAAAATGTTTGAATGTACGACTCAACATTCGAATGTAAACATACTCAAACCAACAAAACATTCAAATGTTTAAACGATTAACGTTCGAATAAACATATGAACTTACCCACATTCGTTCGAGCACTTCTTTATTGACATTCAAACTAACTTCCAAACGTTATACCAGTTACGTTCGAACATTGGTTCGTTAACATTCGAACAAAAATTTGAACGTTTATTATAGTTAACGTTCAGACGTATAAACGTTTGAACGTTTTAATGATACGGTCGAACTATAATCAACGAATGTCAACTTCTGTGATTCGAATGCCAATTGGTAGGGTTGACGTTCAAATGTTATGTCATACGTTCAAACGTTACTTTCTGTGACAGTTTTCAAACGTCACAAAAAAATTCCACATTTGAATGTTATATCAAACAGAACACCTCCAACCATCACATGGAGCTAAAGCTGAAGCTGAAGACTGTCTTCGTTAAAGGCTGAGCCAACTTCATGGAGCTTGTCGTTGGTGAGTTGTTGCACATTGAGGCCAGGAAAAAGCAAGGCATAGATCTGCTGCACTTCCTCTCTCTCAATTGGGTAAAAATTTCCTCCTTCCTTTGTTTTGACTTATTGGTGTGTTGGTAGATCTATGATAATAACCTCTTGTGTTGCTTGGAGTTTCTCAGCTTTAATCTGTCCCACAATGCAGGATTTGTTGAAGATTATAAGGATCCAAACTAGCCATCTATGACCCATTAACAAAAAAAACTCAGCTTTATTTGTGTCTCTCTGCTTTAATCTGTCCCACAATATAGGATTTGTTGAAGACTATAGGGATCCGAACCAGCCATCTATGACCTGTTAACAAAAAACAAAAAAAACTCAACTTTAATTGTACAAAGAGAGTTGAAACATTAGAAACCACTTAAGATCCTGCAAATATATGAAAAGACAAATTTCTAATGTTTTCCCTCCTTCATTGTCACAGCCTGATATTATTCTTTTCCCCTACCCTTATTATTTCACAAGTTTTCTTCTCAATGAAGTCTTGATACAATTTGTTATAGTCTTGTTGTTTTGTTTCTCTTCTTGCAATTGCTACAAGAATTGTGATATTCCAATGAAATAGTTGGATAAAAAGGCTCAGTACAAAAGCTATTGTATTAACAGCTATTGTAAATCAGACATCTACAATTGTTCTTGCAGTTACAATTCTTCCTACACTTGTACAAGTATGTAAGAGTTCAAAGGCAAATACATTCCCCACTACATAGGTTCAACCTCCTATGATAAAATTACAACAACTCCAACAAAATGACCAAAATGTAGTTACAATATTTCCACCATCACTTAGCATTAGTTCTGACTAACTTAAGAGTATTAACATATAGATTTTTTGCAATAACCTTAACACAATCTGACATCGCTTAGATACTAGCATGTAACAATTCACAATAATGACAAAAGCCCAAAACAGCCAGAATAGTGTGCTGGAGCGCTTGATTTCAGCTTGTTGCTGAAGAAGCATCCACTCCTTTTTCATAATCTCCTCATTTATGCTGGCTAGCAAAATCTCTTTCTTCTCAATCTCATCCACTTTTTTTCGGAGCTGAATCTCCATTTTCTCAATATCCTCGAGTTTCTTGTCTAGGTCTGCCTCCTTCCTTAGCAATTCTTTTTTCCTTTTCAGAAGGTTTTGGTTTGTGTCTTGACTATCTGCCTACTTGAAATATTTGCAGTACGGTAATCATTAACCATTTTAAAGGGAAAGATTAGATACACAAGAATATTGAGTAGGACTAAACACATAACGCAAATGTTTAAGCTGAATGCTGTAGTTACCTTAGTGTTGTACTTTCGACATCCTAAGAAGGCTCGGCCATGGTTTCTTCTAGTATTTGAGTATCTAAGTGTGGCTTCAACCTCACAAAAGCACACTGGTGTACTCAAAGTACGATTAACAACAGATGCAGAAGATATTGATGATGATGACATTCTAACCAAAACCAGATTCACAATAGCTAACATCAACTGATAAGGCAAAGAGAAAATTAGATACTTCATTAAATGAAAACACAATAATGTACATCTTCCAAACCAAAAAATAGAATTGATTTACTTCAATATAAACATAATGGAGTAACTAGCCACCATTAGATGCTTCATTAAATGAAACACAATAATGTACATCTTCCAAACTAAAAAATAAAATTGATTTACTTCAATATAAACATAATGGAGTAACAATAACCATCATCAACCAGTTTGACAAAGCCACCATTAGATGCTTCATTAAATGAAAACACAATAATGTACATCTTCCAAACCAAAAAGTAGAATTGATCTACTTCAATATAAATAGCTACCATAAACCAGTTTGACAAAGGCACCATCATTAAATTAAAACACAATAATGCACCTCCATCCCAACCAAAAAATAGAATTGATTTACTTCAATATAAACAACATGGAGTAACAATAGCCACCATTAACCAGCTTGACACAGCCACTACTAGATGCATCATTAAATTAAAACACAATAATGTAGCAATGCAAACCAAAAAATAGAACTGATTTACTTAAATTAAAACACAATAATGTAGCAATCCAAACCAAAAAACATAACTGATTTACTTAAATTAAAACACATTGCTTAAACTGAAAAACAATAACGTAGTAATCCAAACCAAAAAATAGATCTGATTTACTTAAATTAAAACACAATAATGTAGCTATCCAAACTAGAAAGAACGGATTTACTTCAAAGATCCTGCACACTCAAAACTACAAATGCAATAATGAATCATAAGATGTAAAATATCAAAGAACTTACTACATTAGAAATAATTAGTTTTTAGAGTTAGGGTGAGAGAACTTACCATGCTTTAAGCTTCTCAGTTAGTCATTCTCATTCACAAGAATGAGACAATGTCGTTTAGTGATGGTTAGGGTTATGAAGAGAAAGGGGAAAGGGCTTGGGTTTCGAAGAGAAATCAAAGCTTGGTTAGGGTTTTCGGAATGAATAGAAAGTGGAAATGTTTGGGTTATTTCGAAAAAAAGGGAAAAATTTAGGGTTAAGGTTTTCAGAATGAAGAGAAAGGGGAGAAGTTAGGGTTAGGGTTTTTGAAAAAAGGGGAAATGAAAGGGTTAGGGTATTCAAAATGAAGAGAAAGAGAAAATTTTAGGGTTAGGGTTATGGTGAGCGTGATCTTGAAGATGGAAAATGAAGGGACACGAAGAATGCGATCTTGAAGATGGAAAATGAAGACAAAGACAGAAGTAGATGGTGAAATTGAATGGGAGAAATATTCCTCAAAAATGGAAGGCAAATGCTTCTGGGAGATGGAAGAATCGAAGCTTTTGTATTCTGTGGGGAGAAGGGGGATGGGGACTGAAAATAGGGAGAGGGAAGAATGAAAAGAATCGAAGTATAAAACGTGAGGGAAGAAAGAAAGAAATTAGGATGGGCTATGATTGAATGAAACGAACCGTTTCATTAAAATGCTTAATTGAATGAAACGGACCATTTAAATGCCATGTTGGAGCCGACTACACCGCAGCTTCCCAATGCAATTGCAGAAAGCATTTTCCTATTTAGCCACCATTCACTTATTTTACCTTGTATAAAGAGTGTGTTCAGAAATATAATTGTTCTTAGATATTTTCAAACTATTTCACTATATTTACAAACAGTTTACTATTATTTACAATTATTTTACTATTTACAAATTATTTTATTACTATTCACAGATGAGATGAGATAAATTGAGATGAAAGTTGAAAGTTAAATAAAATATTATTATAAGATCATTTTTTAATATTATTATTATTTTGAGATTTAAAAAAATTGAATTGTTTATTAGATTTTGTGTGGAATTTTAAAAAAGTTATGATGATTAGATGAAATATGATAAGATGAGTTGAAATTAACTCAGAATCCAAATGGACCTTTAAGTATTTATAATTATATAAATTGCCACGAGCCCAAACCAAATTGCTAAGATTGTTTACTTCCTCACAAAGTGGACCCAAATACCAAATGTACAAGAATTAGGCCTCTACCGTACAAATTACAATCATTTATGCCATTAATACTCGGCTTGTTTAGCTGTTTTATTATTATTATTATTGTTATTATTATTATTATTAGTCCTGCTAGGGATATAAAGGCATCCAACAAGTTGACGTGATACTTTACCATGTTAGTTTTTTTTTTTTTTAAAATTGATTTCCCCTCACTTTGGGAATCCCACAAATTCAGCCCCATCGTTCCTTTCCACTTCGTATTCACACCGTCAGTCAATAAGGTAGTCCTTGCTAACATCCCATCCCCAATGGCCACCGTGTTTGGTAATTGTCGCCGATTTTTTTAGTCCCCGGCATGGTAGCCCTCAGTCCATTCCCTCATTGGAAAGTATACTCAAACTGTAAAATGTAAACTAAGGTTTTTCAAGATTAGAACCGAAATGATTGATGTAGTTAAAAAAACAAATAAAGGCTTATGTAAAATAAGGTTCAAGGGGGTTGACTAAGGGAAATATACCATGCAATGATGGCATCATAATTAGGACGGCTGAGAAAACTTTTTGGTTATGACAAAAAATGCCTAGATCATTTCTCTAATATTTGGTATCAATTAAGATTTCATCTCAAGGATCCATCAACAGATTCTAGAGCAAATCAAGATTGAACTTTCATGACCTAGTTAATTCTACTCATCCTCTTCATAAGTAAAATGGAATAAAGAAAAAATGATCATGTGCTCAAGGTTCAAGGACAAAAATTTAAATCAAAATACCCACAAAACTCAACCTGGCATAAAAGAAAATTTTGAAAATCTTTCTCAATCCTATCCTCAATCACAAATTTCAAATTCACAAAGAATTCAATCATTCTCAAATACATTTTTTTTTCCAAGAGCCAGTAGCCACCCACATAGTAGCCATGTCCCAAGTTTATTGAAAAACCCTCACTTACGGCGGAGAAATACCAAAAAACAAAACTCAAACAAAACCAAAGAAACCAAAAAATTACATCTCTCTAAGAGAAACCATCCCCAACCGATCCATGCGGATCAAGCCTCTAAGACGACTATTCTCGAAATCCAAACCCAAAAAATCACAAACAACACCATGTACACCCTCTTTTGCCAAAAAATCCGCTACCATATTCGCTTCCCGGAAAATATGTCGAAACCTCGCATTTATCCCCCTAGAAATCCCCTGTATCTCATCCCAATACTCCCATAAAAACCATACTCTACAAAAACGAGATGTAATCCAATTCATAATAACCGATGAATCAGACTCTACTAACACATTCTGAAACTTTAATTGTTTGCAAAGTCGTAAACCATCAAGTAACGCACGACATTCGGCAACCGTGTTCGAAGCAACTCCATAATTATGAGCAAAACCAGCAACGCATCTGCCACTAGAGTCCCGAATAATACCTCCTCCACCCGCCTCTCCCGGATTATTTCAAGCACCCCCATCTACATTCAGCTTCAATGTTCCGACCTCTGGCATCTCCCATTTTATATACTTTAGCTTCTTATTACTTGTTGGAATAATTGGTAAGTTCAACCTCTGCATAATCTCATAGTCCCCTGTTTTTATTTTCTGAAAACTCTGTACCGTGCAGCAGGCTTCTTGTAGGGACCATTTCACTTGCCGAATGATTGCATCAATGCTGAACGTAATTCCTTCCATACTCGATAAACATCTAGCCTTCCATAAAGCCCATGAAATCATAATAGGAATGACTCCCCGCAACCAGCCCACTTGTGTACTTTTCTTTGCTCTCTGCCACCAATACATCATCATTCCCTTCCAGTTTCTGATATGTGGCAGCCGAATATTACTGATTTCTGCAAAATACCTCCATACCCTTTGAACATTCGGCCCTGCACACAAAACATGATTCAAAGATTCTACATCTGGTATAACACAACGCTGACATTTAGACACTAAACGAATATTTAGCCGTTGCACTCTATCATCTGTAGCACAGCCCCTCTTTTAGCCATCCAGCAGAAAAAAGACATTTTTTTCTGAATAGTAGGCTGCCATAACCACTTCTTCCATTCACAAATTTGTCCCTTTTCTCTAGATAACTCCCAGGCAGATTTAGTTGTGAATCTCCCCTCCACCGTATGCTTCCAGATCAACACATCCAAATTATTTCCCTTCAACTTTACTCCAGCTTCTTTTATTAGTTGCATCACTTCCTCCGGAACTAGTTCGCCAATAACCTCATGTTTTGGACCCCGGTTATCAAATACCTCTGCAACCGTTATCCCAATATCACCTATCACTGGACAAAAATCATGAAGAGGCCCACATCCAACCCAATTATCCATCCAAAAATTCACATTCCCATTCCCCACCAACCATTTCAAATTTTTAATAACTCTCGGCATTAATTCCGCTACTCCTTTCCAAAACCTTGTCCCCTTTTGCACTTGAATAGCCTTATATACATGATCTCGGCCAATATATTTCTTTTTAAAAAATTCAGCCCAAAGAGAATCTCCCTTCAGCAATTTCCAAGCAAATTTCATAAATAAAGATTCTTGCACCTCCATCAAGTCTCTAACACCAAGCCCCCCCCCTCTTCCACAGGCTTACAAATCACATTCCACGACACCCATTTTCTTTTTCTAATCTCCGAAGAGGAACCCCAAAGAAAATCAAAAAAAATTCTTCTTATCCTATCATAAATTCCTTTTGGAATTTTTAAAACCGAAAGCATATGAATTGGAATGCTATTCAGCACATGTTTTAGTAGAATAATCTTTCCCCCAAATGATAAAAGCTTGCTTTTCCATCCCGCCAATTTTTTCTGAATCTTAGCCAAGAACCCATCAAATAAATTCATTTTGAGCCGACCCACATACAAAGGAATACCAAGATAACCACAAGGCCAATTCCCCTCTACAAACCCCGATATCCTCTTTATATCCCTTTTACGATCCAACCCAATAGAGTTAGAAAAATAAATCGTTGATTTACTAGGACTCATCAATTGACCCGACATCTCTTCATACCGATGTAAAATTTCCATAATCCTCCTAATAGAAGCCTTTCCTCCACTAGCAAAAATCAAAAAATCATCAGCATACAAAAGATGCGATATAAGTGTACCTCCACCTAAATGATAACACTTTATTCAATCCATCCTAAATTGTTGATTCACCATGCGTGAAAGAATTTCTTGAGAGAAAATAAATAAATACGGTGATAGCGGATCACCTTGCCTTATTCCGTGCGATGCCTGAAAGAATCCTTTAGAACAACCATTCAACATAATCGAGTAACAAGGAGAAGAAATAGCATTATACACTAAATTCCTCCAATTCTCAGAAAAACCCAAACGACGTAAAACTTCCATAAGGAATTTCCAGTTAACACGATCATACGCATTTGCCATGTCAATCTTCAACATCACATTCCCACCTCGAATCTTTCGATTTATTCCTTGTACCAACTCCTGTGCCAAAGCCATATTATCAAAAATACTCATTCCTGGAATAAACGCCGCTTGCTCCTTCGAAATAATTTTTTCAAGTACCGGAGACAAAGGATATACCATAATCTTTGTCATGATTTTATACACCACAGAACAAAGACTAATTGGCCTAAATTACCCAAATCCAACAGGCTCCTAAGGTGGAGTAAAACCAATTGTGTTGCTCCGAAAAACTTAAAAAAAGGTTGCCCTGCAAAAAATTCCTTTGCCATCTCCACAAGGTCCTCTTTCACAATATGCCAAGCCAGTGAAAAGAAAGAAGCCGAGTAACCATCCAGACCCGGACTGCTGTCTACCGGAATAGACTTTAGAGCCTTCTGCACTTCTTCAATAGATGGTGGTTTGCACAATTCTGTATTTTCTGCTACTGTTACAACCAAATTCAATAATTTCATTTCCGGACCCTCTGTATTAACGCTGGAGCACGTAAACATCTGCTGAAAAAAGTTAACTGCTTCCGTATGGATCTGGTCACTAGCGTCCAGCACTCTACCATCTTCCATCAACATTTTTTCTACTTTATTCTTAGCATGTTTAACTCGTAAAGCAGCATGAAAAAACTTAGAGTTCGAATCCCCTTCTAATAGCCATTTTATCCGTGACTTTTGACATGCTTTGTGACGCCCCCAAATTCCGCTTGGGATTGAACAGACATTTGAAGCGTCGAGACATGCAACACAAGGTTACCTGCCCCCATTCATGATAGATAAGATGCAATGTTCCTAACATGCATCTAGCATTATGCAATATTCGCAGCGGATAATTTTTCTCTTTAGCAAAACTATGCACCAAACCAAAAAATATCCCAAATACTTGAAACATATTTCATACATAAAGGCATACTAAAAAGCCGTGATCACCACACTAGTCTAAAATGGTTGTGATCAAAAGAATACTTGAGATACAACTCCAAAAGTACAAGTATTAACCTAAGTTAAATACTATACCATCATCAACATCGCACCGTGGCCTAGTCGACCGTATTCAGTTGGTCAGATTCCAATTCTCCTTTGGGTCCTGTAACAAGATCTACCATTCGGGGGGAATGGTAGTTGGGACTACCACAGTGAGATTTGATTACAAATCTCAGTAAGTTAACATAAAACTTATACACAGGTTAAAAATGCATGCATGGCAGTAAAAGCATAAATGCATAATTATAGTCATACATAAACATAGTATAACTTGACATATAGCATGACTTAACCAGAACTTAAGCGTGAACTGAACTTGACTTAACATGGCATGAACTTAAGCTTAAAACATAACATGAACAATCAACATAACATGAACGTGAAACATAACATGGACATGAACATAACATAACATGAACGTGAGCTTGAACGTATCATAAACGTGAACATAACATGATGTGAACATGAACTTGGAACATAACATGAACATGAACATAACATGTACGTGAGCATAACATAACATGAACTTGATCTGAAACTTGACTTAACATAAACTTGGAATCTTATTTAATTGTCTTGATTAATAACGTGCATTAATACGTACTCCACAGTTGTTGTGGCCCCACGTATTCAAGTAACATAAAACATAATACGTACTCCACAGTTGTTGTGGCCCCACGTATTCTACATGTCACAATTGCTGTGTCTCATGTAGTGTATGCTCCACAGTTGTTGTGGCCCCATACTTCATGCTCCACAGTTGTTGTGGCCCCATGAATTCACATAACATAAAATATAATACGTACTCCACAGTTGTTGTGGCCCCACGTATTCTACATGTCACAATTGCTGTGTCTCATGTAGTGTATGCTCCACAGTTGTTGTGGCCCCATACTTCATGTAACATAAAATATAATACGTACTCCACAGTTGTTGTGGCCCCACGCATTATAAGTAACATAAATATAATACGTACTCCACAGTTGTTGTGGCCCCACGCATTATAAGTAACATAACATAAATATAATACGTACTCCACAGTTGTTGTGGCCCCACGCATTATAAGTAACATAAATATAATACGTACTCCACAGTTGTTGTGGCCCCACGCATTATAAGTAACATAACATAAGATATAATACGTACTCCACAGTTGTTGTGGCCCCACGCATTATAAATAACATAACATAAATATAATACGTACTCCACAGTTGTTGTGGCCCCACGCATTATAAGTAACATAACATAAATATAATACGTACTCCACAGTTGTTGTGGCCCCACGCATTATAAGTAACATAAATATAATACGTACTCCACAGTTGTTGTGGCCCCACGCATTATAAGTAACATAACATAAGATATAATACGTACTCCACAGTTGTTGTGGCCCCACGCATTATAAATAACATAACATAAATATAATACGTACTCCACAGTTGTTGTGGCCCCACGCATTATAAGTAACATAACATAAATATAATACGTACTCCACAGTTGTTGTGGCCCCACGCATTATAAGTAACATAAATATAATACGTACTCCACAGTTGTTGTGGCCCCACGCATTATAAGTAACATAACATAAGATATAATACGTACTCCACAGTTGTTGTGGCCCCACGCATTATAAATAACATAACATAAATATAATACGTACTCCACAGTTGTTGTGGCCCCACGCATTATAAGTAACATAACATAAATATAATACGTACTCCACAGTTGTTGTGGCCCCACGCATTATAAGTAACATAAATATAATACGTACTCCACAGTTGTTGTGGCCCCACGCATTATAAGTAACATAACATAAAATATAATACGTACTCCACAGTTGTTGTGGCCCCACGCATTATAAATAACATAACATAAATATAATACGTACTCCACAGTTGTTGTGGCCCCACGCATTATAAGTAACATAAATATAATACGTACTCCACAGTTGTTGTGGCCCCACGCATTATAAGTAACATAAAATATAATACGTACTCCACAGTTGTTGTGGCCCCACGCATTATAAATAACATAAAATATAATACGTACTCCACAGTTGTTGTGGCCCCACGCATTATAAATAACATAAATATAATACGTACTCCACAGTTGTTGTGGCCCCACGCATTATTATAACATAACATGTCTTATCTTTCTTAATGCATGTGATATTATTTAATATCATATACTTTTCTAACATGGCGTATACTTGTAAATGGCATAATATGATTTAATCATAAACATTTCATGGCATACATGTATCATATGGCATACTTAACATGGCATACTTATAACATACATCATTGTATGACAGAAAAGATTATATAACAGATAATTATTCATGAGAGATTAAATCATACGTAACAGATAAACATGTAATGACATAGCATGACATGGCATATACGATAACATACATACATAAATTGTAGTTCTCTTACCCATCACACATACACAATAAACTGATAGTAAGTTAGAGGCTAACTTACCTCGATCGTCGCGTTCTATGAGAATAGAGCGCGAGACACGAGGAACTGCACAACAGCTGGAAGAGGAACACTCAAGTCCTTAAGATTTTCACTTCTGAACTCAATTGCCATATTGTAAGCACTTGCAACACCACGGCCAACTTGAGGTTTCACTATACTCGGAAGAGATAAATTGACTTCAGAAAGCCTTTGCACTAAAACAAGTTCATTAAAATTATCAATAACAACCAAACAAACAACTCATTTCTCAATCCATATACTCTTAGCCATAGTCAACCACAAGATGACACCAGTCATCCCGGACTATAATCCATATCATCACTGCTTCGGGACACTGTCATACAGTTTCCCAACATTACACCATACGCTCCACACTTCTCTGCTACGCCATTCAACCCTTCGTGACACGCCATCCGGTGTATCACGACTTAGTACAGAGTACACTCACGTGAACTCTCTTCCATTCACACTACAAAACCCATCACTGCGATACACGTCTCACGGTGCATCGCTACGCGACACGGAGTACGCGCTACGCGTACTTCCTTCGCTACAACACTCATCAACACGATGCACATCACACGATGCATCGCCATACCACACGGAGTACACTACATGCGTACTCCCTTCCTTCTACGACCCACATCACTACAGCGCATGTCGCGCGGCGCGTCGCTGCATTACACAGAATACGCTACACGCGTATTCTCTTCACACAACCCGCCGTATCACATCTACGGCATCCATCTCACGCCTATACTTCACAGCACAGTCCACAAAACTACAAAATCAAGCCTAACACTTCACAACCACACTTCGTTTCACAACTACGCAGCGAACTCCACAAACACTAACTACACAGTCTACAGCCAACCAAATCAACTATGTTAAACATAAATAGCTAAAGATAGAGGGTTAAGACGAGAGAGATGTGATTGCTGTCGGGAAAGAATCCAAAACTGATAATTTTAGCGGGCTATTACATGCTTGGTAAGAGAACCCAACAACTCAAGACTTATAGAATCACAAGTAAAATAAAATAAAACAAAACAATCAAATAAACCAAATGATTATAGGAGTTTACACCCTCAAACTTAAACTAAACAATGTCCTCATTGTAATTCAAAAGTGAGAAGGATTGAAAAAATGAAAGGAACTTCCCTAGTTTCATGGTGACTCAGCCATAGTTTGTAATTTTCAGCTCTTTATTCCTGTTAAATAAACCTGCATCAAAATCTATATTTCTCAAAATAAAAACAAAAGAATAAAAGAAAGTTCTATTGGCTACCTCCAATAAGCGCTTGTTTTAAAGTCTACAGCCAGAATTTTTAATCTTCATCAATTGGGATTTCCAAAAGGAATAAGTGCACAATTCCTCTCCACTTGTTCTCCATAATAGTGCTTCAATCTTTGACAGTTAACTCCGAATATACTCCCCGCCTAGTCCTTCAAGTCTATTGCTCCAAAAGATGAAACATTGTCAATTGTATAAGGATCTGTCCATCTTGATCTTAACTTGCCCAGGAAGAGTTTGAGTCATGAATTGAAGAGTAAAACTTGTTGTCCTAGTACGAACTCAAACCTAAGAATCTGTTTGTCATGCCACTTCTTCATCCGTTCTTTGTTGATCTTCGCATTTTCATAAGCATCATCATGGAACTCATCTATCCCATTCAATAGAAGAAGTCGCTTTTCCCTTGCTGCCTTCAAATTAAAATTAAACTTCTTTACAGCCCAATAAGCTTTATACTCCAATGCAATAGGAAGATGACACGCCTATTCAAAAACTCATCAATAAGGAGACATCTTGATAGATGTTTTGAAGGTTGTACGGTATGCCCATAAAGCATCGTCAAGCTTCTTTGTCCAATCCTTCATATTGGTGTTGATCGTCTTCTCAAAGATGTTCTTGATTTCTCGATTGAAAATTTCAGCTTGACCATTAGTTTGAGGATGGTAGACAAGTGTTATCTTATGCTTCACACCATATTTAGGAAGAAGGTTATCAAAGAACTTGTTGCAAAAGTGGGTTCCTTTGTCGCTAATAATAGCTTGCGGCATGCCAAATTTTGTAAATATATTCTTATGCAAAAATTTAAGCACTACCTTTGTATCGTTTGTTGTTGCAACAACTGCTTCCATCCATTTTGATACATAATCCATTGCTTGCAAGATATAAATACAGCCAAATGAAGGAGGAAAATGACCCATAAAAACGATTCCCTAAACATCAAATAACTCAACCTCTAATATATTTTTTAATGGTAGCTCCTGACGCCTTGAAATATTTCCCATATGTGGCACTGGTCACAAGTTTTCACCAAAGTATAACTATCACAAAAAATAAAAGACAAAAGAAACCACTTTGAAGTGCCTTAGCTGCTGTTCGTGTTGGTCCAAAGTGTCCTCCATATGATAATGAATGCAATGATGGAGAATGGTTTGCATCTCTTCTTCTGGTACACATCTTCGGATGATTTGATTGGGGCATATTTTGACCAACAAAGGCTCATCCCAAAGATAATATTTCATATTATGCATAAACTTCTTACATTGGTGGTAAGTGAGATCTGGTGGCAATACTTTACAAGTTAAGTAGTTTACAATATCAGCATACCAAGGAAGCTTGATCTCACATGCAAACAACTGTTCCTCAGGGAATGCTTCTTGGATCACTGGATCCAGTCTTGCTACCTCTTGCTCTAGCTAAGAGTGATGATCAGCAACTAAATTTTTGTCTCCTTTCTTATCTCGAATCTCCAAATTAAATTTCTAAAGAAGCATGATCTAACAAATCAACCTAGGCTTAGCATCCTTCTTGCCAAACAAATAATGAGTTGTTGCATGATCAGTGAACACTATCATCTTTGTACCAATGAGGTAAGATCAAAATTTATCATAAGCAAAAACAGCAGCAGGCATCTCCTTCTCTGTTGTTGTATAATTTAATTGAGTTTCATTCAAAGTTCGACTTGTGTAATAGATTGCCCTAAACAGTTTGTCTCAGCTTTGTCCTAATACTACTCAAATTCCAAAGTCACTTGCATAGTACATGACTTCAAAATGTTGACTCTAATCAGGTATAGTTATAATTGGTGCTGAAATTTGTTTCTCCTTTATTGTATTAAAGGCCTGCAAACAAGCATCATAAAAGTCAAATGCAGAATTTTTTTCAAGAAGATTGCATAAAGGTTTAGAGAGTTTAGAAAAATCTTTTATAAATCTTCTATAAAATGTCGTATGTCCCAAAAAGTTTTTGATTCCCTTCACATTCTTTAAGGTGGTAGTTTTTCTATAGTTACTATTTTAGCTTGGTCAACCTCAATTCCTTTAGATGACACTTTATGGTCAAGCACGATCCTTTCTTGAACCATAAAATGGCACTTCTCCCAATTTAGAATTAGATTTTTGTCTTCACATCTCTGAAAAATAAGAGCTAAATTATGCAAACAATGATCAAAAGATGAACCAAAAATTGAGAAATCATCCATGAAAATTCTCATTATATCATATCAGAAAAGATAGCCATCATGCAACGTTGACATATTACTGGGGCATTGCACAATCCGAATGGCATCCTCCCGTTCCGTAAGGGCATATGAATGTAGTTTTCTCTTGGTTTTTAGGGGCTATGGCAATCTGGTTAGACCCTTAATAACCATCTAAGAGGAAATAGTAGGAATACCCAACCAATTGATCCAACATTTGATCAATGAAGGGAAATGGAAAATGATCCTTCCTTATTGCTTTGTTCAACTTGCAATAATCCATACATACAAGCCAACTTGTGATTGTTCTTGTAGGAATTAACTCATTGTTGTCGTTTCTCACCTCCGTCATTCCACTATTTTTTGGTACAACCTGCACTAAACCTACCCATGAGCTGTCTGAAATAGCATAGATAATCTCAGCGTTGAGGAGTTACAAAATTTTAGTCTCATGACTTCCTTCAATGGTGGATTTAATCTTTTTTGGTATTCGATCGACAGTTTGTAAAGTTTCTCTATTAAAATCTTGTGCATGCAAATGAAGGGACTTATACATTTTATGTTAGACATAATACATCCTAAGGCTATTCTATGCTCCCTTAACACACGTAGTAACTTTTCCTCTTCTTCGGGTGTGAGGGATACAGCAACAATCACTGAAAATGTGTAACTAACACTCAAGAATGCATAGCGAAGATGCTCAAGTAATTGCTTCAACTCTGGAGTTGTAGCTTGCTGCATCTTTTCTTTAGAAATTATAGAATCCGGCATTGGTACCATTAGCTCTAGCCTCCCCACTTTATTGCTAAGTGATGTGTCTTACAGTAAGGCTCCCAAGGCAAATAAATAATGGAGAAATTCTTCACTAACAAAAAGTAAATCAGATTCACAAATAGCAGAGTTAGTAAAATTATAAGTTTGAGATGAAGTGGTGATACATTGTTCTAGGTGATCAGTGGTACATCTTCTTGAAAGGCTTCTTCTACACATTACTTAATAACATCTACCCAAAAGCAAGTGTTTGGCTCTTTTGAAAATCTCATGGCTTGATAGATGTTGAACATAACCTCTTATTTGTTTACTCTCAATGTTAATTAACCATTTTGAACATTAATTAAAGCCCTTACAATAGTCAAGAATAGTCGATCAAGAATTAGTGGGACTTCTTCGTCTTCCTCCATATCTAACACCACAAATTAGCAAGAAAAATGAATTTATTTACCTTTATCAATATGTCTTCTATGATTCCACCTGGATACTTGATGGATCGGTTTGCTAGTTGCAAAGAAATGGTTGTTTGTTTCATCTCTTCAAATCCTACTTTCCTGCAAATAGACAGTGGCATAAAATTAATACTAGCACAAAAATCATATAAAACTTTATCAAAAAATGAATTTCCAATAGTGTAAGGAAAAGTGAAACTCCCTGGATCTTTTAATTTTTGAGTCAATTTCTTTTTAAGAATGACACTGCATTCTCCAGAAAGCTTTACTGTTTCAAAATTCTCCAACATTCTCTTCTTGGAAATGATGTCCTTTAAGAATTTTACATAATTTGACATTTATTCCAAAGCATCTACAAAATGAATATTTATTCGAATTTTCTTTAAAATATCAAAAAACTTAGAAAATTGCTTATCTAATTTTTATTTTTGAAAATGTTGAGGATAAGGAAGTGGAGTAGGGAGACTAGGAGGATTGTCAGGAAATGAAATTGCTGGAGGCTAGTTAGTTTCTCTTAATGTATCATCCGCAATTTTCTCTTCTTCTATTTTAGTCTTGCTTTGGCCATTGTTTGCAACTGTAGGGGTGGACTTGGTTTCATTTGATAGTGACCTCTCAATTTCTCTTCCACTCCTAAGTGTGATAACCTTGCATTGTTCCATTGGATTCATTTATGTGTTGCTAGGTGTTGCCCAGATGACTAACACAAGAGGGGGGTGAATTGAGTTGTATTTAAAAAAAATAACAATTATAAATCAAATATACAATATAAAATATAAACAAAATATGAAACAGCAATAAATATAAAGAGTAAGGGTAAGAGAGAAGCAAACTCAGTATGTTAACGAGGTTCGGCCCCACTGCCTACGTCCTCGCCTCAAGCTACCCCTTGAGGATCCCCGAATTCACTATTCAATCTCCTTCAGGTGGAGATAAAAACCTATTACACCTTTGAACAACACCGCTACAAAGGATCCGTGTAGAACACCCTCTACACTTGCAATCACCTTACACGTGGTGATTCAACGATTCCCTGTGTAGAACACTTTCTACACGCACAAGGGTTGTACACACCCTTTTACTGATACAAGAATTGATAGTGGGTAGGATATCAGAAAACACTCCTCAATGAGTGAAATAAGAACAATACAAGCACAAACTATATCTCTCAAAATGAATAAGGGTTAAGGCTCAATGCTTAGAGAAGAGAGAATGAAAGCTTTGAATGAGAGTTGTATGCTCTTGGTGTTGTGAATGTGAAGCTCTCAAATGATCTATTTATAGGCATATGAGACTTCATATTCAAATTTAAAAAGATTCACATGTCAAAAACATCATCATTCATTTTTCAAAAATTTCAAACCTAATCTTTTTACTTTTTGCATATGACAAAAGGAGCACACTTTGCTTTTCAAAAATTTCAAACCTAATTTTTTACTTTTTGCATATGACAAAAGGAGCACACTTTACTTTTCAAAATATTCAAACAAAGGCATCTTCCTTTTGCATAAGTCAAGAAAAGCATCAATCACTTTTGAAAATATTCAAATAAAACATGCACATGTGAAAGATGACAATCAATCATCTTTAATATTTTCAAAGTTCAAACCTTTAATCATGGCATGCACATGTGAAAGATGACAATCAATTATCTTTCAAAATTTTCAAATTTAATTTTCAAAATATTCATGCACATGTGGAAAATGTATTTTAATGCTTTATGATAAAATATTAATTTTTGAGCCTTAATCCTAATTTCGAATTTTAAGAGATTTACAACATTTCTCTATGACTTTAATGTGAACTTGTTTCCTTCTTGCTCATGCTTGGTTCCTTGATGTGCTTGACTCCATTGTGTGGACAAATTGAGCTTGAGACTCCTTCATTCTTTGAATTCATTTGTTATCATCAAAATCCATGTGTAAATATATAATTACACAAAACTTGAAACCTTAGGTTCAACACTAGGAAAAGTTCTTCTTTGTTGGACATTGATGGTTGTGGCTAGTTGCCCAATTTGCACTTCAAAATTCTTTATAGTGGTTCTCATGTTGCTACAATGAGTCTCACTTTTGTCTAACCGTGAATCATTCTTCTTGAACCTTGCTTTTGTCTCCACAACAAATGAAACCATGGCATCCTCAAGTGACATCTTCTTCTCGTTTGGTTGACTATCAAATCCTGGAGGAGGTTGCAACACAATCTTTGTGTTTCAATAAGACAAATTCTCATGATTTCAAAGCTCCGAATGGTAGTAATTTGGCATAAAATTACCACGATAGTTGTAATTCTTATTGTTGATGTATTGAACTTGTTCTTAACTCGCTTCATTAATCGAAACTGTCATACTTGTAACTGCAACATATTTTACACTTTGTGGTATTCCTTTTGTTTTCAAAGCTGAAATTTGATGGGATAAGGAAGCAATTTGAGCTGAAAGGATTGCTAACAATTCCAATTCATTAATTCTAGCAACTTTCCTAACCATAGATCTTTCGGTTGGTCATTGATAATTGTTTGAGGTCATTTCTTCCGAAAGAGAGGTAGCACCTTTAGTTTTCTTTGACATCAAAGTTTTACCAGAAGCAATATCAACTATGGTTTGAGTTTGCCTATTTAACTCATTGTAGAACATTTGAACTTGCAACCAATCCGACAATCCATTTTGAGGGCAGCATCGAATCAAATCATTATAGTTTTCCCATACTTCGTAGAGTGATTTGAAATCATTTTGCTTGAATTAACTAATCTCACTTTTGAGTTGGGCTGTTTTTACAGGTGGAAAGAACTTAGCAAGAAACTTTTCAACCATATTCTGCCAGCTAGTGATACTTCCCGATTGTAGAGATTGTAGCCAACCTCTTACCTTGTCTCTCAAAGAAAAAGGAAACAATTTCAGTCTAATAGTATCTTCAATAACACCGTTAATCTTTACAGTATCGCAAATCTCCAAAAACATTACCAAATGAATATTGTAATCATCAAGTGGCGATCTGCTGAATTGGGCTTGTTTTACTATGCTGATTAAGACTGTTTTGAGCTCAAAATTATTGGCATTAATTGTGACGCCCCCAAATTCCGCTTGGGATTAAACGGACATTTGAAGCGTCGAGACATGCAACACAAGGTTACCTGCCCCCGTTCATGACAGATAAGATGCAATGTTCCTAACATGCATCTAGCATTATGCAATATTCGCAGCGGATAATTTTTCTCTTTAGCAAAACTATGCACCAAACCAAAAATATCCCAAATACTTGAAACATATTTCATACATAAAGGCATACTAAAAAGCCGTGATCACCACACTAGTCTAAAATGGTTGTGATCAAAAGAATACTTGAGATCCAACTCTAAAAGTATAAGTATTAACCTAAGTTAAATACTATACCATCATCAACATCGCACCGTGGCCTAGTCGACCGTATTCAGTTGGTCAGATTCCAATTCTCCTTTGGGTCCTGTAACAAGATCTACCATTCGGGGGGAATGGTAGTTGGGACTACCACAGTGAGATTTGATTACAAATCTCAGTAAGTTAACATAAAACTTATACACAGGTTAAAAATGCATGCATGGCAGTAAAAGCATAAATGCATAATTATAGTCATACATAAACATAGTATAACTTGACATATAGCATGACTTAACCAGAACTTAAGCGTGAACTGAACTTGACTTAACATGGCATGAACTTAAGCTTAAAACATAACATGAACAATCAACATAACATGAACGTGAAACATAACATGGACATGAACATAACATAACATGAACGTGAGCTTGAACGTATCATAAACGTGAACATAACATGATGTGAACATGAACTTGGAACATAACATGAACATGAACATAACATGTACGTGAGCATAACATAACATGAACTTGATCTGAAACTTGACTTAACATAAACTTGGAATCTTATTTAATTGTCTTGATTAATAACGTGCATTAATACGTACTCCACAGTTGTTGTGGCCCCACGTATTCAAGTAACATAAAACATAATACGTACTCCACAGTTGTTGTGGCCCCACGTATTCTACATGTCACAATTGCTGTGTCTCATGTAGTGTATGCTCCACAGTTGTTGTGGCCCCATACTTCATGCTCCACAGTTGTTGTGGCCCCATGAATTCACATAACATAAAATATAATACGTACTCCACAGTTGTTGTGGCCCCACGTATTCTACATGTCACAATTGCTGTGTCTCATGTAGTGTATGCTCCACAGTTGTTGTGGCCCCATACTTCATGTAACATAAAATATAATACGTACTCCACAGTTGTTGTGGCCCCACGCATTATAAGTAACATAAATATAATACGTACTCCACAGTTGTTGTGGCCCCACGCATTATAAGTAACATAACATTAAATATAATACGTACTCCACAGTTGTTGTGGCCCCACGCATTATAAATAACATAAAATATAATACGTACTCCACAGTTGTTGTGGCCCCACGCATTATAAATAACATAAAATATAATACGTACTCCACAGTTGTTGTGGCCCCACGCATTATAAATAACATAAAATATAATACGTACTCCACAGTTGTTGTGGCCCCACGCATTATAAATAACATAACATAAATATAATACGTACTCCACAGTTGTTGTGGCCCCACGCATTATAAGTAACATAAATATAATACGTACTCCACAGTTGTTGTGGCCCCACGCATTATAAGTAACATAAAATATAATACGTACTCCACAGTTGTTGTGGCCCCACGCATTATAAATAACATAAAATATAATACGTACTCCACAGTTGTTGTGGCCCCACGCATTATAAATAACATAAATATAATACGTACTCCACAGTTGTTGTGGCCCCACGCATTATTATAACATAACATGTCTTATCTTTCTTAATGCATGTGATATTATTTAATATCATATACTTTTCTAACATGGCGTATACTTGTAAATGGCATAATATGATTTAATCATAAACATTTCATGGCATACATGTATCATATGGCATACTTAACATGGCATACTTATAACATACATCATTGTATGGCAGAAAAGATTATTTAACAGATAATTATTCATGAGAGATTAAATCATACGTAACAGATAAACATGTAATGACATAGCATGACATGGCATATACGATAACATACATACATAAATTGTAGTTCTCTTACCCATCACACATACACAATAAACTGATAGTAAGTTAGAGGCTAACTTACCTCGATCGTCGCGTTCTATGAGAATAGAGCGCGAGACACGAGGAACTGCACAACAGCTGGAAGAGGAACACTCGAGTCCTTAAGATTTTCACTTCTGAACTCAATTGCCATATTGTAAGCACTTGCAACACCACGGCCAACTTGAGGTTTCACTATACTCGGAAGAGATAAATTGACTTCAGAAAGCCTTTGCACTAAAACAAGTTCATTAAAATTATCAATAACAACCAAACAAACAACTCATTTCTCAATCCATATACTCTTAGCCATAGTCAACCACAAGATGACACCAGTCATCCCGGACTATAATCCATATCATCACTGCTTCGGGACACTGTCATACAGTTTCCCAACATTACACCATACGCTCCACACTTCTCTGCTACGCCATTCAACCCTTCGTGACACGCCATCCGATGTATCACGACTTAATACAGAGTACACTCACGTGAACTCTCTTCCATCCACACTACAATACCCATCACTGCGATACACGTCTCACGGTGCATCGCTACGCGACACGGAGTACGCGCTACGCGTACTTCCTTCGCTACAACTCTCATCAACACGATGCACATCACACGATGCATCGCCATACAACACGGAGTACACTACATGCGTACTCCCTTCCTTCTACGACACACATCACTACAGTGCACGTCGCGCGGCGCGTCGCTGCATTACACAGAATACGCTACACGCGTATTCTCTTCACACAACCCGCCGTATCACATCTACGGCATCCATCTCACGCCTATACTTCACAGCACAGTCCACAAAATACACAATCAAACGCAACACTTCACAACCACACTTCGCTTCACAACTACGCAACGAATTCCACAAATACAACTACACAATCCACAAACCAACCAACTATTTTAAACGTAAAATAACTAGAGATAGAAGGTTATACCATCGACGGGATAACCCGTGCGTCGCTCGTTGTTCGTCACGAACATGCGTCGGAGAAACGTACGTGGCGGCGTACGGTGGTTGTCCACCACATAAAGTGGTAGTTTGGGCTTGAGAAAGGCTAGGCGTGGTCTTGGAAGACTCATGATTTTACAGCTGTCGGTGAAGAACAAAATACGTGATTTACGGAAAAGATAATCTATACGCGTAATTCCAGATGAGGGTAAAGACGAGAGAGATGTGATTGCTGTCGGGAAATAATCCAAAACTGATAATTTTAGCGGGCTGTTACATTAATGGTTTGGCATTTTATACCCAAGTAGTTGTCATTTACAACTACCTGTATGTAATCTTTCAAGGTGCATGGTTGTACTTCATGTTGTCTATCAGCCATGGTTAGTACTTTATTTTTTTCTTCTTTTAATTTTTGGATCAAAAGAAGTAATGGCAAGATATTTAGCATGGTGCATTCAACATAAAAAACACACATATAGAGAAAAAATAAAATAAAATAAAATTCAAAATTAAAACCAAGATTACTTTGTATTAATATTGGCAAAAATAAGAAGAAATCAAATCTCAAGCAAAGGTGCCAAAAACTTGATTGGTGCAAAACTGCAAGTGCATACTCTTGTAGTTTTATACTAAAGTGATAAGAAGAGTATCGTTTTCAGGAATTGGTAACTTATTTTTGACAAATACCAAAATTAAACTCATCTAAGATTTTTTGTGATTATAAGTTGAAATAAAATCAATTCAAAAAAATATTCAAAGGAAAAGAAAGCTATTTTTTAATGATCAAATCAATGAGAAAAAGAATTTCTAGGAAATCGATTTCACATAATCCCTTAATATGTTTTTCTCATCTAACTAATTGAATTTAATTATCTATTTGTTAGCAAAATCTCCAAACTCATCCAAAAGCCTCTTTCAATAGTCAATTGGAAATATTCTTATTCATCATTTTATACAAGAGTATGCAACTTAATAAAGCAAGAAAACATTAAGACCAATAATTTTAAGACTACATAGGTTCATATAAGTCTTTCGGTCTCTATATTTACCTATGCTGAAATATCTCAATTCTATCCTATAATTTCCTCTTTTGATAGCAAATTACAAGATCAAAATCATCTAATTAATGACTAGTCAATTAGAAGCAATAAGCTTAAAACAAATCAGACAAACATAGAAGAGAATTATTTTAAATTAGCATAGAAAAGTAAGCATAATTTAAAACTATTACATTGTGTTTCTACAATAAAGAAAATTTAGTTTATGCTAAGAATTAAATTTAAAATAAATAAATTCACCATAATTTATTTTAAAGGAATAGAGAAAAATGAACAATAAAAAAATACTCATAGCAGTCCCAGCCACTCAGCCGCAGCGTGTCTTCAAACGAAAGAAAAATCAATTTCGTCAGTGCGTGTGCCCCTCTACGTCAACAGAAACCCTGCATAAAAATAAAAAATAAAAAAAGGGGCTTTCTTTAGTTTCGTTTGTGCCAACCAAGAGGCACAACATAAATAAAATCTGCTCCTCAATCGTCTGCCAGGTCAAACCGAAAATGCCCCTCACGCGTGAGACTCTCTTCGCATCTTGCATCTTCCTTCAGCTTACGTCTCGGCCCATAACAAGGCAAAAGAATGGCCCGTGTTGCACGCCAGCTTCTAAAGTCCAAACCGCCAGCTCCTTTCCCCATCAGACGGATTGCCAGCTTCTCCAGAAACTCAAAACCTGCTGGTGCCCACTCAAAACGAAAGGAACTGCTTCGTTTCTTTTTTGGTCCCGCAAGCTGCGTTTGTTGCTTCCTTCACCATGCGTCTCGCATCTTTTGGTGCAGCAAGAGACGTGTTGGTCCAGCGTTCCTTTCAGCTCAAAACTTCTACCTGCTGCTGCGTCTAACATCCAAGAGCTCCCAGCGTAAAACTCCTTGTGTATATCCGTTCAAACCGAGAAGCAAATCCTGTTGAGTCCCGCGTATTGCTCCAACGTTCCATTCCATCAAACCAGCCTTGCGTCTCGCTATGTGCTGCTCCAAACCAAACCAAACTGCAGGTTACGTCCAAGTCAAAACCAAAGGATAACAGCTGCTGCGTGTCACGTAAACCAGGAGTTTACAGCTCTGATGACGACCTCTCATGTTGAGATAAATCTTCATTTAAATGAAAGTGAGTCCTTAGATGGTAGGCAAATTTCTTAAAATTTGGATCTTCCTTTCCTTTAAATTTGAAATAAAATTTAAGTAACAACAATGAAGCCTAAAATCAACGAAAAAAATAAAATTAGACTAAAGTTTAAAGTTAAGAACTGAATTATGCAAGTCATCAGTAACCAAAGAAGAGAATAGTTAAAATATTAAAATTTCTATTTCCTTATTCTTTTGATAATTGTTTTCTAGCCAAACAAGGTCTTTGGTAGGGATGTAAAAAAAAAAATGGTGAACCGGTAAAGTGGACCGGACAGGACCGAACCTGTGGGTTTGGTCTGATACTGAGTTTGGTTCGGTTTGATATCGGTTTTAATTTTCTTAAACCCGGTCAAAATCGGTCTAGTTCCAAGTTTTCTTTTTCTAAATCCGGACCGGACCCATTCATATATATATATATATATATTAATTTTTTATATTGTATATAATTTTATATATAATATATAATTAGATATAAAATAGTTTTATATTATATGATAAATTTATGATATTAAATTTTAAAATCTTATATCAATATAGTTTATCGTATTAATAGTTATACTGATATTAAATAGTGCATACTAATAGTTATACTAATATTAATCACTATATTATATATTATAATATATCACTATAGTTTATAATACAATTATAATATACTACAATATATTATCACTATAGTATTATATATTATAATATACTATATTATATATATAGTATTATATATAATATTATATATTATATAATATATAATATAGTATATTAAAACCAGAAACTGGTAAAACCAGAGTACCGATTTAGGAGGGTAATCGGTACGTAATCAATTTTGAAAAATGAAAAAGCGATGCATATCAGTTCGGTTCTAAATTTTGTCCAAAATTGGACTGGTTACATTCCTAGTCTTTGGAGTGATTTCGTCAAAGAAAAAAAAAGCTCACTGGTATACTCGTGGTTCATGAACTCCAAAGTCTCCTCCTTGTGACCAAAGTCTCTCCAATTATAAATCTTGCTCCTCTTCAAGTTCGTCCTTTGCATAGTCGGAATCCATAGCCACCCAAAAAGATGAAGAGGAAGAAACCCCAGCACACCAATAGGCTACCTAGACTTAAGAGCTCGGGGTTCGTTGAAACCCCAGCACACCAAGTGGAGAGAGAGAGAGAGAGAGCATGGATGCAGGGGAAGTGAAACAAAGGGGACTGGGGCGCGAGGACTGAAATAAAAAATAAAATAAAATTAAATTAAATTAAAAAAAAAGGATGTGCCATGTCAGTATATGAAATCCTTTTGTAAAATTTCTGTGTCTTTAGTATTATTATTATTATTATTATTATAACAGAATGTTAGCCAGCAACATCGACCCCTTCTTGAATGTTGGATTTCCAAGCAGAAAGTTCCAAATGCATGTGATTATGGTTCAATTATGAGTAACTGCCCATGTGTATAAATCTGCAACCAAATGCATGGAATCTGTTTCCTAAGAACATGTGAGACCGATAACTAGGAAGATAATGACGTGGCAAGTCAGGATGGTAAAAATGGGCCTGACAGGCCTAGGTTTTCTGGATCAGAGTTAAAGCGAAGAGGGAGGGCCTTGCATTCATCAGAAGGATTTTCCACTAAGGAATACTACAAGGTCTGCATATTTCTTCTGAAAAAGAATTTATACTGCACAACTAGAGATATCAATTCGACAAAAGTAAGCAGATATTTAAGGTTGGAGTGGTAAGAAACGAAAGAACAGACTCATACATGCAAAAACCATGGCTTCTAGGCACCGTGTTTACACAATTAACATTCCCAAGGACAAATTAGATGCACCCAACCCTGCTTGAAACTTATGAGGCACCAAGTAAAAGGTGCTCTATTTGGTTAAGGGACCCAAACAAATAATCACAAAAGACGGCAAGCACCGGATGTAGGGCAGGTGATAACAGTACTTTTTTGAGTGGATAAACTGAACAACTTGCACATATGTATATACTACTCACTCCCCAAGTTTAATGAACCATCCTTCATCAGCTTAATGCTTAGACTGTTAAATCTCCCCCTAGAGTAATGTCGAGACGCCTTTCTCCAATCTGTTCCGGTTTTCATCATAGCTGCAAATTCATCATAGCTGATGCGCCCATCCTGCATCCATAAAACTGTCAGATGGTACAATCAGCTAGAGCTAAACTGGGTTAGGGGAAAATTGTAGGTCTTAACCTTGTCTGTATCCACTTCATGGAAGATGTCATTTGCTACATCTGTACAATCATCTGTTCCATCTTCCATTAATGCATCCCGAAGCTCATCTGGTTCAATGTACCCATTGCCATCCTTGTCAAAGTATGAGAAGGCCTTGCGAAGATGCTCGTCGTTAGCCATCCGTTGCAGATGGAGGGAAAAGGCAAGAAATTCTCCATAGTCGAGTGTTCCTTTCCCATTATTATCTACCTGTTCCCAGGAAGTTTATTCAAACCAAAAAGGAGCCAATTTACTATGACATCTTGGATTATGCTTTTAACAGCATTAAAAAAGAGTAATGCTTCAAGGCAATAGACAAGGAGAATGGGAAATGGACACAAGACAGGAACAAAGAAATTATTGGAATGAGAGACCAAAAGACACAAACCAAGTTGTCAAGGATCAAGGTGTTCTAATCATTCCTGTTCCCTGACGTTGTATATTTTGTCCATTACAATGGGCTACTGGTGTCCCAACATGTCCCTTAAATGTCTGATTCTAGCATACGTCAAAACATTCAAAACATTTTATATTAAAATTTTAGACAGCACCCCAGGAAAAAAAAAAGTAACAAAGACATTAGACAACATGTCCAACATTTCTCCAGTTTGTCAAGACATTCGACATGTCATGCCAAACAACCTGCACAGTCTTGCCAAGTAATATAAGAGTAATATAATTAATGAAATAAAACATTGACTTTACGATGCTTTATGTCATTTTATTCATAGTACGATTAATTTCTAATTTCTTTAAATCATTTCAAAATGACTTTCCTGTAAACAAGAAACTGGTAAAAGAATGCATAAATTGTCAACAACGTTTGCATAAAGCACTTGGCCCAGAAAGCACTCCTAAGGCTGCCAAAAATAACACATCAAGTGTAATCACATGCATAGAAGGGTTGTCTTGGAACATTTTGCTTCTGATGCTTGGTCGAATAATTATTATGGTCCTTATGATCATATCAACAATATGTTGAGCCTGCTTAAAACAAAGCAACTACGGCTAAAAAAGGGTGGTAATAAATATTGATTTTGAGAAGTTACACCTTGATGTTATGAAGAGATATTAATGAACGTAAAATTGGAAGCAACTAAACTCACAGCTTCAATGAGCATCTGGACTTCGGACTCTGCAAGCTGGGATCCAAAATTTCTATGTCCAGCTTTCAGATCTTCAATTGAAACAATACCATCATTATCAGTGTCCATCTTCTTAAACATCTCTTTGAAGTCTTCAACTTCTTCAATGGAAAAGAAATCTGCAATAACCTGCTTCATCATACAATATAAATTGGTCAACACAAGAAACACTCTGAAACTTAAAACAGGTATGAAGAAATGGTCAACCAACCCTCAAGGCCTTTCTTTTAAATCTGTTCATCATTGAAAACTGCTTAAGCCTTGACTTGACGACATCTCCAAGCGGAACATTTGGAGCCTTTTTAGCATTTTGGAGCCAAGTATGCTCTGTAAATAGAAGAAATACAACAGGTGAAACATAATCAATGTTATCAGACATGTTCAAATCTGACAAAAACCAAAAGTCTACAATATATTTATTCCATGTGTCATAGCTTTTGATCCAAAACGACTAATGGGAGTTTCTTTTCTGCAAAGAATTTATCATTCATGGTTTACAGAAAATATTGTCAAGAAGTTTTGACACAATGTCAAAATCAATCAAGCATAAATTTTTTTTTTTTGATAAGTAATAAGAAGATTTCATTCATACGAACGAACTAGGCATAGCCCGTGTACACAGGAAGTATACAAAAGAACACCCAAGCATAACTAAAGTCAGCCCAAAGTCAGCATGAAAAGCAACATTAGAGTCCACTCCAATCTATACCTAGTTTTCCTTATATATTTTCCTAGTTTTTAAAATCAGACTTTAAAATGTCAAGATTTCTGTCACCCTATCAAGATAGCTATCTACAAGCTACTGTACAGATATACACCATCTAGCTACCTAATATTGTCGATTTGTCACAGAACAAACAATAAATATATTAATATGACCAACAATGTTATTTATTTTCCTCATCACCTTTTTTCTACAGAGATTTATGAGAAATAGGGAGAATCTTATTTTCATATTAATTCTTCAAAACTTAAGCTCTAGCAAAAGTGGCAGAGATCCTTCAGTTAACTTCTAGTCTGTGTTCTTTGCTTCCTTTGTTAATTTGATGAGAGTAGAGATATATAGCATGAGCATAGATTTTTTAAGTTCTGGACTGGTGGATGGACATGGATCAAAGTAACGTGCTGAAATGAGAAAAAAGCAAGTAAAAAAGCTTGATTACAATGCATTTACCAAATTTCATGTAATTGTTTTTATAAGTATTTACTGAATGTCATGTAATGAACCCTTATCATGTAATAATATGATCAGCACAAAAGAGATGAAGAATACCAAGCACTTGCTTCGCAGTAAGTCGAAGCTTAGGGTCTGGCTCCAACATTTGCTTTACCAGAATCTTAGCACTCTCTGAGATATTAGGCCAAGGATCCCGTTTGAAATCTATTAGCCCACGAAGAATGGCCTGTGCAACACCTTGTTCAGACTCTGCACTTGAAATACACTGTGTTTAGATCAATACCCATGGCCCATGGATAGTGCACACGCACTCACAGACAGCCATCCCCAAACACATAAAAACACACATATAGAGGGAGGGAGGCAGGCAGAGAGAGACTACTATGCATATAATTACCTGCCCAGAATGGGGGAACCCCACAAAGTAAAATATAGAGAATAACTCCTGCGCTCCATATATCTATCTCCGGCCCATAGTTCCGCTTGAGCACCTCGGGAGCCATGTAATATGGACTTCCAACAATTTCTGAGAACCTCTCACCTAGTGTCAAAATTAAACAGTCAGAAATGATAAGCCTCACAACATTTGTTGATGAAGATGAGGGAATTTAAAATAAATAAAACAAAACACTTTTATGCACTTCATAAGTTATCCAGGTTTACAGATATTTCATTTCCAAGCAAAATGCTGAGAAGAACCTTAGCCTCCAATCTCTTGTACCAGTCTCTCAACACGACTCCATACCAATTAACCAAACAGTTCTTTCTTGATGTATTAGTGTAACTATGGTAAAACAAATGAAGATAGTAAAAATCAGAAAAGGATAGCAAACAATCAAATCAGGATTATGGTCAGTCAAAGTCTCAAAGCTTTAATCATATATGACAATCACCAGGTGAATATATGCCTAATAATTTGATTGGGAATATATCTAACTAGTTCCAAAATTTACCCAGGATTAGAGATATAAACAACAAAGTAAAATAAAAAGCAAGTCTTCAAAATAGAATAAAAAACCCCTGCTGTCTTATCAAGGCATGCAGGCACAGATACTTGAATCCACACATGCACATAACACACTTGTGTCAGCACACATGCAAAAACCTAGTCAAGAAGCAAGAAGGATGAGAAAGAGATTCAGACAATCATATAATTAATATTCTAGTAATGAAGAAACCTTCCCAAATTCAAGTCAAATTAAGTCCATTAGTGCAGATAATGAAACAACTGTAGATGAATATGATTCCATTAAAAAAAAGAAAAAAGAGAAAAGGCACCAAAGATATGTGTATCAAAACCATTATAACTTCTAAGTCTCAATCAAGCATTATGACATAAGTGAGGTCATCCTTTTCATGTAATTAAGTGTCTGCATTCCTTATTTTTTGAGTAAGACTAGGATCGGACATGGTGGCACATAATTTCCTCCCCTTAAAGAGCTCTTAAAGATCTTTATACCCCCCAAAAAAAATTCCTTGGTGAAAACTTCTGAATCACTAATAGTGGTGATTGAAATATTAAAACTAGAGAAAAATAGATAAAAATTAATCAACGGTCTAATTTAGAAGAGAACTCCTTATCTCAAACAAGATGTATTCAAGTTTTCCTTCATTTCATTTCTATATTCTTGTTTGGCTGCAGGCCATCTTCTTTTTCCAAGTGCAGTACAGCAAGACCTAGCCACCACCTTTTTCCCCAAATCACCCTCAAACTCACTCTAAATAGCTGCATACTTTCAGAGGTTCTTTTGGATTTGTTCAGTACATGTCAAAACCACCAATTACAACCTAGCATCTTAGCTAAGAAAATTTTCGAAATAACATCTGCAATTAGGAGGCGTCCACATCATCATTCTTTGATCGGTGAATATGAGTGCAAACCAATTCCACTTCCCAAACACATAAAAATTAATAAAGTTGACTACACTTTCCTAAGGGAACACAGGGGTTAACTTTAAGCAATGATGCTCATTCAAATAATCATGCTCTCAAATTGTATCCATAGAATGCATATATAACATGCCAAATTAGTTAAAACAGCCTAACTCCTTTTCGAGACAAGTTGCCACATATATCATTTGTTTCCTTCAATCAAACTTAGTTTTTCATGTTTTCAAATCTAAGTTTAAGTCTCAATACTCAACGTATCTTGTTAGGGTTTTTCCCATCACTGAAATATTTGCAAAAACCGAACAGCAAAACTCTTACCGGGCTTGAAGAATATAGACAGCCCAAAATCGATGGCCTTCAATGGCGAATTCTCCTTCTTGTTGGAAAACAAAAAGTTCTCGGGCTTCAGGTCCCTATGAATCACCCCGTGCTTATGGCAAAGCTGCACAACCTCCATAATGGTCCTCGTGACCGCCGCGGCCGCCCGCTCGGTATAATGGCCACGTGCCACAATCCGATCGAACAGCTCACCCCCCTCGCACAGTTCCATCACCAAATGCACCGCATTGTCATCCTCGCACGCCTCCTTCAAGCTCACGATGCTCGAATTCTTCGGTAAATGCTTCATAATCGCCACCTCGCGCCGCACGTCGTCAATGTCCACAGCGGTCCTCAGCTTCCGCTTCGAAATACTCTTGCAGGCTAATAGTTCCCTACTCTCCCGGTCGATACACAGATACGTGACCCCAAACTCCCCACGGCCAAGCTCACGGTCGACTAAGTACTTCTCCTCGATGTTCTCCTTGGACACACCGGTTAAGACCGTGATCGGAGGCTTCTTCCCGGCGTTCGAGTCTCGCCTGGGGTGATCGTGTCCAGAGAAGCTCGATTTCACGTCCTCCCTGGCCACGGCAGCCGGAGATCTGCAACAATTTCCCATACTTCGAAGCTCTCGATCTCGTCCAGGATCTCGAAAAAGCCCTTACTAGCCGTAGCCAGGATTTCACATGATAATGCCGAAACCCCAACCCTAACCCTATCCCTAAGTAGAGAGAGTCAAGTGCTGCGAGATCGAAGCGAAGTGCTGGTCTGCGAGAAACTCTGTAAAAATTATTAAAAAAAAAAAAAAACAAAAACAAATAGCAAAGGTACGGTAACGTTCCAGTTGGTTTTAGTATACTGCCTTTTTTTTTTTAGTATTCCTTTAGTGTAAATATAAAATTATTAACTGATTGAAAATAACAAAATTCTAAATAAAAATAAAATCTTGATTGTTTGTCGAAATAATAATATTTATTATTATAAATTAAATTCTTCATACTTCAAAATTGTTTAGAATTTTTTTGTTTTTTTTTTGTTCGGTTGGTGGACTTTTGTCGGCTAATCATAGAAACTGGTTGAAACGGGACAGCGAATGTGAACACAACGAAGATTGGGGAGGGATTTAGCCGTTTAGGCGTTATATGAAATTTTTTATTCCTTAGTTTGTCGTTGGAAAGGGTATTAAACGGACCCCCTGGAGAAGAGACAGTGGGTCGACAGACAGAATTATAAAGAAATAGCTTTTTATTTTAACAAAATAATTTTATGTTTTTTCCCACCCCAGAACTTGTTGCATATTCGTTTTCTCCCTCGATAAATGTCGTATATTCTGAATCCGTCAAGTCAAAATCTTCAGAAATTAACACAGGCCAGTAGAGATGTGCATATTTCGGGGGATGCCTGATGATTATGTTCCCCGAATGCCCTGCCCCAGGAATCGAGTAAGATTAAGGCCAATTGTGGGAGCAAAATGCAAGAGCTGATCTCAGACACAGTCACACAGAAAAGAGCAGTTGAAAGAAATGAGAAAGTAAAAATGCAAGTATATATGTTATCTCTTTTAGCATGCATTTTGAGATCAGAAAAAGGGGGAACCTGTTGTGTCGGTCTGTCTGTCTGTCTGTCTGTCAATTCTTTTTTGTTTATTACCGTCAAAAGAAGTTAAGTGGGTCTCGGTTTTTGCACTCCAACGACCAGCTTTCTTCCTTTGATGTTTGCTTGCAACTTCAGCACAACTCGATCATTTACAATAGTACTACATTCATGATTGTGAGTAATCCTTAATTGGGCTCCAACTTTAAGAGGGAAAAGAGATGAGTCAGCCTTGACTGTTTCTAATTTTAGCTTTATTATCATATGATCTTTTAATTTTGTTCTATTTCGAAATGTAATCATCATATGATCAGTGTAATAAGGGAATTAATTAACGGTTAGTTCTTTTTTATTTTTTGTGTCAACTTTGGGAAAGATAATCTACATGCATGAATGCGGGTCTTCTTTAGAGGTTACCAGACCATTACTATATTGTTGTGAAAACAATAACAACAAACAAGTAAAAGTAAATACAGCTCTTCAGATGACCTGATACTCTTTGGCCAAGCCTCCAACCATAATGCCCAATGTTTCTTAAATTGTCTAGAAACATATATTGTATGGTCTGGCCGAAAAGGTACACAAAGGAAAATCCTCAATTCAGTTCAGTGGAAATACTTTGCAACAAATAAGAAGAGAAGTCAATGATATTTTAGATTTTAAAACTGCCTCATCCAAAATAAAATCCTCAATTCAGTTCAGTGGAAATACTTTGCAACAAATAAGAAGAGAAGTCAATGATATTTTAGATTTTAAAACTGCCTCATCCAAAATAAAATACTTTGGCCTCCCTCTTTCTTTTAATGCATCAAAAAAGGTTCACTTTAAGCGGATCCAAGAAAAAATCTCTTGGAAGTTAGAAGGGTGGGAGACTAAGCTCCTCTCCTAGGCTGGTAGAACAACTCTCATAAGATCTGTAGCTAGTAGAATTCTTTCTTACCTAATGTCCCCTCTTTGGATCTCAAAGTCTATCTCCAAAAACATTGACAAATCCTTCATGAAATTTTGGTGGAGTTTTTTGCCAGAAAAGTCACACAATTTCACACCCAAATTGTGGAAGACAATATGTTAACCAAAAATAGCAGGGATTAGGACTTAGAATGACCTCTCTCTTTAACAAGGCTCTTCTATCCAAGCTAGGTTGGCTTTTGATCAATGATAGTCAAGCAATCTGAAAGCCTAATGTCCACTCTTTGGATCTCAAAGTCTATCTCCAAAAACATTGACAAATCCTTCATGAAATTTTGGTGGAGTTTTTTGCCAGAAAAGTCACACAATTTCACACCCAAATTGTGGAAGACAATATGTTAACCAAAAATAGCAGGGATTAGGACTTAGAATGACCTCTCTCTTTAACAAGGCTCTTCTATCCAAGCTAGGTTGGCTTTTGATCAATGATAGTCAAGCAATCTGAAAGCCTATTATGCAGAATAAATACATGAAGAATTCATTCAATGTAAAACCAAAAGCTTCTGACTCATGGTTTTCGAAAGGTCTTCTTAGACAAAGAGATTTCCTCAAGGAGAGTATCAGTTTCCAAATCAACAATGGGACAGATACTAGAGTTTGGATAGATCCCTAGATCCCCAGATCCCCACATAGCCTTCCTTCCAACCCACACCAAAGTCTAATTCCATACAAAAGGACCTCTCTCTAACTGTTGCTAAACTTATCATGGAAGAGCCAAGAAGATGGAATACCCTTCTACTTGATGCACTCTTCCATCGAGACTCGGTTAGAGAGATAACAAAAATTCCTCTGGCCCAAACCCAATTTCACAATAGGGTGGATAAGCTCATTTGGCTCCATCAATCTTTTGAAAAATTCTCTGTGAAGTCAGCTTATGTAGCACTTACCTGAGAATCCAAAAACTACTCCCTGTCTATTCAACCGAATATTTGGAAAGTTAAACTCCAAGATAGACTCAAATTCTTCTGTTGGAAAATCCTCAACAATATCATACCCCCACCATATCTACTTTGAACAGTTTTCTTCCCCTCTCTAAGGATCAATTGAATTGTCGAATCTACAATAAGGAGGAAGAAACACAAAAGCATCTGTTTTTTAACTGCACATACACAAGAATTCTATGGAGGCTGTACACATGACCTTTGAATATTTCTTGGAATCCATCCTAACTCCAAGCGGAAATGAAGAGGAACATTTTCAGTTGTTTATCATAATTGCAATGGATAGTATCCGATTCCTGAGGAACAAGATTGTCCATGATGCTTATAGACTTACCATTGAAAGTTTTATGTCTAGGACCTTTAAGACCTTTAAAGAACAGAAAGATGCATGGGGTAGTAAAAAGATGTCTGAGCCATATAATGGGACAACAATTGCTAGGGACCATTACATACTATATTTTAACGTAACTGTTAGAAATATAGGCAGCACAGTAGTAGCAATTTATAGATCAAATGATGATATTTTGCCAAAACAAAAATTCATCCAAAGCAAAAATCTCAATCAAGGTGAAGCCACTGCAATGCTTCTAGGAATCAAGGAGGCTATTGAACAAGATATCAGGAAAATCACGATAATAGGAGATTCACTAGTGGCAATAAAGGCGATCCAGATGATTGCCCAAATCGGTCCATGGAGCCAACTGCAAGAGATGCAAATTCTTTACTACAGTCATTTGAAATCTAGAATCTGAAAAAAAAATATATAGAGACTATAATCGATATGCGCATGACATTACCTAATCGGTAGCCTCCAACAACATTTTTGGAAGCATCCCACTTATAGTTATCTCACCTTGCTTACTAGATTTTCATAGTGGTAAAGATCCCCACCATATAATATGATAGATTCAAAGGTAATATGTGAACCTCCTTATGTTATTAATAGATATGATGCTTGTCTAAAAAAAATACAAACAAATCAATCACATAACACAAAATTAATATGGCTTGGCAACCTGTTTATGCATACAAAGCTACAAATGATTTTATTGTATTGAGGAATCAAAATGCTCATTAATATTAAAATGCTCATTAAGTACATATTTATAATGTCACGCGGTGGAGTTTCAAGTGTGCCTTAAGCGAGATCACTATCCAATACTTGCTCGAGCTACCTGTAGAGCGAGACCCGAGCAAACTATTTGCCTGAGCTTTGCTCAAGCTACCTGTCACACAAACGTAGAGTGATGGATGGGTTGGGTCATCAAATTAGGTAGACTTGTCGCCCAAGCCTCCTTGAAAATCCACACAAAAAAAAAAAACCCTTAACGCATTATTGTGAGGCCAGATCATCAAATCGAGCTGACACACCAACAAAACAAGTTCTACAAACCCAATACATATTGGCTAAACTTGGATGAATATGTACTACAAGGCCAGTTGGGAATTATTTCGTATAACAGTTCACGTCCTAAAGGGTATATCGATTGAAGTAGATTTTTCTTTTTGATCAATCAGGACCTCTTCCCAAACTATTCAAACTTTTTTCAAAGTTTACGGCTTTCTGGATGTCTCCTAAAGTACGACCTTTACCACAATGATGTTGCTTATAGATCAAATTATTTTAAAGATTGGATCTTACTTGACTGTCTACAACTCCATTGTCTATGCTCTTGGTAGAAATTTTGTAGAAAATTAAGTAAAAAAGGTTGGCTTAACTTAAATGTGATATGATAGCTTCTTTATACAAAGCATATAATATTGACTATTCATACAGCAAGCATAATTATAAAACTTTGTTAATATATCTCCATCAGACCACTCTACCATACATCAAGGCAACACTGATTACTCCAACAGACATCACGGCAAGACTAATGGCAAGACTTCCACAAGCTGTAATGTGACAGCATGAAATCAGCCTCCATAAATGTGACAATTTTTATATTCTTTCCTTTCTATATTGTACAGAGTCAAACATCCTATATATTATGGGATATGTTTGTACTTCCTTTTGTGTGTATATATATTTTCATGTACATTATGACTTTTCAATAAAAACAATTTTTTTATAATACCTTTTTCTGGTATCATAGAACCACACGCCAAACATCCTTTTTTTTTTTTTATCCCTGATGGCCTCTTCATCCTCTTCCAATACTCAAAACATGCAAACCACTCTGATTTCATCTACCATTCCAATTACCAACATCAATCATCTCATTACACTCAAACTTAGTGCCTAACAATTACTTGTTGTGGCGTGCTCAATTCCTCTCTTATCTCAAAGGACAACAACTCCTTGGTTTTGTTGATGGTTCCAAAATGCCACCCCCTGTACTCATTTTCAGTTCTTCCGATACCTCCAGCTTAGACCCTATCCTAAACCCAGAATATATTCATTGGTATTAGCAGGATCAACTCCTGCTTTTTGCAATCAACTCCTCTCTCTCAAAAGAGGTTCTTGCTCAAGTGGTTGGTCACTACACCTCTTGTGAAGTGTGGCAATCATTGGAACAATCATTCTCTATGTAATCTAATGCTAAAATCATGCACCTTAGACTCAATCTTACATCTACCAAAAAAGGCATACTCTCAATTGCTCATTTTTTCAAAAAAAAAAAAAAAAGAATTGGTGATACCCCTTAAGCCACTGGTCATTCCTTAACTAATTCTAAATTAATTAGTTACATCCTTGCGGGTCTCAGTTCTGAATACGATCCACTCATCACATCCCTTACCACTCGACTTGATCCTATGTGTGTCAAGAATCTCAAGATGGGAAACATCCTCCTCCATAGGCCGATTAAGGATGGTCTCTACCATTTTCACCACATTCCTCTTAACCCTTAAAAACTACCTTTGTTGGGGAGCAAGCATCGCTTAACACTTGACATTGCAGACTTGGTCATCCCTTGCTCTGTATGGTCAAACATACATTGTTCTCCCATCAGCTTCCAACATTCACAAACAAGGCGCGTTCTATTTGTGACTCCTGTCAACAAGCCAAGAATCATAAGTCGCCATTTTATCTTTCTCCATCTCTTTCATGTAATGTTCTAAATTTAATTTTTCAGACGTCTGGGGTCCTTCTCCGATTCCTTCATTTTAAGATTTTCGATATTATGAAGTTTTTCTTGATGACTTTAGCAAATTTATTTGGTTCTATCCTCTAGTTTGAAAATATGATGTTGAGCATGTTTTCTATAAATCTCAAGTTCTTGTTGAATGACAATTTGGGTCCCAAATAAAAATGCTCCAAACTTATTGGGGAGGAGAATACTGTCGTCTCAACACCTATCTCAATTTCATTGGTAGTTCACATTGGCTAACATGTCCTTACACCCATGAACAAAACGAGCTCGTTGAAAGAAAATGAAACGCTTCAGAACAGCCCATCTGAAGATGTGAAAAAAACAGCTCTCCACTTATGTAAAGACATGTAAGAAATTTGAGTAACTAACAACTACAGAAGACTACACTTGATTAAAATCCATCTAAATAAAAACTTTCTTCCTTGCGAATGAACTCCTTCTACCCCTGTAACCTACGAAACAGAAGCTTGTGACCCTCGCCAAAAACCCTTCCCCCCCGCAACCTGCGAAACCTCCCTCCCTTTTCAATCATTTAAGCTAAGTTCATAGGCTCCATGATTTTCAATCATTTTTCCTTCGTGCTCTTTCCGAGAAAGAACAATGGAAACCGATTCGAATGAAGGAAACCAATGGAAAAGGGAAGTCCATGAAGGGCAGGGGTCGCCTGTGCTACATCTATAACAAGAGAATGGCCGCCCTCAAAAGACCCAAAACCCTTGAACAGTTGACTCTTCCTTCCCTCCCTCCCTCTGCCTTCCAATGAATTATTAGTTCAACAAAGAATGGTGAAGCTAAGTCCGAAGGCGGAGTAGATTGGTTTTTGTATTTTATCAAATTTCTTAATTGAACTGATTGCAAATTACCGTAAGAGTTAATTACTTAAGCAAATTTGAAAGTTCTACTTCTTATTCAGCTCGGAAGGAAGAGAGAGAGAGAGAGAGAGTGAGAAGATTTTTTAAGTAATGGGCAGTTATATTGGAGCTCCGCTACTCGATTCTTTCTCTCCACTTTGTTAGTGTGATTAGGGTTTAGGCTACAATCATATTTGTAAATATATTGAGCTGAACATAGTGGTGCCCCAATGGATTTTAAAGAGAGAGACAATGGCACTATGGCAGGGCTAAAAAATTTTAATCTCTGTGAAGATTTGCAATGAGTGTTTCTATGAAGTCTTTGAGGAGGAGATCCATCAGGTAATTATGGAGAGCCAACTATTTAAATTCTGCGAGGGTGGGTTTGTGACTCCGTTGAACAGGCTTTACCTTTGAGTCTGTCAAAGAGGACATGAAAGAATGAGAGCTAAGCTTGTATATATTTTTTTATTCTCTATTGGTAGGCGTATAAGTTGTAAATTAAACTACTTACGTTGCGGGCTATCATTGGAGGGCTGTTTTTTAAAGTAGGATAGCCCGACTGGTGAGAAGGTTTTCTCTGAAAGAAAACATCGACCCTAAGCTTTCCCTCATGGCTCATGTAGGCGTTCCTAAATCTTATTGAGTTGATGCTTTCCAAACTGCTTGTTTTCTCATAAACCATCTCCCTTCTCCCATCCTAAAAAATCAATCACCTATTCAATATCTTTTCCATACTAGGCCTGATTACAAATTTTTCAAAACTTTTGGTTGTGCTTACTGGCCAAATTTGAGACCCTATTAAAACATAAGATGGATTATCGGTCCAAATTATGTATTTTTTTTTAACTATAGTTCTTCTCACAAAGGTTATAAATGCTTTCATCGAGCCAATGAACATATCTTTATATCCAGAGATGTTAAATTTGAAGAAGCCAATTTTCCTTTTCGTGATGATCTATCCAACCCACCGACTGGATCTCACAATCCTCCAAAAACAACTTTACTTCCTTCTTTTTTACAGGTCCACGTTCCAGCAGCTCCAGCCCATGCACCCGCCCCATCCATTGCAGCCACATCATCGTCTTCCTCACAAAAGCAAGACTTGACCTCTACAACTCCAGAATCTCTAATGCATCACCAACTTCCTTGTGAGCCCACTATGCTTCCTACGTCTGCACCACAAACATCGGCTCCTCTGCCCATTTCCCGTCACCCAATGTGCACTCGACTTTGGGCTTATATCACCAAGTTGATAGTTCACTGACGGCACCATTCCATACCCTCCTCGTGCCATGGCTGCTCTTGCAGCTCCCTCCACCACTGAACCCACTTTCTTCACGGTAGCTACCAAGGACCCTACATGGCGGCAAGCCATAAATTCAGAGTTTGACGCCCTCTTGCATAATCACACATGGTCACTCATGCCTCCTCTTCCATCCATGAACATTGTTGGATCTAACTGGGTCTTTCGACTCAAACGACGTGTGGATGGAACCATTGAACGCCATAAGGCTCGACTTGTGGCAAAGGGATATCATCTAGAACCTGGCCTTGACTTCATTGAAACGTACAGTCCTGTCATCAAACCACAGACAATCCAAATTGTTCTTTCTATGGCAGTTACTCGTGGATGGTCTGTTCAACAGCTTGATGTCCAAAATGCATTCCTGCATGGCGATCTTCATGAGTTAGTGATGGCTCAACCTTAAGGTTTTATTCATCCACAATTTTCTCATTACTTCTATAAGTTACATAAAGCTCTCTACGGACTCAAACAAGCCCCGCATGCATAGTTCTCTAGCCTGAGCTGTTGTCTTCTTGAAATGGATTTCATCTTTTCAAAAGTTGATCCCTCTATGTTTATACTTCGCATTAGCCAGGTTGAAATATTCATACTCATTTATGTTGACGATATACTTGTGAGTGATTCTTCCCAACTAGCCATTGATGCTCTGGTTTCAAGGTTGCAATCAATTCTTCCAATAAAAAATTTAGGACATATGCACCTCTTTCTCACCATACAAGCACAATTTTAGTCCAATGAACTCTTTCTCTCATAAGCTCGATACATCTCAAATCTCCTCAGAAGAAAAAAATGACTGATGTGAAGCCCATGCCTACTCTAATGTCCTTCTCTTCTTCACTCTTCCAATTTGATAGCGATGCCTTTCAAAATCCCACTTTATACAGAAGCACAGTTGATGCCCTACAGTACATGTTACCTACATGTCCTGAGCTTTCCACTGCAGTCAATAGAGTTTGTTAGTACATACATCGCCCAACTGTAAATCATTGGTTTATTGTTAAGTGTATTTTACGCTATATTAAGGCAACTAGCTCCTATAGCCTTCTCATCACCAAGAATACTTCCACTACCCTCCAAGCATTTTCTGACTTTGATTGGGTCGGTCGCCCAGATGATCACCATTCAACCAGTGGTTATCTTGTTTATTTTGGCAACAATCTTATATCCTAGAGCTATAAGAAAATATGTTGCACGTTCAAGTATAGAAGTTGAATACCGGTCTTTAGCTAATTCTACGGCAAAGCATATCTGGTTGAAAGGTCTCCTCAAGGATCTTGGCCTTTTTCTTTCTCAACCACCAATATTGTTGTGTGATAATATCGGTGCTACTTTCTTATTTGTCAATCCCATCTTTGATGCACGCACCAAGCATGTTGCCATAGATTTTTATTTTGTTTGTGAACAAGTAACAAATTGTCAACTTTATGTACGCTTCATTTCTAGACTGGATCAACCTGCAGACGTCCTCACAAAACCTCTTCTCTCCAAAATTAAAAATTCTACGTGACAAGCTCAATGTCTGCTATCTCCCATTGACCTTGAGGGGGCATGTTAACGTATCTCCATCATATCACTCTACCACACATCAGGGCAACACTAATTATACTCCAACAAACATCACGGCAAGACTAATGGCAATACTTCCACAAGCTATAATGTGACAATATGAAATCAGCCTCCATAAATGTGACAAATTTTGTATTATTTCCTTTCTATATTGTATAGAGTCAAACATCCCATATATTATGGGATATCTTTTTACTTCCTTTCGTGTGTATATATATTTCCATATTGTACACGATCGAAGACTTTTTAATGAAAACCATCTTTCTATATATAATACCTTTTTAAACTTCAATGTGAAATTCTCAATTGATTGATGTGCTAATACTTTAGAGAAAATATGTTGGCAAATATTACTTTCTTAGTGCATGCACTTTTCGTCTGGATGAAATCATACATTGCGGTTTCCTTCTTTTCACATATAGGGAACCCTTTGAACCTGCGGAATCTCGTCGTAGGTGACAAATCATGTTTGCATGAATAAAGGAGAAACATATATACATATATTTGAAACCAATGTTGGTGCGATATTACATGCAACACGACACACACATGACTAACTAATTTGGGACGAGATTTGGCGATTTCGTCTCCAAAAGCTAAATTTGTTGTAGTAACTAAGCTGTTAATTAAGGAGTCTTTAATTTCTATTATCCGGCCGCCTTGCTCTTAATAGAATGAGATAAGTGGGGATTAGATAGGATTAATAATGATATCTATGACTCGATACAACCTTTCATACGATTTATTATATAAATAATATCATATACATATATAGTACTATTACTTTAACTAAAAATGCTACATATTTTTACTTGAATTTAGAATTTTTAAGCTAAATTATTATAAAAAATTGTATATGTATCATTACTCATTAGATAGTACTAGTATCTAAAACATGACCGAAGACAGACATTGTATATACATACAATACATACATATATAATGTAATTAATATATATATAATTTCTAGATCAACTATTAATTAAATAATTAATATCCAAATTAATCATGATTTAGAGTGTAACATCAGTACTCATGACATGATATTGAGATACATCTCTGTCGACTATAGCATTGATCAGTATCTTGACTTAATTTGTATGACTACGATCAATGAATGTTGTATATTTCTCGATTTGTATGTAATTTGTCACGCATGATCTGAATTGGAAAGCTTTTTGCCTTTGATCTCTTTCATATTTTGGTCTCCGGCCATATATTTCCCTGAAAATGATGGTGCCAGCTCAAATAATCCATATTGTATGGTGCCCGATAATTAAATTAATGTGAATTTAGGTGGTAATGCACGCCTTAAATTGCTATTAGTACAGACACGTAATCCAATTCGTAATCTATTGATATATTTGCTCTGATCAAACGTGTAAATGTTTGAACCAAATTTGAAACTTTAATTACCAATCAATCATATTCATTCATTCGCAATCATGAAGCGGCGGCAGCCTGGTGCATGTCATTCCAAAGATAAAATGTTTTCTTTTTCTTGTAATTACTCTGTCGTCCTCGTAAAACTGTACCTATTTTTCTTTTTCTTTTTTCTCTTTTTAACGAAGATCATTCAAGTAGCAAGCAAAAACAAAGTAAAAGGGCCATCTATATCATAATTTACTTGCATAGCTAATTAATTTGTTAATTCATGAACTAATTCATTAATTATGAAGAATTAGAGGCAAACTCATGACCATTTTCCTAAATTGATAGTCTTGTTGAAGTTTCTTCTTCTTCCATTTGGTCAAAGACGTACGTAAGTGGCCGTACGGTGCATTCTAATTATTAAAAAAATGGAAATTTAGCTAATTCTAATTAACTAAGCAATTAAAGTAAAAAAAAAAAAAAGGAATATTTTATAATTTAGCGATTTCACAAAATTTTCACAGGTGATGACCTCTAAGCATGGCATCAGGTCAAGCGAAAATGCAGGTAGAATTCATGAAATTGAAATATTCTTAATTAATTATTTTTGTGCTTAACTTTTGTTTTAGGCCGTGAGAAAGGTAGTTTGAACTCTATAAATTCATCTTCATCGAATCATCCTGCAGCACTAGATCATACCGCTTGATCGAGCAAAATCGATGGGCTTGGATTTGTTTACCTGAAGACGTACGTGCAGCACATGCATGCAATTAAGATTAATGACAATTTTCCGACCTTTCTTTTACTATTTTTTTTATTTTTTATAATCAACAATTCATTCATTGAATCAATAAACAAGTCCTTACAAAAGATTTCTTTTACCAAACCAAATCGCTTGGGTTACAAAAGAAGGACATTCCCACCACATCTCAATATCACTAATACTCCATGCATGTCTTGCTAGTTGATGTGCTGCCAAGTTACCTATCCTGTTGACATGTAGAACTTTAACCTCTTGAAAACAAGTCATCATTCTCCAAATATCTTGAAGAAGAAAATCAAAATCAGTATACTGCTCAACATGATTATTCAAAGCATCAACAAGAATTAAACAATCAAATTTAAGTAATATGTTCAGAGCACTTCATTGAACACACATTTGCAACCCCCTTAACATAGCAATAACCTCTATAAATTCAGAAGAGACCACTTCCCTTTCCAACTTATTGCAAGCAACTAAAACATCACTGCTTTAGTCTAGTAACAACACTCTAATACCAATTGTATGTTGATCATGAAAAGTTACCCCATCAACATTCAATTTAAGGAAGCGTATAAGAGAAGGTTTCCAAGAAATCACCTTAGTAATTTGAGGAGAAGAAACATAAAAAACTTGGAGTTGCTTGAATTTGGACTTCAAAGATAAAGCATTGTTAACCACCATTTGCGTTCCAAGAGAGACCTTATCATAAATGTACATGTTTCTTCTATACCATAGAGCTCATGCAATAGCAATGAAAGTTACCAAAATCTTCTCTGAACCTTCATCTCGAACCATATTGGCCAACTCCCAAATATTGCTATTTGACAACACATTCCAATCCTATACAAACTTATCTACTGTGAATAAACATTTGTAACTTTTGAACAATAACAAATTGCATGAGCAACATCCTCTCTTTCCTTCCCACAAAACAAACATGTCTCATTATCACTAACATGCTTGTTTTTCAAATTCTGAAAAGTAGACAGCTTTTCTAAACAAGCTTTCCATACAAAAATCTTAATCTTCTTAAGTAATTTTAAATTTTACAATCATTTCCAAAAAGCTGTTGCGTAACTATTTCTTGAACCTTCCCCCCTACATTGAGTTTCAGATTTTTGAAGCATCCTATATGCACTTTTTACATAATACATACCAGTTCTCTCATGTATCCAAAAAGCAGAATCTTTTATATTTTCACATACATTCAGCTTAAAAATTTGGCTCACCTCATTTGGATTGAAGATAGCTCTTAAGCTATTAACATTCCACCATCTTGTATTCTCATCTGTCAAAGAACTAACTCTCATATTTGCATCCACATTTGAATAATCAAAATAACCAGCTAACAAGTTAATTCACGGTAGCCAAGGATCCTTAAAATGTCTTATATTCATTCCATTCCCCACACGTCACCTGCAACCTTCCTTTAAAATAGAATTACTAGCTTTCCAAATCCCTTTCCAAACATAAGAAGAATGCAATCCAGCTTTAGCTAGGGAGAAAAAAAAAAGTAGTATTGGAAAAATACCTAGCTTTGTAAACTTTAAACAAAAGTGATATTTCATTAATCAAAAGTTGCCAACCTTATTTAACTAGGAGAGCCAAATTAAAGAGCCTTAAATTTTTGAAACCCATACCCTCATGAAACTTTGAGTCACATAACTTCTCCCAACTAACCTAATGAATCTTCCTTTCTTTAGATTGATTTCCCCATCAGAAGTGAGCCATCATGTTTTTTAACTCAAAACATAAGGATTGGGAAACAGTAAATAGCTTATATCATATGTCGGGATAGATCACATTGCTACAGCTTTAAGCAAAACCTCCATCCCCCCTTATGACAATATATTTCCTCTCCACATTTGTAGTTTCTGCCATAGCCTTTGTTTAACACTAAAAATAGCTTCTTTCTTTGATCTACCCACCATTGGAGAAAGGCCCAACTACTTTTTAAACTGCTGTGTATGACTCCCCCTCCCAAAAAAAAAAAAGCTGCATAATTTGAACCTTTAAATCTTCTTGAACATTTCGACTAAAAACCATAGCTGTCTTATCTTTATTAATACATTGGCCAGAAGCTTTTCCATAAGTACTCAATAAATGCTGAATTTTCTCTTTTGTAACTACATCCGCTCTATAAAAGATCACATTATCATCAGCGAATAACAAATGATTAATTCTTGGAACACCCCTACAGATTTTTACACCCTCAACAACCTCCCTACCAACTTCCCTTTTCAACAAACTGATTAAGCCTTCAGTGCACAAGAGAAATAGATAAGGAGGCAATAGATCTCCTTGTCTAATTCCTCGACTTGGAATAGTAGGCCCCTTTGGACAACCATTGACTAGAATAGAGAATGAAATTGTTCTAATACAATTCATGACTAAAGTAATTAGACCTTGTGCATAACCAAGAGCCTCCACCATTCTCTCCAAAAAAAAAGCCACTCCACTCTATCGTATACATTCATATCAAGTTTTAGTGATATAAATCCCTTTTTTCATTTTTTCTTATTCCTCAAAAAATACAATAACTCGTATGCAATCAAGACATTATCAGAAATCTGTCTATCAGGTACAAAAGCCGATTGTGTTTCAGAAAGGACAAAAGGCAACACTTTCTTTAACCTATTTGCAATGACTTTTGATAAAATCTTGTAAAACACATTGCATAGGCTAATTGGTCTAAAATCTATTACTTTAGAAGGACCAGATTTTTTAGGAATTAAAGTAATATAAGTGTGGTTCAAATCCTAGGGAATTCTCCAGAATCCAAAGCCAAAAGCACTAAGTCAATAACAGACTTACCTATCATTTACCAATACTTCTGGAAAAAATTGAAGACATCCCATCTAAGACCCTTCTTTTACTATGAATAGGTCACTTTGGTAATCTTTGTGCTAATCGACTGTAATCACATTGGTTTATATGGATTTGGATCCAACCTAGCTAAATTTTGGGCATAGAGACAGAGAGAGTTCAGAGACATTTGGATAGTGCGTTGAAATGAGATGAGTTGAGATGAAAGTTTAAAATTGAGAAAATATTGTTAGAATCTTATTTTTAAATATTATTTTTGTTTTGGGATTTGAAAGATTTGTATTTTTTTAAAACTTGATAAAGTTGTAACAATTAGATGAAATGAGATGAGTTGAGATGATTTTAGTATCCAAACCTCTCCTAGACACAAAAAAAATGTCTCAATAGCAATTACTATTGTCCATGAATTTTTTCAAATAACATTAAATACATTCAGTAAATATTATGAGATCCACTTTATTTTGATCTCAATAATATATTATAACTATGATGTCAAACTATCCTCACATATACTGCATGCTCATATCAAAGAGATAGACGAAAATCCTAATTACATACTCTTTTATATATATATATATATATACACATCACAAGAGTTATGTCATATACTATATTCTCATTTCACTCTCATTATACCGTATCGATGGGTATATACTACTGATAACCCTCATAGTAGTTCTTACTTTTTTGATAAAAAAAAAAAAAAAAAAAACCAAATGTTCAATGATTGATAGGCCAATACATGTCAGCATATAATATAGTGATCAGATGAGAGTACAACTAGATTATATTATATATATATATATTAGGTTCTTTCTTTGCAATAAGCTACTATAGATATATATATATATTATATACACAAAAAAATAAAACACGTACGCATGCACACACACCAATCTTATAATAGGAATTAGATTATGCAACTTTGTAACAATTAACACATCACTTTAAAGTTTAAACTCTTAAAAAGGAAACTCAAGTGGCAAGTTGAGACTTGAGAAAAAAATACAGTCTTTTGGTCTAGCTCTGAAGCAGAATACCGTGCCATGGCACACACTACTGCAGAACTTACTTGGATTTCATTTCTCCTATGTGATCTTGGTGTTACTCTTCCCTTAGCACTAATTCTCTTCTATGATAACCTCAGTACCCTACATATGATTGTCAATCCTATTTTTCATACTCGTTGCAAGCACATAGAAATTGATTACCACTATGTGTGAGAACATGTTGCTCTAAGACTACTACATACCTGACACATTTCAGCATCCTTACAACTTGCCGACATCTGCACCAAGCCTTTTGAACATCTTGTACTTCAATCTTTATGCACCAAACTTGGCCTTCTCTCTCAGCTCAATTTGCAGGGGACTATTAACCGTATTCACCAAAACAACTCAGTCATGAACCATGATCCAAATGCAACGGCTATATATATGCACACATGGAAACTACAACCAAGCAATGGCTATATGCTCACATATGGAAACCACCAACCAAGCAACCGCTACATGCACACATCTGGAAACAACACAACCAAGCATTGAATCAAGCAGTACTGCACCTTCTTAATTTAATTAACTCAAAATTATATTGTTACTTTTCTTTTTTGGTAAATGATACATACAACTCTGTAAATTCCTATAAATACAATTATAAAGAGACAATCGGCAAGATCTCGCGATGAGTGAGATACAATTAGTTTCTATACAAGCTTTTTTAATAGCTTCCTTTTACAAGGCGTATAATATTGACCATTCATGCAGCAAACATAATCATGAAACTTCACTGCGAAATTTTCAATTGATTGATGTGCTAATACTTTAGAGAAAATATGTTGAGTAACATTTCTTAATGGTGCATGCACTTTTCGTCTGGATGAAAGCATACATCGCTCTTTGCGGTTTCCGGCCTTCTTTTCACATACAGGAACCCTTTGAACCTAGCTAGCTGTGGAATCTCGTACTTAGCTGATCACAAACCATGCTTACATGAATAGAGGAGAAACAAAAATACATATATTTGAAAATTGAAACCAATGTTGGTGCCATATTGCATGCAGCCAGATAGCACGACACACACATGACTAATTTTGGGACGAGATTTGAATTTATCTCTAAAAGTTAAATTTGTTGTAGTGGCTATATATCTTTACCAATTAAGCCAATATGTTTTTGTAAAATATCCTGATGATTTGGTCCTAATTAATCTTTATATATATATAGTTATGTTAGGTAAGTAATTAGATAGTTAATAGGACGTTATAGCAAAGATAACTCCCATGCATCCGTTAATTTGTAGGTTCACTAGGTGTGTAGTTATTTAGAAGGAAGGAAGTACGTACCCTGTTTGGATTTGGATCGTTTCATCTCATCTCATTATTACAACTTTTTCAAATTTCCATACAAAATATAGTAAACAATTCAATTTTTTCAAATCTCAATTCAACTTTTTTAAATTATAAAATAAGAATAATATTAAAAAATAATATTCTAATAATATTTTATTTAATTTTTATCTTTCATCTAAAATTATCTTATCTCATCTCTGAATCCAAACCAGTCATTGTCTCTCACCCCATCGTTTGAGGGTAAAGTACTTGTGTTTACTGTAGCCTTTAGCTAAGCCATTAAGGAGTCTTTCCTACCATCCCTTATTCTTAATAGAATGAGATAAGTGGGGATTAGATAGGAATAATGATATCTATGATTCTATACAACCTTTCATACGATTTATTTTATAATTAATATCATATATATAGTACTATTACTTTAACTAAAAATACTATATATTTTTACTTGAATTTAAAATTTTAAAGCTAAGTTATAAAAAATTGTATATATATCGTTACTCATTAAATAGTGGTATCTAAAACATGACCAACGACAGACATTACATACCTATAATATAATGTAGTTAACATATATAATTTGTATAAGATCAACTATTAAATAACTAATATCCAAATTAATCATGATTTAGAGTGTAACATCAGTCATGACATGATGAGATACATCTCTGTCGACTATAGCATTGATCAGTATCTTGACTTAATTTGTATGACTACGATCAATGAATGTTGTATATTTCTCGATTTGTATGTAATTTGTCACGCATGATCTGAATTTGAAAGCTTTTTGCTTTTGATCTCTTTCATATTTTGGTCGCCGGTCATACATTTCCCTGAAAATGATGGTGCCAGCTCAAATAATCCATATTGTATGGTGCCCGATGATCAATTAAATTAATGTGAATTTAGGTGGTAATGCACGCCGTAAATTGCTATTAGTACTGACACGTAATCCAATTCGTCATCTATTGATTTGTTTGCTCTGATCAAACGTGTAGATGTTTGAACCGAATTTGAAACTTTCCAATCAATCATATTCATTCATTCGCAATCATGAAGTGGCCTGGTGCATGTCATCCAAAGATAAAATGTTTTCTTTTTCTTGTTACTCCGTCGTCCTCGTAAAACTGTACCTAATTTTCTTTTTATTTTTTCTCTTTTTGACGAAGTAATTAGCAAAGTAATATTGATCGATCATTCAAGTAGCAAGCAAAAACAAAGCAAAAGGGCCATCATGAACTAATTCTTCAGTTTGTAGGATATCGATCATCTGATCTTTGTGTGTATCTACTAGCTAATCTATTAATTATGAAGAATTAGAGGCAAACTCATGACCATTTTCCTAAATTGATAGTCTTATGGAGGCTTCTTCTTCTTCTTCTGCCATTTGGTCAAAGACATACGTGCGTACGTACGTACGGTGCATTCTAATTATTAAAGAAATGGAAATTTAGCTAATTCGAGTTAACTAAGCAATTAAGGTCAAAACTAAGGAATATCTAATTTAGCGATTTCACAAATTTTCATAGGTGATGCCTCTAAGCTGGCATCATTTCAAGCGAAAATGCAGGTAGAATTCATGAAATTGAAATATTCGTAATTATTTTTGTGCTTTACTTTTGTTTTAGGTTGTGAGAAAGCTGGTTTGAACTCTATAAATTCATCTTCATCCTGCAGAGCGCACTAGATCATACCACTTGATCGAGCAAAATCGATGGGCTTCTTGGATTTGTTTACATGAACACACGTACGTGCAGCACATGCATGCAAGATTAATAATGATTTTCCGACCCTTCTTTTACTATGAATAGCTTATCACTTTGGTAATCTTTGAGCTTACTCATGTAATCACATTGGTTTATATCGATCGATTTGGATCTGGGGCTACATTTTGGGCATAGAGACAGGTGAGTTAGGAGAGGTTTAGATAGTGTATTCAGATGAGATGAATTGAAATAAAAGTTGAAAGTTGAGAAAATATTATTAGAATATTATTTTTATTTTAGGATTTGAAAAAAATGAATTGTTTATTGTATTTTGTTTGAAAAATTGAAAAAATTGTAATGATTATATGTGGTGAGATGATTTTAGTATCTACACCTTCTCTAGACACAAAAATAGTCTCAATAGCAATTACTATACATTATCCATGTGATTTTTTCAAATAACATTAAACATCAGTAAATATCGTGAGATCCACTTTATTTTGATCTCAATAACATATTCTAACTATGATATCAAACTATCCTCACATATACTGCATGTTCATATCAAAGAGATTGACGAAAATCCTAATTACATACTCTTTTATATATATATATATCCTTAATTACGAGAGTTATGTCATATACTATACTTTCATTTTACTCTCAAATATTAATATACCGTATCGATGGGTATATACTACTTAAAACGCCCATATTGGTTTCAGTTTTTTGATAAAAATTTAAAAAAGTTTCATGATTGATAGGCCGGCGCCAATGCGTGTCAATGTATATTATAGTGATAAGATGAGAGTAAGATTAGATTAGATTAGATTATATTATATATATGTTAGGTTCTTTCTTTGCAATAAGCTAATATATATATATATATATATACAAGAAAATGAAACACGTGTACGCACACACACAAATCTTATAACAGGATTTAGATTATGCAACTTTGTAACAATTAAAACATCACATTAAAATTTGAACTTTTAAAAATTAACGCATCACTTTAAAGTTTAAACTTTTAAAAAGGAAACTCAAGTGGCAAGTTGAGTCTTGAGAAACTCCTATCCTGTCTTATAGTTAAAGAATTTGAAACTCCACTTTCTCATAAGAGTAATGTTACATATAATTACTTTTGCATATTCTCTGTGCATTCTATTAATGTGATTGGCTGTATAAAATTTTTTAAATACACAATCAATTACATAATATACAAAAGAGTACGTAAAAGTGATTGTATATAAAACGTACTTTTGTTTCCATAAATCCTCTTAGGGCCACCTAGAATTGGATGTGGCTAGCAAATTAGTAAAATATAGGTGAGTGTGGGAGGGAGATACATCATTATCAGAAAAAAAGATGGATCACTTCAAAAAGATTAATTTATTCCAAGATACCGCCCTGTATGTATGTAAATTACCGCTCTGTATGAAAAGCAGTCTACCTCCCACTACGTACCCAGCCTGCAGGCCTGTAATGTGATTGATGGAACATGGTCAGGGCTGGTTTTGACTGGTTTATCATAATAGAAATCCGTCAAACTCATGCATCTTAGGTGCCGCCACTTAATCATTGATTACTCGTATTATTAACACGTGAGAATCAGATGCCGAACTTAATTTCAAGTCATGATTTAATGGCACTAGAGCATGCATCTAAAGTGACAGGAAAGACCGGCTGCTCAGATTCGGAGCATTTGTGGTATGATTTCGACCAAACGAGTTCAAGTAGACCGAGGAAGGTCATTTTGACTACGCAAGATCAAACTAATTGATCAGGAAGATCATCATTCAAACCTAGGACTAACATTTAAACTAAGGAAGATCATAGCAATTGAAGAGGTCCTTCGATCCTGACCGAGTTATTAGCCCTTAATTTCTAGCCAGGCAAGTCCATCCCATGGACTTGAGTGGAAAGATCACCATATAGCATTTAACGCACTAACTGTGGCACTTAATCAGTCAATATTATAAGTTCATTACTTTGGCTTAGGGTATTAAAATAATGCATAAAGACATCCCAACTTGAAAAAACTCTTGTTGGCTAAACAAGAGTACTACTTAATTTTTTTCATTTTAGGACATCTATTTTCATGCGTTCTATGCTTTAAAATGTCTCTGCAGCGCAGTACCACTAGTTTATACTTGTTACACTAAGATTTTCAATGGTGCTGTAGTCTTTGCCATAATATTTTAAAACCACGAGGACGCGCGTATTAATATTGCATCATGCCATAAATCGGGGAAAGACCAGAAATAAAATATATCACAACTAAAATAAGAAAATAGATGTCCTAAAATGAAAAAAATTAAGTAGTACTCTTGTTTAGCCAACAAGAGTTTTTTCAAGTTGGGATGTCTTTATGCANCGGATTTTTGTGATCAAAATTTAGTGACTGTCGAAAATAGTCATTTTGTTTACTAAATTTTAATCACAAAAAATCTATTTCTCTTGTAATGACGTATAAAGATTCACAGTAGTTATAGATATAAATATATATATATATATATAAATATGGTTTCTGTTTGTGCATTATACTCTTAATTAGTAATTACTGCACTAATATATTTTTAAATCTGCTCGAAATGAAAATTTTATACTGCACTAATTTGCTGGAAAATTTCCAAGCTGAAAATTAGTATAAATATTTAAGTATTATAATACTTAAAATTTACTCGAAATTAAAACTTAAAACTTTATCTTGTAGTGCGTACGGATTGAACGTAATCTATATATACAACATGCTTAAACATATATACGGACTGAAATTGGTGCCATGCATGCGTAATATACAGCGTACGTGGATCGAAGCAACCATGCATATTAATTAAGACAGTCTCCCAACAAGCACTGCATGCATGCAGAAACCTAACATTCTCTTCTTTCAGATGCTAACTGCCAGCAGCTAGCCAGAGTCACTTAGCGTATGCCAAGAAAGATAAGTGTTTTAATCATGAATAAATCTTAAAAATATAAACTCTTGTGGCTTGTTGTGATCCATACGCGGTTAGATTCTTACTGCATATCATATAAAATTTAATTAATTTATAAGTTCATATTTATAAAATCTTGCCAAAAATTAGAAGAAGAACGTATGACATAAATTAAACAGATCTACAAATTAGAAACCAGCTAGGTGCGAATACTGGTTTAATGCTTGTTGAGACCATATTGCATATATTTCTTCGAATTTGTTTCCTGTAGTTTGAATAAATTAAGGCCGGACGTCACTACTGATGTATTAGCTAGGTAAATATCTTAGTTTAACGTTTCTAATGGGAGATTAATTAATGACCCATTCTACGTACCCACCCACTTCTGGAAAGAGTCAAGAGACCATTCTTACCTACCTCGTAACCTAGCTACAATCTCCTCCTAAGACCCCCCATACGAAACAGAGGATTCTAGACAAGACAAATCTCTGTCGACATGTGCCTTGACTTTCCTCAAATGGAGTTCTTCCGAGGCATAAGTTCATACATGAATAAATGATAATTCAAATATCTCTGCCGTGGGAAATAAATGAGAGGCCAAGGCCAGGTAGCCTTTTGGGCGGAAGAGTTGTGTGAATTTAAGGATGCATGCGTGCGTACAGTGTAAAATATTGGAAGAGAGAGGAGAACAGGTCAATCACGATGCTCTCTCTTTACGTAATCTTAGCTGAAGATGAAAGAATAACTGAACTGGCTAACAAGCCTGGTCTCAACAAAGAATTTCATCACACGGGTCAATGTACGTAATTATTTTAATGGATTACCAGCCAATTAATGGGAAATGTATACCTTCGTAGAAGTCTGTCGAAGGGTTATATTACTGAAAATAATTACACCTATAAATCATGTCAATATTTATTTATTTTTAAAATTATTTAAAGCCACTTCTGATCACTTGCAAAAGCTAGCGTTCGCCGATTTGTTAATATTGAAAAGGATTAATTCAGTAATTAATGGGGTCAAATGTTTGGGCCGGGAAGGCCTATGTATTAATATAATAGAATAAGCCGGAAGTGTGAACCACAAGACTCGTGGGTCCGAAGCTAATTTTCCGCCTGAAATTTTCTGCATGCACGCCACGTGGACAGAGAAGGCAGGCATCACGTGGGACACGAGACAACCGCGTAAATAATTAAACAAAATAGACGGCCCAGGGAGCTCGTTAAAGACGTACAGTAATCGTGTTGACCTTGATATTATCGGAGGAAAGTAAAAAACTTGAAAAAACAGAGCTCGCCAACCGGATCAAATCGATCGATCTTTAAGATTGCCTGGTTTTTGTCAACTTCATGGTCGCAGAAAGGACCACAATAGCTTTGGAAAAAAGAAAATGCTTACAACATTAGTATTCGATTCACTATTTTAATTTTTAAAATTTAAAAATTTTATAACTTTTTAACTTTTAACTAACCACTCAATACTTAAAATCTATATTGGATTAATCATCACATTCTTTATAATAATAAAATATTATTCATATTTCTTTAATAAATTTATATTTTTTAATTATTTTTTTATTTTATTTTTCTAATCTTCAATAACCTCCAACAATCATATTCATTTTTATTTTCACAATCCAACAATCTAGAATATAATAATCTCATATATACATAGATGATAAAATCTCATATGTAAATAAAAATTCCATATGTACAATCTATAAAAATCCCACAATATAATATAATAATCTCAAATATACATAGATGATAAAATCTCATATGTAAATAAAAATTCCATATATACAATCCATAAAAATGTCAAAATAACATAAGAGAAAAAGATGAAATTAATAAATAATTGATATAGACTTGTTACATGACTTTTCATATTTGAAGAAAAAAATAAAATTACTGTAACTCATATTTGGGATGGAAAGAGATTGGCTAATTTAATGTGGGTTAACTTTTGACAAAATGAGTTAAATTTAAAGATGAAAAATAATTTAAAGAAATCAATATGGATGCTCTTATATATTCTCATTCTATTTCTATTTTGAAAAAATAAGTGATATAATGCATGGTTGATTAACTATGACACGAGTAGTTCGCTAGGAATGCTTTGTAGAAGTGGCCACAGGGAATAAAATCCCGATATGTCGTAAGCGTGACGACGTGTAAACGCAATGGGAACAAACGGGGATGTACAAAAAATAAATAGAAGGATTGAGAGGGAAAGAAGAGAGAGAGAGAGAGAGAGTGTGTTTCCGCGTAGACAGATGAGACTGCGAAGAGACTGTTAAGAAGAAGGAAAGAAGGGAAGAAAAACTCTCTCTCTCTCTATCGTTTTTTTATCTTTTTTCTTTTTTTGAGAAATCGGAACGAATATTAAAAAAACGCTTCGTTTGACACCTAAGCAACAAGAAAATCTTCTTCTTTTTCTTCCTCGACGATTCACACCTGCTATTCACACCAACCTGATATAAATCTCTCTCTAGCTTTCTCTTTCGGTCTTTCTCTCTCCTCTAATACAGCTTTTGCAGCAAAATTGAATCTTGTACTTGCTTTCCTTGATTTTGTAGGTGTCATGGAGAGACATCATCTTCATCCTCGTCCTCATCAGCAGCATCAGCATCATATCAGTGTTAACGTCGATGCGAGTGATAGATTTCCTCAATGGAGTATTCACGAGACAAAGGAGTTTTTGATAATCCGAGCAGAGCTCGATCAAACTTTCATGGAAACGAAGAGGAATAAGGTTCTGTGGGAAGTTATTGCCACAAAGATGAAAGAAAAGGGTTACAATCGCAGCGCTGAGCAGTGCAAGTGCAAGTGGAAGAACCTCGTTACACGTTATAAGGTACTCTTATTTACTCAACTCAGTACCTTATATATCAAGAAGCGTTAATCTTTAATGAAACTCTACTTATTGCTTTGAAGATTTCTGTTTTTCTCTTTCTTTCCCTTTCTGGATTAGGGAAACTATTAGCAGTTCAGTTTTATGGCTTTGGTAAATCGTTCTTGGTTTGTTTTTTCATTTTTAGGGGTGTGAGACAAAGGAAGCTGAACCGATGCGGCAACAATTCCCATTTTACAATGAAGTCCAAGCGATTATCGCTGGAAGGATGCAGAGAATGCTATGGGCTGAAGCGGAAGTAGGAGCAAGCGGGTCAAAGAAGAAAGCGGCCCATCTATCATCGGACGACGAGGTAGATAACGAGGACAGTGAGGGAGAGAAGGCCGGTAGCTCCAGGAAGAAGATTAAAAAGGGCAAGGGCAATATTAATATTGGAAGTAGCAGCGGTGGGGTTAGTGGAAACATCAAGGATTTGAGGGAGATATTGGATGACTTCATGAAGCAACAGATGCAAATGGAAGCGCAATGGAGAGAGGCATTCGATGCGAGGGAAAACGAAAGAAGGTTGAAGGAGATGGAGTGGAGACAGACAATGGAAGCATTAGAAAGCGAGAGGATAATGATGGAGCAGAGGTGGAGAGAGAGAGAGGAGCAAAGGAGGATGCGAGAGGAGGCTAGGGCCGAGAGGAGGGACTCTCTTATCACAGCTCTGCTAAACAAGCTCAGGCGAGAGGATATGTAGTACTCAGCTTTCTTCATTCGTTATTCTTTCTATCGATCGGAGTGCTGGCCGGGTCGAAGCAATCTCTCTTGAGACCTAAGAGGTTTGTCTTTGGAACTGATCTCATGTTGGAGATATGTTGTGGTTCTTATAATGGCTTATCATATATTATGATCTCCTACTGTATTGCCCACTACTGAGGATTCTTTGGAATAGATATTCACCAGAAAGGATAACATTTTCATTTTTTTATTTATTTGTTTTGCTGATGATCTCGGAAGAATCATGATCTAAATCATTCAGTTCTAATATTATATTTTTCTTTCAGAGAAGGGCAAAAGCTAGCTATCTCACATACACTCTAAATTATTGAGCTCATAAAATTAAAGCTTCGATTTCTTGTTAATTTAGAACTGATCGGGATAAAAGAACACAATTTATACACATATATTTAGCTGAGTAAAAACCTCGAAACATTAGCTAGCTAGCACACGTCCGAGGTAATAAGTAAGAAAATAGCTTTCCACTATATGATCCACAGTCCTTCTTCAATGTTAGTCTTACGGCATACTTTTCACTTGGATGCAGTCTTGCCGATGAACTTTCTAGCTATATATATACAAAGATCTCGCTCTTATTAGGTGTTTAGTGGTTCTAGTCCCTGATAACTACTGTTTTCTATTATTTTTTAGCCATCAAAACCTAGAAATTAGCCGAATAGAAATTATGATCTTCGTAAGTTATGGCCAGAAGAATTATGAAAATATTGTCCTATATATATACCTTAATTTTTGTTTATTTTGTAGCTTCTGATGATCTCTAGCTTTCATGGGTCGAAATATGCATTTTCGTTTCAGGGTCAGTAGTAGTTGTGTAGTACCATCAAAATTGGTTCTGTTTGTTAACCGACACATGCATGATGGTTATTACAGTACTAAAACTAAAGATATTACATAGTAAAAAAAACATGTACTGGCTAGCTAGTTATCTGGCTGCTCAAATTGCGTTGAAAGTGATCATAATGGAAGGAAGATCTTCCAATAACCCGAAAAGATTAACACAAAGAGTACTGAATGTAAGTAATGTTTTATTTTGCCAGGGTCTGTCATGCATATATCCAGATCTTCGATACACACACACACACACACATATATACACACATATGAGTAGTTAATTTTAAGCTTCGCTAATTCTCCATGGGAGGTCTGAAATAGGAAGGGAAGGACGCTAAGAATTAGAACAGTTTCGTATATATGAAACATATAGATCGATCGAGTTCATGTCATGCAGCCTTATTTATCTGCGCGTGCGTGCGTGCGTGAGAGAGAGAGAGAGAGAGAGAGAGAGAGAGAGAGAGAGAGAGAGAGAGAGACGCGCACACACAGCTAGCAAGGCTATCTTGATAGGCTTCGCTGGAGACAATATTTCTGAGTTTGTGACTCATTTTAATTAGCCAGCTAAAATATTTTGGAATCATGTACTTGAATATCTATGCGTATATATATATGATGATCTCGATGCTTATAATTAATTATACACGAGATACATTATTTTGAGCATACTTCATAAAAATAATTTCTTACTTGAAAAAGAAAAAAAAAAAAAAGATCATATATACGTTACAATTGTTTCTTTGCTAGCTATATATATACGTACTCGATCAAGGAATTGCATGGATGATTAATTAAAATGAAACTTATTACAGGGAATTAATATTCTTGAAAGTATTGATCTAGCTAGAAGTACGTACGCATTGGGATTTTTGTGTATTTACAATAGTATTTAGTTTCTTTGTATTTTCTTAATCTTTGTCATATCATTATCAGCTAAATTAGTATCTCAAAGCTGTCGATCGATCGGTACTATCCATGAACTGGTATACAATCCAGCTTCTATTTTTAATTTTCCAATCATTTGGAGTTTAGCCCTCAAGTACTGTCATTATATATACATATATGCATGATGAGATACTATATACCTTGAGATATTTTCTAATTTCCTGCATCATGATATATCTTTGTGCCATATACTAAAAAAAGAAATGAATTGCCAGGCCGGCACCTGATCATGGATGTAGGTGTTACAAATTGTGCTTCGTATGCCTAGATAAATTTTTTAAATCAAAGTCAAGAGTGCCACTAATTAATGTCTTAATGCTGTAGCAGTAGTACTAGGACTAATATTAATTAAAGACAATGTTAAAATACTGTCCTTGATTATTATATATTTGGAAGCTAGATGGTCTAGCAAACAAATCTTCCATTAATTAATTTAAGGATGCATTAATTACGCACCGACCATGCATTTAGATTAAATTAATATTCATGTAGTTTTTAATTTATTCTAATTCTCTTGCATGCATTCAAGTACCAAGATCATGTGTGTTTCTTTCCCTTTGGTATGTACCATTAAATGTTTTGTTTATTAATGAAGCATGTGAAACGGGCCTATTATATATATAATTAATATGTAGATCTCTTTGTATTTTCTTTCTTTCTTAATTTTTTCCATGTTTTAATGAGAGAACATCCTTTTTGTTCACATACTTTAATATTCTAATTAATCAACGGCAACAATATTATGGACTTTGCATGGTTTCGCGCGCGCGTTTTCACCGCCATCATGCACCCCACCATGCAGTACCCCCGGCCCGGATCACAGCTTCCCGTCGACACTCCACTTTTCATGAGATCTAGATATATATATATATATATATATATATATATATATAGTACTCAACTTTTTTATATTTTCTTTTTCCACAAAGAAAAGCCGAATTGCCCCCCATCGATGATCGATCTTTCTTTTTATCCTCCTTTTGTGATCTTTTTGGAGGTGCACGAGCACTGAGCACACGTACTCACAATATTCCATCTTCTCAGTGATTAGATTAGAACACTTTATACAATATTATTTAATTACGAGAAATAGGTTTTACCAATAGCAGTACTACCGCCTTTACCAATTACTTCTTAGCTGAGCCAAGTTTAATCCTTTTTTTTCGGGTCAAGTGAGTTGAGTTTAGTATAGAAGTGAGGTCCAGCTACGCAGACACAGTACAAACGCGTCTTTGGCAAAAGTTTTTGTACAAAATGTTCGCACCGACAGACCCTTTTTGGCTGGTGCTTGTTATAAATTCTCCGACATTTTTTGTTTTCCATAATTTTTTTGGTCATTCTGTTGAATCTGTTCTATATAATAATAATATCCCTGATCGATCTCCCAAAGCCCTATATCATCCTCATGATCTGGATTAGCTAGCAATCCAGATATTTTTAATTATTCTTTTGGGTCCTAGTTCTAGTATATAGGTTTCATTTATAAGTAGTTGTTAGAGATATACAAAGTAATCTTATACACTAATATGGCACAGTCTACCACATGTCTGTTTGTTTTCTTCTCTTTTTTCCCATTCTCTCTGTGCATTTCCCCTCCTCCCCCTTTCCCTCTCTTTCTCTCCCCTTTCCCTCCTCGCTAGGTCAGATCCTGACCACCACTGACGGACAACGGCCGTTGACCACGCATGTCGTTGGTTCAGATCCTGACCAGTACCTAAGCCACCACACAAGCTGTTGATGGGTCGACCATGCACAAGGTGAAATGTGCACCAACGTGCATGGCGAGCTATCGCGAGCTCCACGATGTCCGTGCCGCTTGGACCACGGGGATTCTCTACCCACCATGAGATGGTCCTTGACCACCATGGCTAGCACGGGGAGAGGGGGAGAAAGAAAGAGAAAAAAAAAAGTAGGAGGAGACGTGACACACTGGTAATATATTATGTCAATGTGTGGAATCTATTTATGAGATTCATTTGTATTTATAATATTTTCCTTACTTATGAGGGACCATGCAAAGTAAGCATGATAATTTAGCCAAGCATGACAAACCTTGCTGGGTTTGGATGGCCAACACTGAAGAGATGTTTTCATCTCATTTGTACCATATACTAGTTTTTCCTATCTAAACACATTATATTTCATCTCTAAATTTTAAAAACAGTTCCTTAAATAAACAGTACATAAATAGTGAAAAATCTGATATGAACAATGTGTGAACAGTATAATCTAACATGAACAGTGCGTAAACAGTAGAAAATTTGGCTGCCCTTATTAAATAGTGGGACCCACATCATTTTCAAATTCTAAAAATTAAAAACTATCTCATCTTATTTCACTATCCAAACACATATTTTTTTTTACAAATTATTTCTTTTCATTTTAATTTAAAATTTTTATTATTATTCAAAATATCTCATTTAATCTTATTTGAGTTGTGTAAACAAATGAATCACAAGAGAATTTTGTTTGTTTTTTATAATGGAGATCGAAAACTGTGGGAAACCTTTTTTATAATGGGGATCGAAAACTGTGGGAAACGTCAATTTGCGTGTCCAACAGATGGCGGGTGGCCGAAATTTTAAGCATATATATTTCAAACTAAATGGCGAAGATTTAACACGGTAGAATAAAAGCCGAAATTTAACACGGTACGCAATCGATATATGTTGCAATAATTCAGGAATTAATTGTGACTCAAAAATTAGGTCATGATTCCGGCCATGAATTTGAACATGATATGGAAGATTTCAAATTAATCAGCATCGTTATACATGGCTATATATATACACACCCTCGCACTTCATGAGTTTGTTCTAACAAGTATATAATAATTTCACAAGTACTAATATTAGATCACATACTTATATATATATATGCACTTTACAAATTCACGATACACTACAAAAAATAATATTTATGACAGATTATATACGACGAGAATCATTATTTACAATTAAAACAAACTTATTTTAATATAAAATAATCTTTTTAGCAAGAAATAACAGTCTACAATTGAGCAGTTTTCTTATAGTGATAAATATATATATATATATATATATTAGTAATTTAGTATACATATACACATGATAATATATACATATAATGAAATTTGTATAAGATTTGGTAACAAAGTTTAGCATTTTAATTACTTGGTTAGAATGGAATTGCTCTCGTTTGTAAAGAATATATTGTGATTAATATCTAATCGGATTGTAATTATTAGTTCTTGAACTAATTATGTCTATTAATCAGAGTTGTTTTAATGTCTAATCGGAGTTGGGTAGTAATTAAATATTAATTCAGAACATCAACGTAACACTTTCTTCTCTTTGGTTAACCAAGTCATCATGGCAATAATTTTTGGGTTAATTATTCAAAGGAGAATAACTATTAAATTAATTATCAATACGTACGGGATATATAACAATTAATTCTTTGAAAAAACCGTACGTGAAATTGTATTACATGTGTACGTACTAGAATTCATAAATCATATTATATATTAATTGGTTTTGAAATTTCGTGACATTAATTAAACTCATATTAATTATATATCGATCACATTATTCTAAACGTGATTATGATAAAATCTAAAAGTGTCTAAGGAGAAACGTACGTCATAAAAATGTCTGGATATGACGTTAAACGTACTACAAATTTTACTATAAAAATCCATATAATAAAATTTGCGTAATTCGTGAGACGTAAATCATCATCAATCTAATAAATGTTTTCTTGAATATTTCTACTCTTGCTTTTGATCAATAGTACCTAGTTTAGACGTATGCTCAGTACTGTTTGTCTTGGTGGAGACAAATGTGAATGGAATTGGGTGGATCCTATTGAATTCATTACACATGATTTATCATCCGCTGACTTTTGAGAATTATTTGTGCTCTATGTCAGCTCTCTGGGCCATTGGTCAAGTCTTTAAACTGCACGTACCTCTCTCTCTCTCTCTCTCTCTCTCTCTCTCTCTCTCTCTCTCTCTCTCTCTCTCTCTCTATATATATATATATATATATATATATATATATTTCAAGATATGTATGTGTATTTCTTTTAAATTTGAGTTAAATCGTGTCTTGGTCGGATGGGGACTGGGAGTACTGGGCCCTTAATTTGTGAGAAGGAAAGAAAGATATAGCTGCCCAAAGCTTTTGATCAGTACTGTGTGCCATGATAGGTAAATAGGCACAATATTATGATTGAAGTTACTTGCAACCATGGAGCCTAAAACATTGACAGCTCAAATCACCACACACACACACGCACCGTGTGTGTGTGTGTGTACCACAACTTCATCTTTTACCTTATCAAATTAAACTATGTGATCAACAATCAATGTTTGTTATTTTCAGTGATAAAATTTAAATTAATATAGTCACTTGATATATATATATATATATATATATATATATATATATATATATATATATATATATATATTATCATCTTTTTTTAACTTAGATATTAGCTAGCTAGCTAGCTTAATATATAAAACTATATATTGTGCATGCCAATATTTGAGAATCTATAGGGATATTGGAGATCCTAATTCTTCTATGCACATGGATTGAGAGCCCTTTCATATTGTAATAATTATTATATGGGTCTTATTGGACTCGTGAAGGGACCCAACCCAATACCCAATAAATTTATGTAGAAAGGAGGAATTTTCAAATCCACGTTTCCTGGCACACAGTACTGATCAAAAGCTTNTTATATTAAAAAAATGACGCAGTCAATCACATTAATAGAATGCACAAAAAATCTACAAAACAACTGCACATAAAGTTTTTGATAGGTAAATAGGCACAATATTATGATTGAAGTTACTTGCAACCATGGAGCCTAAAACATTGACAGCTCAAATCACCACACACACACACGCACCGTGTGTGTGTGTGTGTACCACAACTTCATCTTTTACCTTATCAAATTAAACTATGTGATCAACAATCAATGTTTGTTATTTTCAGTGATAAAATTTAAATTAATATAGTCACTTGTATATATATATAATAACTATCTTAGCTAATCACATCAGTGAAGTACGTAAGAAGTATATAAAAATGACTATACGTAGCAGAACTCTTTTACCTATATATACCATCATTCAATAATTTCATTTTACAAAACTTTTTGTTCATCAAAATTGAACATTAATATATAGCATGGCTAGCTCCATATATATATATATATATATATATATATAAAAGAATATGAAATAGCTTGAATACAGTTTCCATTGAAAGTTAGATGAGCATCATGTGGTGATTATATCCACGAATTTCTCCATCTCTTTTTTATTTGATCCATATTGAAAGAGAACTTCTTTGTAGATGATATATGTATATATATATATACACACACACACACAAGCTGCTTATTGCTTTCAAATAATTAATATTCCATTAAGTAAATGAGCACGTATAAACGGTGAACAATAAAAAAATTTACACTGCTAATTTCTAACATTCGTGTAAGTTGATGGCGTTATTTATGTCATTGACATCAATCAATTTGGTGGACCCTTTTCTTTTAACGCTTAGTTGGTTAAATTCTCCGTTGTTAATCAGTTTCGAAAGCGTGCGGCTGGAAAAAGAAAGCCAAACCCAAACTAGCAGGAATTGGATTAGCTCTCACGTCGCCATCTGTAACCCTACTTGTCTCTCAAAGCTACTGATCCCATTTTCTTCATTATTTATTTTTTCTTTCAAGCTTTGAATAAACGTTCGTCTCCTGCTCTTGAATTCAATGTTTGGCTTTTTAAAATTCACAGTCGTAACCACGTGGATTCTTCTTCCTGATTCTGATGTTCTGGTCTTGTTTATATTCAGATTGATCGAGTTCCAACTCAAAAATTAACTAACAACTACTGAATTTATTCTTTGTGGTGTAGGTTAATAATTTGCAGCTTGAATTTGTCATGTCTTATTTTTCTCCTTATAACTGATCCTCGACCTTTGTTAGATATTTCCAAGAAAAGCTGAGATCTTGTCATCACAAGGGGTTTTTTCTTGGTCGTTCTACTTCTAGACCTCTTGTTTCGTTTCGCAGAAGATCTAGATTGTGGTAAACCAAAAGAAACTAGCTAGTTGGGTGGGGTGGGTTGCAAATTAGAATTTAGAGAAAACTATATACTAAATTATTTATTTCCTCTTACCATCTTGATCTTTTCCTAACGACCAAACAAATCAAACTAAAGGAATTGTTAGCGCCTTTTGTTTTACAAGGCGCGCATGCCAATATGCCATGACATGACAGTTCCTAATTTACATCCAAATGGTGGGTAGATTCTGCTTTTGAGAAATTCTGCTATGATATATACAAAATCATTACTTATCTTAAAGATTTAAACCGATAAAAAAAGTTAATTCTTTAAATTATATCGTTGACATATATGTGTTAAAGGATTGCATTGATGCTTTGTGTTGGGAAGGAAAAGTACTTATTTGAACTGCCCGTATCACAATGGAAATTTGGTTGAATCACGTTCATTGGATGATCTAACAATTTTCAAACATGATGTACTGAGATGGAAGGTTGTGATCGTGTTGATCAGGAAAATATCTTGGTACGGTAGGCCGGGAATAGTCGATAACAAGCTAATCAGAGAGGACTCTCGTGATACTTGTTGCCATGTTTAGAAGTTATATATCTCTGGCAGTTTTGAGCCAAACCTTTACGGCTAATTTACACCCATAGAGCTCAAATCCAGTTTCAATTAATGGTCGTAATGTGTCAAGAAACGAACAGGCACATTACAAAAACCGAATCACATCTTCCAATGTTCAGTAAATCCATGATCAGATCCTACACTAATTTTATACGAGAATACAAAATTCAGTTGTAATGAGATGGGGTCAAATTATGAATAATAACCAGATGAGCAAACGACAGTTTTGAAAAAATGAGGTGAGAGCCCAACACATGCAACATGTCAAAACTAGAAAAATCAGATGAATCTCTTAGGAAACTAACAAGTAGATCTATATGAGCATATATACCGCAACAAGATACCATTCCTGCAGCCAGGGCCTGGATATACTGAAATTGGCATCAGCCCTACGGCTGTACGTGCTCACACTACAATATATTTGATTTTTAGTGACGGTTGGAAAATTGTGAAAGTCTCCAAACCATCATTAAAAAGTATTTTCTGTTATGGTTTTAGAAAACCGTCACTAAAGACAGATGAGATTTTTTTTTTTACGTTCAAATGAAGATGAAAATTACATGTAATGTTTGAACATTGAGGCTATTGACGTGCGAACGTGAAATAGTTTAGAGCCAACGTTCGAATGTTAGAAATTAACGTTCGAATGTTAGAAATTAACGTTCGAATGTTCGTTGTAACTTTAAGTTAAATATGACTCTAATTTAAAAATTATGTGTTTTTTAAATTACATAATTTGTAAACAAGTCTAAATAATGTTGAAGATAGAACTGGTGTGGCTAGAACAGGATTAATATAGCTAGCTTAACGTAAGTGTGTGTGTGTGTGTATATAGATGTGTGGAGGGGATATTCTCGCCCCCCCCCCCCCCCTCTGGGTTGGGTCGGACCAGGAGACTAAAGCCCATCTTGGCTCGAGTGGTACACCTCCAGCAGACCCAAGAGCCATTTCTATGACCAACCTACTAGCTACACAAAAAGAATGAAAGAGTCTTAGCACAGGAAACCTGTCGAGAGGGACAGATAAGATCTGTAGACCCTAACATCCCACCCCCTATGACACTTCGCATTTAAGGATCCCAGTTGGTAAGTGAACAGGGATCGCGGACAACCCTCGATTCCTTGACTAATGGAATAAGAAGTGATCGCACCGTCCACCTGCCATCAAGACACTACTTGGAGAGCCACACCATATTAATAGCATCACCCGGGGAGTCACACTTTATTAAAAGAGTCACGACTTGGAAACTGTGTTTAAGACACTGACCCCTGACACTGGGTACAAAATGCCCCTTGATACCTAGTATAAAAGTCGAACACCAAGTAGGAATACAAACTTTTCTCTTTGATTCTAAGGCAAAATTCTCTAAGGAAAAATGCTAACTTTGGCATAAGAGGTTTCTCGAGACACCTCAAGCCCACCACTTTCTTTGTGTTGGAGGCGGGGGCAGGGGCCCCCGCACCGGTGCCGGGGGGGCGGGGCAAACACCCCATCCGCCCCGCCCCCCGCCCACTTCAAGATCAATATATCTAATTAGGCTTAAAAATTATTTTTGGATCTAAAAATATATTTTTTAGACCCAAATTATTATATAATTAAATCGTAAATTAAAATTTATATATACAATAATAATTTAAAAACTAATAACATACAAATTATGTTATTAATTTTTAAATTTGTTAGAGTTATTCACAAGAGTCACAAGAGAGTGAGTCTTATTCACAAGATTGCAAATGGCATGGGCACCCTAGGTCACATTTATATAGAACTCCAAGATCATACAAGAGTCTTACTTGAGCAATGTGGGACTTAACAATTGTGCTTGCAATTAGATTGGTGCACGTATTAATCCGCAGTTATGCTTCCAACTAGATTTTTTCAAAAAATTTATGCTGCTAATTTCTAACATTCGTGCAAGTTGATGGCATTATTTATGTCATTGACATCAATCAATTTGGTAGACCCTTTTCTTTTAATGCTTAGTTGGTTAAAATTCTCCATTGTTAATCAGTTTCGAAAGCGAGCGGCTGGAAAAAGAAAGCCAGCCCAAACTAGCAGGAATTGGATTAGCTCTAACGTCGCCATCTGTAACCCTACTTGTCTCTCAAAGCTACTGATCCCATTTTCTTCATTATTTATTTTTTCTTTCAAGCTTTGAATAAACGTTCGTCTCCTGCTCTTGAATTCAATGTTTGGCTTTTTAAAATTCACAGTCGTAACCACGTGGATTCTTCTTCCTGATTCTGATGTTCTGGTCTTGTTTATATTCAGATTGATCGAGTTCCAACTCAAAAATTAACTAACAACTACTGAATTTATTCTTTGTGGTGTAGGTTAATAATTTGCAGCTTGAATTTGTCATGTCTTATTTTTCTCCTTATAACTGATCCTCGACCTTTGTTAGATATTTCCAAGAAAAGCTGAGATCTTGTCATCACAAGGGGTTTTTTCTTGGTCGTTCTACTTCTAGACCTCTTGTTTCGTTTCGCAGAAGATCTAGATTGTGGTAAACCAAAAGAAACTAGCTAGTTGGGTGGGGTGGGTTGCAAATTAGAATTTAGAGAAAACTATATACTAAATTATTTATTTCCTCTTACCATCTTGATCTTTTCCTAACGACCAAACAAATCAAACTAAAGGAATTGTTAGCGCCTTTTGTTTTACAAGGCGCGCATGCCAATATGCCATGACATGACAGTTCCTAATTTACATCCAAATGGTGGGTAGATTCTGCTTTTGAGAAATTCTGCTATGATATATACAAAATCATTACTTATCTTAAAGATTTAAACCGATAAAAAAAGTTAATTCTTTAAATTATATCGTTGACATATATGTGTTAAAGGATTGCATTGATGCTTTGTGTTGGGAAGGAAAAGTACTTATTTGAACTGCCCGTATCACAATGGAAATTTGGTTGAATCACGTTCATTGGATGATCTAACAATTTTCAAACATGATGTACTGAGATGGAAGGTTGTGATCGTGTTGATCAGGAAAATATCTTGGTACGGTAGGCCGGGAATAGTCGATAACAAGCTAATCAGAGAGGACTCTCGTGATACTTGTTGCCATGTTTAGAAGTTAATTATATATATCTGGCAGTTTTGAGCCAAACCTTTACGGCTCATTTACACCCGGCCCATAGAGCTCAAATCCAGATCTCCAAGACACAGATTTCAATTAATGGTCGTGATGTGTCAAGAAACGAACAGGCACATTACAAAAACCGAATCACATCTTCCAATGTTCAGTAAATCCATGATCAGATCCTACACTAATTTTATACGAGAATGCAAACTTCAGTTGTAATGAGATGGGGTCAAATTATGAATAATAACCAGATGAGCAAACGACAGTTTTGAAAAAATGAGATGAGAGCCCAACACATGCAACATTTCAAAACTAGGAAAAATCAGATGAATCTCTTAGGAAACTAACAAGTAGATCTATATGAGCATATATACCGCAACAAGATACCATTCCTGCAGCCAGGGCCTGGATATACTGAAATTGGCATCAGCCTTTGGCTGTACGTGCTCACACTACATTAACATATTTGATTTTTACAACATATTTAATTTTTAGTTATGGTTGGAAAATTGGGATAGTCCCCAAATTATCACTAAAAAACCGTCATTAAAGACAGATGAGAGTTTTTTTTTTTTTTTTTTTTTTTTTATTTTACGTTCGAACGGAAAAAATGAAAATTACGTGTAACGTTTGAATATTGAGGCTATTGACGTGACGTGAAATGGTTTGGAGCTAATGTTTGAATGTTAGTAATTAACATTCAAATGTTAGTTGTAACTTTAAGTTAAATATGACTCTAATTTAAAAATTATGTGGTTTTTAAAGTGCATAATTTGTGAACAAGTCTAAAAAATTGTAATATATATTTATATATACACAATTTGTAAAACATAATTATATATTTATATATAAATATATATTTATGTTTATATATATTTGAAGTGCAATGATTTAGTATTATAGTTGGAAAATCTAATATCAAAGAAGATTGATAATTGAAATTAAAAAACAATAGTTATATTAAATAATATTGTTCCTTACATACATTAAAAGCAAAATACAAAATATGATAGAATTTTGTAAACAACACTCAGATGAACGTGTTGTTCACGAAATTCGTACTCTATATGTCCTCAGTCAAGGATTCAACCTTGTCATTGAGGATATCTACGCGATGGGTTATCTCAGCAACAGACTTCTCTATAGCCACGATATGTCGATCAATATGTGTAGTCAGCTGTGAGATCACCACATCCACGCAAGCAGGCCGCGGATCTCCCACAAATGTACTTGCCGGCTGCTGACTACTAGTCCCCACACCGGGCTCAGGCTACTTCGGAGGAACTAGATCCACTACAGGGGGTGGCTGATGTCGAGGATGCCCCCTCGCTTGTCCAATGCTACGTTGTTGCATGGTCATGTCGAGGGGGTTCATCTACTCTGTGACCCGTTCACCCGGTTGGACTGGAACGCTTCGATCAAGTAATAGGTGGCTTATGATGACACCGTATGGGAGGTTGTCCGTGGAGACGGTGCTCGCCTAGTAACAGATCCTCTCAAAGATGCGCAGTGGCAAATCGAGGGGATCTCCACGTGCCACTCAGATCAAAAACTATGCCCGAGTCCAACTAAATATGATCTTATGTGCCATAAGATCCACGTTTGTTACAACAATAAGTTGCAACATGCGAAAGAAAGGTAGGAGATGTATTTGGTTGAAGGCGTTCTTCCCCTCGATCATCATGCGGTCTCTCCCGGTGAGGATGTAGAAATCCTCGTCTCGTCATCATCCCAAGCCTCACGGTCAGTACCCTCGGCCTCTGACCGGTTTGCATCTCCAGCTGATGATGGTTCAACTGGGCCAGTAGAAGTGCCTTCACTTGCCTTGAGTGTGCCTTGTGCAGATGTAGATGTAGATGTGCGAACCACAGCTGCATCGCTAGTCTAAGAGTCAGCTGTAGTCGGTGTCTCAACTACTCGACAAATCCTGAGGTGGTCGGCGATGACATCCAGTGAAATCTCAAATGACACATTGCGTACAGTCACAGTGTGAGAGGATGCGTTTTGAGGCATGGAGCACATCCCCATATAGAACTCCCGAACCATTGAGGGGTATACCTTTCCCCTCAATATGCAGATATTTTCCTAACCTCTAATGAGAAAGACATCTCTAAGGCTCGTCTGCTCCCATCTGAACTTGTCAAACTAATTAATCAGGATCTCTCGCTCTACCATAACAGTGCGAGCCCTGATCTGAGCAGTGTCCTCAGTGGCTGCTTCCCTCCCCCATTTCCTGGTATGCAAAGGATGAGGCATATCCTAAAAATAGAAAAGGAAAAAAACAATTTATTAGCATCAGAGTAGTATTAATTTAAAACTGCTCTGCATTAACGTTTGAACATAATTGGATATACGTTCAAACGTTAAGTTAAATGTTCGGACATATATGTTTCACGTTGAAACATAATTACTACTTGTTCGAATATATAGCATACACGTTCGAAAGTTAATGCATAATGGCTAAAATTTTTGATTCCATGTGTTCGAACATTATTCCTTACACGTTCGAACGTCAAGATTTACGTGCGAATGTAAAATATACACATTTGAATGTAAAAGGCAAAACGGTGAATAAATGTGGGAAGTACTACGTCCAAATGTTTATATTAAATTTTCGAACGTAACTACAAATGCATGAAACGTTTGAATGTAATAAAATGTACATCCAAACATGAAATTCAAATGGCTTTGCATTTGAACCGTTGTACGTTCGAACGTTCTGGTTGAAACTTTCGAACGTTACGACCTAGAATGGCTGAGTCGAAAAATCACTACATTTTAGTCTAAATGGTCAAATGCCACCGTAAAAATGAAGTATACACTTCAAGAAAACTTTCTACGGTGGCCATTTGGCCAATGGCCGTGGTGGCCAGAAAATAGAGTTGAAACTCCGACCACCTAAATTTATTAAATATTCTATTTTTTCATCTAAATCTAAAAGAAAAAGAGGTCTGATTTGCAATGGTCGGTCCGTTGTTAAGCCATCACAGCCTTCAATAGAAGTCCTCCACATAAGCGAGCCCACACAAAAGTCATAAGAATCAATACAATAGATAATTTATCTATCTGTACTCTGCTCCAAATCCATTGAAACCTTGGTCACTCTCTCTTCCTTTTCCAATTCCCAAAGCTTATTTTTGCTTGCTACCTACCTATGTACCTACCTCGGGACCTCGCTCGCTCTTCTTCATTCTTTTTCTTTCTCTTCCCTATTGCTCTTCTCTACACCCCTGCTTCCACATCTTTTCTTCACAAATATTGGCTATGGATCTTAAGAAGAAGTTAGATTTGGATTAAAGAGTTTGGATATAGAGTATCAAACCTTGATACTGTTAGAAAACCATGTAAATAACAGATCTAGATCATGTATAATATAGTAGCGGTACTGGTGGCATGATGATAGTGTAAACGAAGACAGATAAATTAAAAAATGAATAAAACCATTTTTTAGTTGAAAATTTAGCAAATCTTCTTCTAGAAGGTGCGGTACTAGTGGCATGGTGATAGTGTAGATGAGGACAGAGAAATTAAAGAAGAACAAAACCATTTTGTGAGTTGAAAATTTAGCTAATCTTCTTCTGTAAGGAGTAGCAAGGTTATCTCCTACAATGCATTGAGACGGGCTCTGGAAGTTTGCGAAGGAGATGAGGGGGAGTGGGAGGGGCTACAAGTTTGAGAAGGAAATGAGGGTCTGCAACCTCTGGAAGGTGCTGCAAGTTTATCTCTTATAATGCAGTTCCATTCGTATTTCTATAGACTGCCTACATGGCACTCATTTATTGGTGGATTATTTTTTAGTTGAGAACGGACTAACCGTTTATAAGATTCTTTCAAAGAAAAAATATAAAATGACAAAATACGGATGCCTACCTTTTTGTGACGGTTGTGGCAGAGTTTGATGGTGGCTGTAAGTGTTTAACAGCTACGTTGACAGTGAAGAGATACTAGAAACGTCATGAAAATGACATTTCCTGTTTCGATTTTTGGCTTAAATAGACAATACGTTCTAACGTAGTCTGATTAATGTTCAAACATAAACGTTAACGTCCGAAAGTTTATGAACCTAACATTCGAACGTAAAATTAAACGTCCAAATGTGATAATTAAAACGTTCAAATTTATTATATTTGATATATTATATATAGTTATTTTATATATACTTTAGTACGTTCGAACGTTATAAAATAGTACATTCGAACGTTTGTACGTGAGAAAATATAGTCTATTATAATATTTTATATATTATAATATATACTATATATATAGAATATAGTTGGTTTTATAGTATAAGTATATATAAAACCAACTATATATATATAGTATATTATATAAGTATACAATGTTATATAAGTACACTATATACTTATATATACTTATATAATATAGTATATAGTTATATGCTATAATATACTATATACTATATAATATATTATATATATAGTATAACAATTATAATAACATTTAAATATTAATAATAACAATTATATAATAACAATACTTTTTTATTTTTTATATATAATAACAATGTCAAATAAATAGTTGTGTTATTTTGTTAAACTAGAGAGAGATATTGTAAATATGCTCACAAGCTTCCTGTCTTGAAGAGAATGATTGAGAATTATCTTGAAGGAATATCTGTCAAATTGCTTGACTGTCAAAGTCTCTCCAGCCTTGAGAGTTGTCAAGGTTGGATAGTTTGTGACAGTTAAGTAATTGGACATAAATTTAGACATTTCTTAACGATCATTCTCAATTGTTTCTCTACAAGACAAATAGCTTGTGAGCATATTCTGTCATCTAAGCTCTAGTTTAACAATATAAAACTATTATATTTGTAAGACATTGTTAATTTAAACAACATGAAAATATTGTTTATAGTATTTTTTGTAAGATATTGTGTAACATTGTATAAATAACCTTAGACCCGTTTGGGAATAATTCTTGAATTGTCCAGTGTGGACAATTTGAGATTATATTATTTGTATTGCACATTCTTGTTACTCCTATTGAACATGTTTAATATCAAGTTTCGGTGTTTTCCTCTACTATTCTTCGGGTATATTGTTCGTAGGGTCACAATTCCTCTATGTGAACACATATACTTGGAAAACTATGGAGAGATGTTGCCGAAATTTCTATTAACGTGGAAAGTAGTAGATTAACTAAATATGTGCAATATGGATAATATAATTTCAAATGCGATAGGACCAACTACCTTATCGAAAGAGCAATTCGAATTGGAGCATGCCATGTATGTGAATTTTCTTTGCACATGGTACTAATAAACAACTTTTTTAGAAATGGACAAAAGTTGGATACGTCTAGGTGATAGATTTGAAAAGGATTACATACCCTATGAGGGTGGAGTAAGAACCTTCATTGATTTTGCAAGGGCTTCTTCTGATAGTCGTGGTTACATTAAGTGTCTATGTCGAGGGTATAAAACTTTATATGCGATAGGGTTGGATGAAGTTGAAAGTCATATATTTGTGAACGGTATGGATCTGGAGCATACTCGATGGGTACTGCATGGTGAGCCGTATGCACAGTCAACGGATGCATTGTTTGGTCATCCGAATTATTTGCGGCACGTGGATGATGATTATGAGCGATATGAGATGGAAGAAATGTTAGGTGACATTGGAGCTGGGATGTTTATGGATGAGGTTGACAACAATGCCTCAAGTGGCCGAGGGACTAATTCTGAAAATTTACAATGTTTCGTTTTATGAAACGAAACAGTTGAGAAAGATATTAGGGTTTGAATACAAGTCCATACATGCATGCAAAAATGATTGTGTTTTGTTCTGGAAGGTAAACGAGGAGAAACAACGTGTCCTATATGGTGAGAGTCGAGGTGGAAGGGTAAGAAAAACGTGCTGGTTAAGATGTTGTGATATTATCCCTTGAGCCCTAGGTTACAAAGACTATATCTGTGTAAGAAAACAGCTCACGATATGAGGTGGCACGAGGAGAAAAGAGTTAAGGATGACACATATACGAGGCACCCACCTGATTCACTTGCGTGGCAATCTTTCGATGATCAATACCCAGAGTTCGGGATGGAAGCTCAAAACGTGCGCTTAGGGCTCACAACTGATGGATTCAACCATTTTGAGAATATAAGTACAAGTTATAGCACTTGGCCCGTAGTGTTGATTTCATACAATCTTCTACCAATGAGGTGTATGAAGGCGCCTAACTTTTTGTTAACTTTACTTATCCCCAGCCTAAGATCACCTAGGAATGAAATTGACGTATATATGCAGCCGTTGATTGAAGAGCTGAAAGAGTTATGGGAAACATGCGTCAAAACTTATGATGCATCCAGGCCGACATGTTTTCAGATGCATGCTACGGTAATGTAGATGATAAATGACTTTTCAACATATGGGAATCTTTCCAGTTGGAGTACTAAAGGGAAGTTAGCGTGTCCGACATGTAGTAAAGAAACTGCTAGTGAGTGGTTAAAATATTCTCAGAAACTTTGTTTCATGGGTCATCGATGTTATCTATCCGCAAATCATGCATAGAGAACAGAATATGCTAAATTTGATGGGAGAGTAGAGAACAAAATTGCTTCAAATGAGTTGTCTGGGGAAGAGATAGTGGAACAACTGGTACATGTTAGCCGAATAATTTTGGCAAAGGTCGGGAAAAGAACAAGAGAAAACGAGGCGTAGTAGAATTGAATTGGACAAAGCATAGTTTCTTTTTGACTTGCTGTATTGGTCGTCCTGCTTGTTGCGACATAGCTTGGATGTAATGCACATACAGAAGAATATCTATGATAATATATTGGATATATTGATGAGCATTAACAAAAAGACGAAGGACACGATCAAGACAATGAAAGATCTTGAGAGAATGGAAATTAAACATAATCTACATTTGTGGGTGGAAGACAACAAGGTGGACATGTCGCATGCATGTTTTACGATGACAATGGAGGAAATGATGGACTTCTGCAAATGGTTGCAAGGTGTGAAGTTACCAGATGGGTATGTTTCAAATATTGGTAGATGCGCGAGCCCTGATGACTGGAAAATTAGTGGATTAAAAAGTCATGATTGTCACATATTTTTGCAAAAGTTATTACCGGTGGGAATTTGTGGGAAGCTGACATCTAATGTACGTGTCGCCATATTCGAACTATATATGTTTTTTAAGGATTTGTACGCTCAGGTAGTAAATCTAGCTATGTTGCGGAAGATGGAAGAAGACATTGCTACTATACTATGTAAATTCGAGCAGATATTTCCACCATCATTTTTTGATATCATGGTCCATTTAGCAATACATTTACCTCGAGAGGTACTATTGGGTGGACCAGTGCAGTTATGTTGGATGTATCTAGTTGAAAGATATTTGGGTCGACTGAAGTGCACTGTTGGAAATAAAGCCAAAACTGACGGTTTAATAGCAAAGGCCTATATACACGATGAATGGTTAACATTTTGCTCTCTATATCTTCGTGGTGTTGAGACATTATTTAATCGTCAAGAACGAAACACTGATCTTGCTGCTTCGCCTCCTCGTGAGCTATCAGTGTTTTCTCAGAATGTACGACCATTTGGTGCATAAACGGGTTACAATTTAATTGATGGAGAGTTGAATAAAGTTCGGTGGTACGTACTAAATAATTGTTGGGAGATTGATGACTATCTCAAATATGTCGTTACATGCTTCGAATAATTCTAGTTAAAAAAGTTTAACTATAACTTTTGTGCTCAATTATATTTATTTGCATTTATATACCGTGAGCATATGGACAAACTTAAGACGAAAGGCATAGAGAATATAGAGGCAAGATATAAGGAAGAATTTCCCAGATGGTTTAAACAACGTGTATGAACAAAAATTATACATATGTTAGATTTTAAAACTTATAACTCTAGGTAACTTTTAATAAGTATATACTATTTCAATTGATAGGTTTTGGAACAACGTGCTCATGATTCCGGATCAGTTTCTTCTGAATTGAATGCATTGGCCCGTGGTCCCTCAAATAGAGCACTTAGATACACTGCATGCACGGTTCGAAGTTGTATATTCCATACTCTAGACCGTGAACGCAGTAGAAAGACTCAAAACTGTGGTGTGTTGGTTGAGAGAGTCATGGAACAGATGATATTGACTATTATGGTGTCATACGTGATATTATTGGATTGAAATATCTGGGTGGGACGATAACATATGTCTTTAAATGTGATTGGTGGGACCTAGGTAGTGGTCGGCTTTCGATACATAGGGATAATCACTTTATGAGTATCAATACTGCATCTAAATGAAGAAGAAGACAAAGAAGAATCCAGAGAGGAAGTGGATAAGGAGAACGAAGAAGAGTTAGATGACGACGACGACGATGTTATTGAGAGAGATTCTGAAAGAAGTATGGAAAATACATCCGAAGATGAAGAATAAAAGTAGTAAAAACATTTTACAATATAGGTGACTATAGAATGTTATACTTTTCATAATTTCTTCTAATTAATTTTCATTATCATATTAATCATTTTCAAGGATACCGCCAAAATGACAAAGAAGGAATGTGCCTCATCTGCCAAGTCCAAGTCCTGAACGCATTGAGGACTTCCTACCCAAGGAATCCGCTCCTGAAGCTTAAGTTAACATGGCAAAGAACGACAGCCAATAGACACCTACTAGTAAGGAAATTTCTATGATAATTAATTATATATTAATACTTTTGTCTCAATAACTATATAATTAATCAATTATACTATTATCTATTAGTTAATACATGTGCTCGTCGTGTTCGTGGCTATATACGTGGCATTTCCCTAGCAAAAAAATCGAAGGTACAGAAAACTAAAGGTCACCATTCCTGATAATTCTACTGGAAGAGTGGATGATAGTGCAGCAACGCTTTCCTCTTATATTGGCACAGTAGTTCGTGCTTATGCACCATTTCATGTGCGATCATGAAGAGATGTTTCGAATGAGATTAAGGAGCACATTGGGAGTCGTGTGCTGGTGAGTTTACTTTGAGAATACATTTTTTTCATCTAGATTAGTATATCATATTTTTGACATAATTCACTTATTAGGATGAATTCGACCTTGAGTTTGGTCGTAGCGAGGATTTGAGAACTGTGAATGAATTAATGGCTACACTATTCTGACGTCACAAGAGACGATGTCACGATCACTTCAGGAAGTTTGGGACGTTGGAAGAGGCGTCGTAGTCCCTTTTCCAGCAAATGAAGTTAGACAATTGGAGAAAGTATTGTATTTTTTCGCATCTTCAGATTATTTGGTATTCTAGATTTATTTCCTTTAATTATTTACATTTATATTCATTCTATATATTATATGTATATATATTATAATTAACATTCTTAATTAATTTTGTAGCACTTGCACATAATAGATTCGCTCTGACTGTCCACCATCGTGCCAGTTCAAGGTCATTCCACCGTCTTGCTGAAAAAATGGTAATTAATAAATTATAGAATTCATTTATTTTTCTGATATTCTTTTATGTAAGTACTAACACTATCTTTTTAAAATTGCTAATGTCGCTTTGTTATAAACGTGATGATCCTGAAAACTTTTCCCTCGTTCATGTTTATGCTGCTGCTCACACTAATGAGCGTACTAGTGGATGGATCCTGTCGCTGCAGATAATTATGTAAGCGGTGTTAATTTTGTTAAATAAATTATATAACATGTTATCTAAATTATTTTTTATTTGTATTTATTTTAATACGTTACTTATTGTGTATTTTCTTTCAAACTGTAGGAAAAAATGATGGAAATGCAGTTAGCTTCCGGGAAATCCTCTCCAAGTGACATAGACATATTCATGCAAATGCTCGGGCCCAAGTCTAGTACGGCAAGAGGTTTGAGACGATCTTTCAAGCATTCCTCTGATTCATCTTCCTCAACCTCATCGACTTCATAAATTGATAATCTTATAAAAGATTTAGAAGCTGCATGGTGTGAAAACGAGTATATGAGGTCGAGACAGCAAGAGTTTGAGTCCGTCTTAGAGCGACAGTTTCATTTAGAGACACGTTTGCAAGACTAACAGAGAGACCAAGAGCAAATAATACACAGTGAAATCCAAGATCAAGTGCAACGGGAGATGATTGTGCAAAAGGATCATGTTATGTCTTTACAACAAAATCGCAGTGGACGAAGAGGAAAGAACAAGAAATGAATTTTATCAATTTTATCAGTGTTTTAATGTCTAATTTTGAAACATTATAGGATATTGTTAGTTGTTAAACGATGATGTGTAAATATGATATAATTGGTATGGTTTTTATTTTTTTTTAATTTTATAAAATTAGTATTTCTGATCTGTACATTCGAATGTAAATACAAAACATTCGAACGTTGCTTAACATTTGAACAAACGTTCAAACATAATTGAACAAAAAAAAAAATAACATTTCAACGTATAACTAAACGTTCGAATGTAAACATACTCAAACTAACAAAACATTTGAATGTTTAAATGATTAACGTTCAAACAAACATCTGTGGAAACAAACATCCGAATGTACACACATTTGTTCGAACACTTCTTCGTTAACATTCGAATTAGCCTCTGAATGTTATACTAGTTACTTTCAAATATTGGTCCATTAACATCCAAACTAAAATTAGAATGTTTATTGCAATTAACATTCAGACGTATCAACATGCAAACGTTTTACTAATACATTCGAACAATAATCAACGAATGTCAACTTCTGTTATTCGAATGCCAATCGGTTTGGTTAACTTTCGAACGTTATGTCATACGTTCCAACGAAACCTTTTGTGACAGTTTTCAACCATCATAAAAAAAGGTCACGTTCGAACTTTATACCAAGCGGAACACCTCCAACCGTCACTAAAAGTACTATTAGTGACGGTTAGACAGTAAACTATCACCAATTGTATTATGTGACGCACATTAGGTGACGGTCGTGGTGATGGTTTCAAACGGTCACCAAATGTATTTGGTGATATTTTGGTCATTTTTTGTTACGGTTTCCTCTGTCACAAAATACAAATTGTGTTGTAGTGTCATGTATGCGTGACAAACTGTTTGAGGCTTCTAAGAGACTCTTTTTTATGCCATAAAATGTGAACCTCAAATATTGTGATTTGCCCTGAATTCAACCATTTGAATCCATGGACAAGTTCTTAAAAATATGAATTAGATATATCGTTGAGAAGAGCTGAAATTTGGTTTCTATCAAAATTGTACTGCTGTGGGAGGAGCTGCAGCCTTCATCTTCGATCGGAGTATTTTGGTAAGTGGTGGGAGATTGCATAGCTAGGAATGCTACGAGAGTCATGGAGATCTCCCTCACATATTCCTAGCTAGCTACTTCCAACATTAATGGGTTGATAATGGGTCAAAGCCAATAAAAGACTAATTAACAATATGTCGAAAGATTGAGCTGATTATGGCCGGCACATGGCCTTGGTTAACTATAGAACCATAACCGAAAGGCCAAAATTAAATGAGTTTAGGGCTTCAAACAATACTCACAACAGGAAAAAAAATCCAATAAAAAGGTTCACAACTAATAAAGATACTCCAAATATATAGATTTGATACGAAATATAATTGACGTCGATGAAAATCTTGGAAGAGGTAAAGCTAGCGAAAGAACTCTAAAAGAAATAATCCACAAGATCGAACCTAGTGTTAGTTAAGGGCTCTAATACTATGCATAGAAAATACAAAACATAATAGAAGAGGAGATGGGGAAAAGGGAAGGAGTGAGATAAATTTGAGGATTACACCTTTACTGCTTTTTAAGTCTTATATATTAAATACAAGGCATAGATCCCTATTTATAGGAAAATTATATTAAGATGAGATAATGTAAATATCTTAATCATAATAAAAATCAAATCTCTTCATTTTATAATTATCAAATCAGCTTGTTGGGAATACAATTTCCAATGAAAATGGAATATGAAGTAGTACTAATTAATTAATTAATTAAAACATGTCATGGATTCATGAGCATTTGAAGGAAGATGCATGGAATACAATGTCAGAAGCTGAGAACCCAGCTAATTTGCAGGAGGAAAAGGACCAGAGTGGCAGAATGTTTTTTTAATGTTGAAGATAGAATCGGTGTGGCTAGAACAGGAATATAGCTAGCTTAATGTAAGTGTGTGTGTATATGTATGTGTGGAGGGGATATTCTCGCCCCCCCTCTGGGTTGGGCTGGACCAGGAGACTAAAGCCCATCTTGGCTTGAGTGGCACACCTCCAGCAGGCCCAAGAACCATCGCTGTGACCAGCCTACTAGCTACACAAAAAGAATGGAAGTCTTAGCATAGGAAACCTGTCGAGAGGGACAGACAAGATCTGCAGACCCTGACGTCCCACCCCCTGCGACACTTCGCATTTAAGGATCCCAGCTGGTAAGTGAACAGGGATCCCAGACAACCCTCAATTCCTTGACTAATGGAATAAGAAGTGATCGCACCGTCCACCTGCCATCAAGACGCTACTTGGAGAGCCACACCATATTAATAGCATCACTCAGGGAATCACACTACATTAAAAGAATCACAACTTGGCAACTGTGTTCAGGACACTGTCCCCTGACATTGAGTGCAAAATGCTCCCTTGATACCTAGTATAAAAGTCGAACACTAGGTAGGAATACAGACTTTTCTCTTTGATTCTAAGGCAAACTTCTCTAAGAAAGAACACTAACTTTGGCATAAGAGGTTTCTTGGGACACCTCAAGCCCACCACTTTCTTTGTGTTGCAAGTGAGTGAATTTAGTACTACCCGGTATGCAAAATACATCATCAACAATATGTGTGTGTGTGTGTGTGTGACTGTGTGTATGTAACTACTGCCAACTAAAAAGGTGGTGTTAGTTTCTTTTGAATATTTATTCATGTAATGTGGTAATTAAGGAACTGATAAATATGATTATAGCTACGCGGTATGGATGATGAAGAAGAGGACATACGTGCTTCTGTTGACAAAATCTAAAATGGTGGTCTGTATCGAGAGATGATTAACCATATATAGGGGTGTTAAAAAAAACCGGTAAACCAGACCGAGCCAGATGGTCCCGAGGTTGGTTGGATCATATCTCGGTTTTATTTTTCTTAAAATCAATCAAAATCGGTTCGGTTCTGATTTTTCTTTTTCTAAAACCGGACCGGACTGGTTCATATATATTTTAATTTTTTCTATTGTATATCATTTTTATATATAATATATAATTATATATAAAATAATTTTGTTTTATATGATAAATTACTAATTAATATAATATTAAATTTTAAAATCTTATACCATTTTGTTTATTATATTAATAGTTATACTAATATTATATAGTGCATATATATTAATAGTTATACTAATACTATATCACTATATATTATAACATATCATAATATATCACTATATTATATATTATAATATATCATTATAGTTTATAGTACAATTATAATATATATTATAATATACTACAATATATTATCACTATAGTATTATATACTATAATATATTATATTATATATTATATAATATTATATATTATACAATATATTATCACTATAATAGTACATTAAAACCGGACTGAACCGTATCGAAAACTGGTAAAACTGAAGTACTAATTTAGAAGGAAAATCGATGCATAATTGATGTTGAAAAATACAAAACCGGTATATACTAGTTCGGTCCTAAATTTTGTTTAAAATCAGACCAGACCGGACCGGTTACACTCCTAATATATAGGTTTACTTAAATATTTAAGTTCACGGTTATCTATTGATCATTATCCAACAATGGATAATATAATTATATTATCATAAGTCAATTGTTCCTAATTAATTTATCTTCTCTTTGTGCTTCCAAAAAGCACTATATAATATCCTTGACATTTGAGAAACAGTACCATTATTACCCATTTCTCTATTTCAATATTCATGGGCTTTCCTGCATTTGCTTGATGTTGATGATCATAAAAATAGAAACCCCCTTGCATGGCAATTCCATACATTCTAGCTCTCTAGACTTGGTGGAATTAAAATATAACTTCATTCACCATTCGATCACCTCATATATATATATGTAGGTAAGTGAGAATTTAATTCATGATTCTAGCTGGGTCGAAAGTTGAAACTTTGAATTCCATATAATGAGACTTCTAAAGGGTTTTTTTGACATCAAATGAGTTTTTACACAAGTGAATAATCAAAAGATGATAAAAATTATTTTTCATTTTACCCTGTCCGGCCGTATCTTGGATGATCATCTCCTTTTTGTAAATTTAGAATACTATAGCATGTCTAGCCATAGATTGAACAATATATATATATATATATATTTATAATGGTTGTAATGTATTTACCCGTTTAATGTTTTTCACTTACGTACGTTAGCATCAAATATTGTTCGTGAATCATGTCCAATATGCAAAATAGCTCAGAAGTGTGAAAGCTGAAAACTCCGAGTCTCGAAGTCAATTTGCACAAGAAACAAATAAAAATGAAAGCAAACGTTACACTGTTTATACCCAGTTTAAATTTGCTTCTTCAAGCATTATATGTACCAGATTTTCATAGGGAATCTCTACAACTAGTTCATCTAAAACCTGGTTTAGTAGTACATCCAGAATGTGTAGCTCGAGCTCTTGGCAGACCTCTTCAAAACCTTCAAATCCAAGGGAATTCTTTGCTATCCAATTTGACTCTTCAATATCCGTTTCTGTCATCCTAAAAAGCTTCACTATCGCGTCCACATAATACTGTGTTTCTGGAATGTCCATTTGGTTGTCGCAGTCCTTCTTGATTGCTCCCATGCTAAGATCATCCGTATAATAAGAAACTTTTGGAGAATATGTTCGGCTTAAATTCAACTCCATTGGCCTTTGAGCTTCTGTAACAAATATCATCAACAGAAATTGAGTTAGAAAATGATAACATGACACACATGCATATATATAAATATTGGTAAAATTTCAGGGAAAATTAAAGAAACTGATATATCATGACCTTGTTGCATTTCAGAATCATTAACTTCAAGAAGATATATAGGACTTGAATTTTGAGAGTCACGACGTTCATCACGCTCTACTTCAACAGCTAAAGTACCCTGAGGTTTTCTGTTCCTTTTGGGCTTGGCTTCCACAGTTTGCTTCTTCTGATTTCTCGCCTTGTGTGGACTTTTCTCCTTCAAATTTGCAACATCAGTTTTGTCCTCATTCTTCCTGTGAGTTGGAAGAAGGTTCAAACGCTTAGCAGATCCAGTAGTATTGCGGTTAGAAAGGTTAGTGGAGACAACTCTCCTAGGCTCGTTCCTTAACATGGAGATCCTGTTGTTTTCTTGATTCTCCATTTTCTTCTTCATCTTCTTCTTCGTAGAATTAGCTCTTTCCCTCGTGTTGATCTCCTTCTTCTTGCTTCTCTGTTCGGCCTTCCTCTGCTTCAAATCTCCAGAATCTCTTTCACATTTTCTCACCTTCGTTCCCTTTCCCTTGGTTTCATCCACATTATCCAGATACACAACCAAGAGATCACGATTCTGTTGATGTGACAATGCTGGAACCTCCCGAAACGACACCGATGTTCTAACCCGGCGATGCTGAGTTTGGCTTATATCCAACTGCAGCATATAATCCGCAAAACTAACTGACCTACTGCGCACAAGTGAATCAGAGGTTCCTTTTCCAGGAACCCAAATTGTCTCGGGCAATGAATCTAAGCCCATTAGTCGAGCAACGACACCTGGGTTAGCTGGAGCTTTGATTTTAGCCTTGGCCGTCGGATTTTCCTTCTGATCTTCAGACTTGTCGACTGTCTTCGAGTCAATAATATTATCGGCTGGGTGAGTTGGGAGGCTCCTAAAGCATGAAATCCGGCCAAACATGCCGGAGAAACACCCGGAATCGGCATTACGTGAAAAATCAGTCATTGTTCAGTCAGGGAAAGAGATGGAGTAGACAGCTAGCTTTGTAGGCAAAGACTGATATGCAATACTTAAATAGAAACATGGTGGGAAGGGTTCATAATTGTCAGCAAAACTTTGTTGCAGATTGAGATTTAGGAAGTTAAACAGAGGTTACCAAAAGTATAAAATAATAGTAGAGGGTAGATGGAGAGAGGTCGAGCTATAATCCATTAATCTAGGGGGGAAAGAATAATGTCGGCAGATGAGTACATGGCTGGGGTCTAGGTTGGTCGTTGAATTCACATTAGAACAGCAAAAAATGTTGGACCTACGCGCACTCGAGGTCGCGTATAGAGTGTACGATAAAGAACATCCAGACAAATTAGCCCGTCACCGTGTTGTCTGCCATGCACCTCTTTCTTTCGTTGATTTAGCCTTAACGTACGCGCGCAGAGAGACAGGACTAATGCCTGTTTTAGAATTTTGAAACGCTGACACATCAATTTGAGTCATTATCAGAATTTAATCTTGTGAATGTTTTTCTCAGCTAAATACTTTTTTACTGTTAAAAAATAAACAGACATACCAATACCATTAGATTAACATAGTATGATTATTCTATTAATAAAATGTGATATATTTATTATTATTAGATAATATAGAAATAAAAAAATTACAAAAAAATCTTAATTCGTGGTATTATCTTTTCTTTGAACTGAAATTGATAATATTATAAGATTTATGTATATTTCAATTGACATTAAATATCAAACAATCCATAATTTCGATTGAAAATAGAGAACATGATTATGGAGTGAGATGCCCCATTACAAACTGGAAATCACTTTCAAATATGAGATTTTAAAACTTGAAACAGCGTGGAAATTAAGATTATCGCCAAACATGTGACAGATTGGACAACGAATATGATAATTGACCGTGTCGGTTTACCTATTTTCCAACGTCGACTGTTGAAATGTCAGAGTTGCTAAAAAAATTACCAAATAGGCTTCTTCCGCGAATGCATCGAGCTACAAATCTCTGGTCTTTTCTCTTTCCTTTATTTAATTAATTCGTTTTTTTCTCTAATCTTCCTTGGAGATCATTTTTTATTTTTATTTTTATTTATTTACAGATTCATTTTTTTATTTTTTATTTATCAATTGGAAATATAATGAACGTGCACCGTTGCCGAAATTGCTGACTTTTTGGTATTACGTTTCGAAGTCCGGACCTATGATGGAGGTCTCCCATGTCGTACTAACTCCAATCCGCCGACTTTTGTGACTTCCATTTTGGTTCGGGCTCTAAAATCTGGGTATGGGTGGGCCATTTGTCAGTCCTGGACTGGCTACGAGCTGTCAGAGCTGGCTGGTTTGGAACTCGTACAATGTGAACTTATGCCTCAACAATCGGTTTTCACTGGTTATTAACTTATTTTATTTTTAATTTTTGAAAATTTATTTTTTTGTTAATTTCTTCTTTATTAAGCTTAACTTATTAAGCTTAACCTTAAAGCTAACATTTAAATTAAAGAAATTCATGGTTTATTATATTAATATATTAAAATATGAAAAAGGTTTAATTGTTTATTAGTTTTACTTTCTAAGTAGCAAAATTTCCAAACCTCACTGACCCAGTACTCACCCCCTCAAATTGTGGAATGTCAGGTCGTCTCTTTGTGCACCGACCACCCAAGGGAAGGGTGTCTCCCATGCACCGTCCCACCTAGCACTGTTCACCGACCCGAAGTTGTTTTCGGGAGAATCGGGGTGTTCCGATCCCATTTTGTTTTTTAAAAAAAAAATAACATATAATATAAATATATATATATATATATATATATATATAATAGAAGAATTTAATTACAAACCTATACCAAAAAAAAAAAAAATGTTTTTTTAACCTGAACAGGAAAGCATCTGTAAAGTATGAAACCAATTCATGGCCAAGAACTGCCAACCACGTGAGTTACAAACCACTGGGCATGAATTTCCTTAACCATGAAGACTGGAGGGGTTGACCGATAAAATCACAAAAGTACCCAAGTTCCTGCACATAATTTCTGTACAAGACGCAAGTTTATTGTATCCTAGGGTAAATAATTAAAACTAAAAGGCATTAAAAGTCCAGAATGTTGGCATAAGGGGTCAGATTTTGAGGATCAGATAGCCATTACCAAATTTCAACACAGCCTTCTACAGTATGCGTATCACTCATCACCAAATTTTGAAGTACTTGATTCACCAATGAGCATTCCTAACCTGCATATAAAACTTGTAAAAATAATAAAGTTTTTATTATGTTCTAACTTCTAACAATATGAATGACCCTTGCCCAAGGTGTGACCCTTCCCTCACATTAGGCCAGGCTATTCAGAAGTTCTATGCATTCTGCAAGAGACAGGGAATGTTAATGTTAAAATTCTAAATAAAATTGTAAAACATCATAAGTCCATAAGGAACTTCGTACTCACCGTAAGTTCAACAAGTAGGGAAAATTCAAAAAATCTTCAATCAACCACATTCAAAATATTCTTTAAAGTTACCTCTACATGAAAGAAAATTATGTTAAACGTATAATTAATTGAAAAGACTATATAAAAATAAGTTTCAAATATGTATCTTACTGATTTCTAACTTGTTGCTTTCAACATCTTCTATTATATCTTGAAAATCATAATTAATGAAGAGAGCCATCAACCAGTTTTGTGTGTGGATAAGAACTTCAACTGTTGTCGGGGACAATGAGTTACGAAATGAATCTAAGATATAACCTCAAATGCTAAATACCAACTCAGAAGCAATAGTAGATATGAGAATAGCTAACACATCTCGAGTTATATTGACAAGGATCAGATATCTACTTGAGTTCACCTTTCACCATATTAGAATATCAAAGTCAGGTGTCAATCCTCAAACACTTTCTATGAAATACATATCCAATTCTGATTTAGACTCTACCACAACTTTTTATGCTTGATATTGTTGATACATACTGAATAGATCATCCTCATCATCATAAGAAGTATTGTTTTGGGTCTTACCAATATTTGACTGGCCCCTACTTGAACCTACATTGAATTTTGAATACGGCTTATACATCTGCTCAATCATCCTCCTTAAGCTTATAACAAGTTCAGACGCTTGCTCAGGGTCAATAATATTTGTAAACCAAAACTCCAAAACTTACAATTTAGAGCGCGGATTAAGTATAGATGCAATAAACAACATTTTGTTCAATTTCTCAAAATCTCCCAATACTTGTTATATTTCGACAACATCCTATCCAACATGGTTTATAGTATATCACTCTCACTTATAGAAATTTTGTTCAGATGGTTATAAATTGTAAATATTTCTTTAATTGACAAATTTGAAGTTGCATAAAATGAGCCTAAAACCTGCAATGTCATATCATAAAAAAGATTAAAAAATAGTACAAAAACATTGACGGTTTTCCAATCATGTAAAGTTGGTATTCCTTATCAAACATTACGTAAATATAGGCCAAACTCATTGTCTTCATCTTGCAACACCTCAAATGTCGCAGAATAATTGAGAGTAGCACTCAACATTAGATATGTTGAGTTCCACCTAGTTGAAACATCAAGACAAAGAATCCCACCACCCAAAATATTTTATTTTTCTGTACATGACTTGAAATGATTAAGTCTTACAGGAGAAGATTTCACATATTTCATTGTATTTTGAGTCTTCACAATTGATTTTTCAATTTCTTTCAATCCATTTTGGACAATAAGATTCAAAATATGTGCACAACATCTTATATGCATAAGGTCATTGTCTAATACCATATAGCCCCTAAGTTTGGCAATTTTCCTTAAATAATCGATGGCCATAATATTAGAGGATGCATTGCCGACTGTGATTGTAAATATCTTCTTTATGCCACATCCAAGTACAGATAACTCAATCTCTCTTTCTATTATTATACCTTTGTGATCATGAACTTTCTTAAAATCTATAATTCTCTTATGCAAAATTCAATCATCATTAATAAGATGGGGCGTTATGCACATATAGTTAAGATTTTAAATTGATGTCCACATATCAGTAGTTATGCAAATCTTAAAATCGGATGCTATGAACATATTATTCAACTTTTCTTTTTCTAACATGTATATCTGCGTACAATCTCGAATAACAGTAATGCGTAAGGGGAATGGAAAAATCTAGGCTCAACTACAACCATAAAGTCTTTAAAACTTTGTCTTCCTACAAATCTAAATTGTAGCTCATCCATAATTATCATTTTAGCTTCCGCCGACAGTATTTTCTATTTATTGTACTTGTCAAGTCCAACACTAGGATTGCTAGTTGTACCATCCACTCCAGTCTTCCTAGTCCCGATCGTTTTTTTTTATTAGGGTTATCCTTTCCGACCCCAATAATATTAAAGGTTTTACATATCTGATTATTGAAGTACCTTGTTTTTTAGGATGGCATAACAAAATCTTACTACAATATAAATCGCATGAAGCTTTGGGCTCATTGGAATCCTCGACATTCTCAATCCTCGTAAAGTGTTGGTATACATCTAATCTGCCATGTCTTCTTGTAATAGGAGGGCGAACTTGAGGACTAGTTGTTGGGAGAGAGCTATCCAAAGTTGGAGGCAGGGTGCTATTCAAATGAATTATATTGGGCATTGATTCAAACTTAGATGAAGGCATAACAACACTACGTTCCATAGGGTTCAACAGCAATTTGAGATAAAACAAGAGCATATGATGCTGTTTTTTTCCTAGCTATTAAATTATGATAACAATACAAAATAATACAAGTCTAAAGAAAATAACATAACCTTACAAATATATAAGGTTGCTAACTGCTTGATCTATTTCATATTTTCAAAAAGTCTGCATGCCAAGCGGCTATTGCCCACTATAAAGAAAGAATAATGCTAGGGATCCCGCTTAGAACTGCCGCTCCCATTTTTTTTTTTTTCTTAGTGATTAAGAAAAAATTGTTTCATATTATTATAAATTTTTCATATTTTTTTAAATATTTAAAAGTATTAAAAAATGATTTGAAAATAAAAACAAAAAAAAAAATAATTCTCTTAAGCCTAGCGGGAGCTCCCATCGGGAGCCCGAGGGGTGGCTCTAACATGATTCATAAAGAAAAGGGGAAGAATATTTCAAAGCTGGCTATGCAATATAGCCTGTCAAATAAGGACTTTTCATCTGCTTTGGTTGGAATGAACTCTATTGGACAGGTAAGTTTATGGGCTCAAGTATATGCGTGCCTTCTTGTTTGTTTTATATTAATCAATCCATGTATGTAAGTTTTCAGTTGATTCTCCTCATGGTAAAGTTTCATTGTAAAGATCAGGTGGTCCACGTACATCATTGCTACTTCTAACATAAAGCACAACAAACTTGTTAAGCACTCCCTTTTTAATGAAAAAATTTTGAATCCAGTCATAGAAATTATATTTAAATAAGCAAATTTAAAATAAAAGCTGTGGCAATGGTATAAAGTGGGTGGCAATATTTAAAGCAAAACAATTTGCATCCACTATTTTACACCACACCGTCTGCTAGCTAAAGACGGAAAAAGGGTCGTAAGCAATTTAACAAAAGTAGCAACATGTAAGGCCCCAAGCAACCTTGAAGAGGATCTTCACAGTACTAAAGGTCATGGCAACCAAGCAACTTCATACTCAACTCATCTACCTAAAAAAAAAAAAAAAACATCATGAGCTTTGTCTTTCCATTTATCCTATTTATTTTTTATGAAGATAATAAATAAATAAAAATATGGAGAAACATGACCTTATCTGTAGCGTACGTCCTAAAGATCAGATGCTCAAGCACTTTTGATGGTAAAGATATCTTCATCTGTGTCCATGTTGATACCAATTTAGGATAGAACTACACTCACTCTTCAAATATGGTCTTTAAGACTTATTTATCTTTGCCGGCCATTGAAATTAAGGTTGTCATCTGGGGTTTGATGTTAAAATTCCCTTAATCTACACATGAGGTTGCATGTGTATTTCCTCATACGGACTTCTTTAATTTATAGATTTTAATAATTTGTCTTGTCTAGGGTGCTTTGGTGATCCAGAAAGAAGTGCCAAGGTGAGACTCAATGATGTCATTATACCAACAAAACAAAAAAATTAACAGATCACTTTATGTTCCATTCCTTTAGTTTGAATTCTTTCCTGGGTACAATTCTCAATCAGATAGGAATATATATTGAATATATATATATATACAATTTGGATATCTAAATCTACATTTTTCCTATCCCCATCTCACTCCACCATCTGGGCCTGCCTTTGTGCCTTACTTCCAAACCCTTTACCACCACCATCCAAACCCTAACCATAATCCTAACCCTAGCACCTCATAAAATCAACCCATCAAAAATTATAAAATAAAATAATTTATATTACCTTTGATCTGTTGCTCGGTGCTTGTAGAGTGAGCCATGAGGGATTGTGTGTTGCTACAAAGAGTGAGAGCTACGAAAGACACATAGGGATACAAAGAGAGAGTGTGAGATGTGAGATAGAACACACAGATTGAACACACAAACTCGAGAGGAGATTGTCGGGCGTCGAGGACTCGTGCAAGAGAGAGAGAGAGAGGAGCTGGAGCTTGGATACTTGGAGAGGATAAACTGAAATTATACATATACCAAAAACGACGCTATTTTCGATTTTAAAACGGGTATCAAGTATTATCCAATCAAAAACAAAATGGGCGGGTACAGTTTAAACCTAGTTCCGATTTTACACACATATGGGTCTGGTTTTCGGGTTGGGTCAAAGAATTTGGACTGGCTGGGTAAGCATTATTAATTTCTGCACTCCTAGTCCCACTCGTGTTTATTAAAGGATAATGTTTAGCTAGCTACCATAATCATGTGCTTCCAAGTGTACCGATAAATGTATTTGTTTTTTATTTTTTATTTAATTTTATAGTATTTTTTTGGGTTTTTAAAATGTTAAAAAAAATATACACACAAATGTTTTTAAAAAATAAATATGCACTTTTCGTTATATTTGGGAGCACGATTGTCAGTCGTCCTAGCAGTGTCCTTTCTTAAATATTATTTTATGTAGTGTTAAGGATGTGTCTCACTTCCAATCTGCTACTATGCAGCCGAACGTCGTTGGTTGAACTTGGTTGGGGCTTCTCCTGCAAATACTCCGATGTTTAAGTCAGTTCAGAGAATATTGTATCCGACCTCCTAATTATCAAGGGTTACCTGTATAGATAGGGTTGCTAGCTGTACATATCTTGCCCAGGATTTATCAGAACGGATTACCTCTGATTTTAGGATTTTTGATTGATCTCATCTCATCACTTCCTGTTTTTTCTTAACTTTCCGTTAGGGGCAGTTGCTATGCATATATTGTTTCTAACTCCTCTTGATTCCCTTCTTTATGGATTTTGGGCCCATCCTCTGGGCTTCCCGGTATTCTTTATATCGTGGGCCTCCTTATACATTCTTGGGACCTTTAACTGGAATGGCCCCTCCAGTTGCCCCGCCAATTCTATTCGCCTTCTGGCGGATGGAATTTACCTTGGTCGAACCTCGTTGTTACGAAGATGCTGGGCGTGGTTGTATGGGCCTAGGTATTTGGAAAACGGATAGACATGGAGACGGGCCCAAGTTTTCCATGGTTTCTTGGTGTTTCCCGGCCCGTCAAGTCTGCCATTTTATATCTTTCCATTTTTTCTCCAAAAAGATTTTATTTTTTAAGAATAAGGGGTTTCATCATTTCCCGTCGCTGTGTCAGAAGGAAAAGGGAAGAGTTTCCTTGCGTCGGTTTACCTTCTTTATCAGTGCCGGATTACTTTAACATTTTATATCCATTGGTGCTTCGTATTTCGTTATCCTTTAAATACTTCATCTTTCCTCCTTTTCTCATTTCTTGCTCTGCTACGCTTCCTGTCCTTCTGTTCTTGTTTTGTTCTTTGCTCACACCGACCCTTTTTGCAATCTTCTTCATCCAATCTTCAATGGCTCCTCATAATGAAGGGGAGGTTTCTTCAAGCCCCTTTGAGATCCCTGAGGGAATGATTTTTGCTAGATATCGATGGTGTTCAGCCATCCGTAAGAAATTTTTCCAAGATTCGGGAAGAGTTTCGCATTCCCGAAACCGTTGTTCCGAGTCTTATCGAATCCTGGTGCTGCGATGACGAGGGTGTTGCCACTAAGGTAGCTATTTCTATTGCCCTCCTGGGAAATAGACTGAGGCTTCCGTTCTGTTGCCCTCTTCGAGACATTTTGGACCTCCTTAACATAGCCCCTGCCCAACTACATCCTTTCGCATTGAGGGCATACCTCTGCGCTTGTATCGTTTTTCGAATGGCCCTAAAGCCTCTTGGTGATCCTTACCCCGACTTGACGGCTCGAGAATTTTTGGCGTTCTACTCATTAAGGGAAGCCTCTAAGGGCAACATCCTTAGCTTCCGCAAGAAAGATGAAGGGCATGGATTGGCCTGGTTTGAGACTCGCCTCTCTAATGCGAAGGCGTGGACCACCAACCTCTTATATATCTCCGGTCAAGGTTGGGAATACCCTGGTACTGAGGAAGTTTTCCACGACTTCCCAGTCAAGGCAATATGGCGTCCTCTTCCCGACGAGAAGGAGCTATGGCTCAAAATGGAGCCTCTGTCACGTCGTGAGCTGGCTCGAATTGAGACAGTCTGTTCTTGGGTCAAAGCTAACCCTGATATGCTTTGGACTGATGTGTTGCTGACCAAGATCCATATTGATCAGTTCTTGATGTCTCCCAACTGGTCTTACTATCAAGGACGCGACTTCATGATCTCGTCCACTATTCCCCCTCCCATGGCGAAGCCCTCAGAGAAGACTTCGCGACCTGCGCCTTCCACGAGAAAGGCTCGTTCAGAAGAGGGGGAGGAGGAGGAGGCCGTCGAGAAGAGGGAGAAAAGAAGTAAGAAGAAGAACGACGGAGAGTCTGATGTGGCCGCCGAAAAAAGAGAGAAGAGAAGCAAGAAAAAGAATGAGGGTGGCGGCCGCCAAAAGACGACTCGTTCTGAAGACCCCTCTCCATCTTCTTCTCTCCAAGAGGGGAATCTGGCGCCCACTGGGGACACCCAGACCATGGTGTCGCAGGAGGACACCCCTTCTCAGGCACCAGCGCAGCCAGCTGCCATTGAGACTTCGCCGCCCCAACCAAAGGTCCTCGGCCTATCCTGAGGGGAAAACCCTCGTAGGGATTCCACCCCGCCTAGGTCCAACAAGCCTTCCTCGCCCGTTCCCTCCTTGTCGCCGCCACGTTCACGCAGCCTGAGGGACGTTGAGGGTCTAGCCAAGATGGCCCTTTTTAACTTGGCAGCCTCTCTTCAGGTCGCGCCCAGCACGCCCGAGACGACCTCGGCTCCTGTACCTATGTTCGAGTTTCCTGTGCTGGAGAGGCGGGTAAGTCAGGTCAAGCTGGGCGCAAAAGTGGTCACAGCCCTCAACCTTGAGTCTATTACAGCGGTGAGAGCTTGCTCGCCCCCCTCTTCCACCATTGTTCATGCTAAAGTGGCCACTATTTCACCCGTGAGTGGCCACCTGGAGACACTAGGGGTCTCACCTTTAAAAGGGGCAGATGGCACAACCAGGAGTGCCCCTTCATGCATAGCAAAAGCAGGCAGCGAGGTTGGTTCCCGCCCAATTTCCTCAAAGAGCTTACCAGATACCATCTCTGGAGGACAAACCCCGTCACCAGTTGGTAGCGGGCCTGGACTCTCTCTTCCTCTTCAACCTACTTCCTTTTTTGGCGGGGATACTGATTCATTTCTCGATGAGGTGTGGGTAAATTTTTTAAAGGCTGACCTGGCCTTCTCCACACCCGCCCTACCCCCTCTACACTTGGGTGACTTACAGGGGAGGACGACGCCCTCATCTGTGAGGCCTGAGGAAGAACCCTTTCCTAATCCTGGCGGGATTGTGAGGGGGGATGCTAGCGGTGGGAATTCTTCTTCGGCTGCTAACTCCTAGGTCGAAGCCAGCGCCCAGATGGCTAACCGTTTGAGAAGTTGGCTTTCTGAGGTATTATCCCTTTCATCCTCTTTAGCCTAATCTCCTTTTATACTTTCGTCTATCTTCATTATTTGTTTTTCTTCTTGCAGGGCATCAATGATTTGGCGGCGTGGATAGTAGCCGACCGTTGCCGCCTTGAGGAGGAGGTTAGAGAGCGGTGCCAACTGTGCTACATAGCCAATCAATCCGAGAGTTGGCGAGCTGACAGAGCTGAATTGGCAGCCTTGGCTGAGGACAAGGAGGAGTTAAAGTTCCTATTAGAGTAGTCTGAGGGTTACTGCCACTCCTTGGAAGGTGACCTCGAGGCCAAAGTCCTGGAGCTGCGAGACTCTGTCCGCCAGGCAAACGAGGTCAAAGTTAAAGACGACTTTGACTTGTCCACTATGTGCTCTGAGAGGGACTCAGCCAAGCTGTGACTTTCAAAGGCTTAGGAGGCCCTCAAGGCTGAAAGCTCTCGTTTGAGATCTGAGCTCGCCGCTCGTGATGAGGCATTATCCTCCCTTTGTGGAGACTTGGCCCGTTCTCAAGACAGCTGCAGGTCCTCCGAGGAAAGTCTTCGGGAGTCAAAATTGGCCCTTGGAGCCTGCCAGCGGAGTCTGGCCGAGAAGGAGGGGGAGCTGACTGCTGCTCAGGAGGAGGTTGTCCGCGCCCAATTGGCCTACGTCCCTGCCACAAGGGATGATGCCTTTGCTTATGGGCATGGTCGTGGCATTCTGAGGCTGAGGAACTGTCTCCTAGCTGACCCTGCCACCAACCTCAGAACTATCAACTTGGAGTTGTTCTATCCTGATGAAGCTTCCCGCCGCACGGTTGATGAGTTTGGGCGAGAAGAAATGCCCAATGCCTTCTTGAATGTGCCGCCAGCTTTCCCTCCATACAATTCCTCTTAATCTTTGTTGCCCTTTTTACATGGCACCACAAGCAGTTGTGCTTGTCCTAGGTGTTTAGGGTTTGCGTGGTCTGAGGACCTACCCTCCCTTTTTACATGGCACCACAAGCAGTTGTGCTTGTCCTTGGTGTTTAGGGTCGGCGTGGTCTAAGGATCTACACGCCCTTTTTACATGGCACCACAAGTAATTGTGCTTATCTTTGGTGTTTAGGGTCAGCGTGGTCTGAGGACCTACGCGCCCTTTTTACATGGCACCACAAGTAGTTGTGCTTTGTCTTTGGTGTTTAGGGTCGGTGTGATCTGAGGACCTACGCGCCCTTTTTACATGGCACCACAAGTAGTTGTGCTTTGTCTTTGGTGTTTAGGGTCGGCGTGGTCTGAGGACCTACGCGCCCTTTTTACATGGCACCACAAGCAGTTGTGCTTGTCCTTGGTGTTTAGGGTCGGCTGGTCTGAGGACTACGCGCCCTTTTTACATGGCACCACAAGCAGTTGTGCTTGTCTTTGGTGTTTAGGGTCGGCGTGGTCTGAGGACCTACGCGCCCTTTTTACATGGCACCACAAGAGTTGTGCTTTGTCTTTGGTGTTTAGGGTCGGCGTGGTCTGAGGACCTACGCGCCCTTTTTACATGGCACCACAAGCAATTGTGCTTGTCTTTGGTGTTTAGGGTCGGCGTGGTCTGAGGAGCTACGCGCCCTTTTTACATTGCACCACAAGCAGTTGTGCTTATCCTTGGTGTTTAGGGTCGGCGTCGTCTAAGGACCTACACGCCCTTTTTACCTGGCACCACAAGTAATTGTGCTTATCTTTGGTGTTTAGGGTCAGCGTGGTCTGAGGACCTACGCGCCCTTTTTACATGGCACCACAAGCAGTTGTGCTTGTCCTTGGTGTTTAGGGTCAGCGTGGTCTGAGGGACTACGCGCCCTTTTTACATTGCACCACAAGCAGTTGTGCTTGTCTTTGGTGTTTAGGGTTAGCGTGGTCTGAGGACCTACGCGCCCTTTTTACATGGCACCACAAGCAGTTATGCTTGTCTTTGGTGTTTAGGGTTAGCGTGGTCTGAGGACCTATGCGCCCTTTTTACATGGCACCACAAGCAGTTATGCTTGTCTTTGGTGTTTAATGGTCGGGCGGTCCCTGACCTTTCCAGCCTTTTTTACATGGCAAATGTTCATCCCCGAGGACTCTTTCCTTTGTACAAAATTTTTAACGAATAAAACGGAATGTTTCCATAAATAGTGATAACGCAATTTATTAGACAAAAGCGAAGAAAGGGAATACTCAAACAAAAACAATGATTCGACAGTTATTGATAAAATTTCTTCAAGTGTTCTGCGTTCCAGGGGTGTGACAGTTCCTTGCCCTCGCTGTCTTTTAATCGGTACGATCCAGGTCTTTTGTTGGCTATTACTAAATAAGGACCTTCCCATTGGGATCCCATTTTCCCTTCGCCTGGCGTAGTCACCCCGCTCTTCTTTAAAACCAGGTCGCCTACTTTAAAAGTCTTGGGCCTTACCCTTTTATTGAAATATTGCTCAGCTTTCCTCTTTTCTTGCAGCATCCGAGCCTCCGCCATCTCTCTCTCTTCTTCGAGCAAGTCGAGGTACTCTTCTATCTTTTTGTCATTTTGGGCATCCGAGAATTGGCTCGTTCTGTAGGTTGGTAACCCTACTTCTACTAGTGTAACCGCCTCGTATCCGTCTGCTAGTGTAAATGGAGATTCTCCTGTCGGAGTCTTTGATGTAGTTCTGTAAGCCCAGAGGACTCCTGGCAGTTCATCCGCCCAATCCCTTTTTTTCTCCACGACCTTCTTCTTAAGGATCGAGAGTAACGCCTTGTTTGTTACTTCATGTTGGCCATTTGCTTGAGGGTGGCCCGGGGAGGAATACTTCACCTTGATCCTCAGTTCAGCACACCATTCCCTGTAATGGTCTGAGTCGAACTGTCGCCCATTGTCGGTTATAATACTCTGAGGAATTCTGAATCTGCAAACAACGTTTTTCCATAGAAATTTCGTCACGGCCTTGCTTGTGATTGTTGTCAATGCTTCTGCTTCCGCCCATTTTGTGAAATAATTGATGGCGACTATCATGAATTTTACACCACCTTTCCCTGGTGGGAAGGGCCCCACCAGGTCTACGCCCCATTGGGCTAAAGACCATGTTGTTGTCACTGATGTCAATTCCTCCAGAGGGGCATGTGGTATAGGTGCGTAAGTTTGGCATTTTGCACATTTCTTGGTGAACTCCCATGCGTCTCTCAGGGCATTAGGCCAATAATATCCTGCTCGGACTGCTTTTCTAGCCAAGGTTCTCTCCCGAAAGTGGTTCCCACATATCCCCTCGTGTATTTCAGCTAGGACGTACTATGCATCTTGTGTGGAGATGCATCGCAGCAAAGGGATGGAGAAACCTCTTTCATACAAGATTCCATCAATGAGTAGGAACCGAACCGCCCTTTTCTTTATCCTTCTCGCCTCTCCTTTCTCTTCTGGCAATTTTCCTTCCTCCAGATACTTTACCACCCTGTCCGCCCAATCTGGGGTGCTTGACCCTAGGACTCCTACCTCTACGCCAATTGTTGGGACTTCAATGACCCTCCTCTCTATTTGCCATGGCAGGGGTACTTCCTCCCCTCTTGATACTGTTCATTCCAATCTATCCACGATCTCGTTGTCTGCTCTTGGTATCTGGGTTATAGCAAAGTATGAGAAAAGATCTCGTATTTCGTAGACTCGTGCCAGATATTTCTTTAACTTCTCACCCTCTGTAGCGTATAGTCCCAAAACTTGATTCACTACCACCTATGAATCTAATCTGGCATCTACCTTGGCTGCCCCCATTTGGGCAGCCATAGACATTCCTGCTATGAGAGCTTCATATTCGGCCTCGTTATTGGCCATGTAATACCTTTCTTGGCTGTCGGGACTTAGTAAATGTATCCCTATGCCTTCGCCCTCTGGCAAGATGACTTGTTTATAGATAGTACCCACGGCTTCCCTGACGGTGCTATCGCTTCCTCTTGGGGAAAATTTGAGAATTCTGCTACAAAATCCATCATCGCTTGTCTTTTAATCGCTTTCCTTGGCTCATACTCTATATCGAACTCGCTTAGCTCGATTGACCAGCCTATCAGCCTTCCTATGCAATCAAGCTTCCTCAATATTTGTGCTAACGGAGCCTCCGTTAGTACCTTTATTGTGTGGGCTTGGAAATAGGGACGAAGTTTTTTGGCCGCCACCACTAAGGCAAACGCCAGTAGTTCAACTCAGGGATACCTGGCTTCTGCTCCTCTGAGTGCTCTGCTCACATAATACACCGGATGTTGAACTGTTTCTTCTTCCTTTATGAGAACGACGGATACAGCGTGCGAGGAGACTGCTAGATGGCCTATATCTTATCTGGAGAAGCTTCAATTCCCCTCTCAGACACGACGAAGCCCAAGAATCTCCCCAACTAGACCCCGAAAGCACATTTTACGGGGTTCAACCTCATTCTATAACAGCGTAAAATTTCGAATGCCGTCCACAAATCCACAAAGTGTTGGGCGGGCTCTTTGCTCTTTACCAGCAGGTCATCTACGTATATCTCCATAGATCTCCCAATTTTTTCTTTAAATATCCGATTCACCAGCCTTTGGTAGGTTGCCCCTGCATTCTTTAGGCCAAAAGGCATAACTTGGTAGCAATATAGCCATCGGTCTGTTATGAACGATGTCTTTTCCTCGTCTGCCACATTCATCCGTATCTGGTTGTATCCTGAATATGCATCCATGAAGCTCAACATGTGATGCCCCGCCGTAGCATCTACAATAATGTCGATGCAAGGTAAAGGGAAGCTATCTTTTGGGCAAGCCTTGTTTAAGTCTTTGAAGTCTACGCAAATTCTCCATTTCCCATTCGCCTTCTTTACCATGACAACATTGGATAGCCACTCCGAGTAGTGGGCTTCTCTGATGAAGCCGGCTGTAAGCAATCTTTCCACCTCTTCACTAATGGCGGCATATTTTTCCGCGCTGAATGACCTCCTCTTCTGCCGTATTGCCTTGTGCACTGGATCTACGCCTGAGCAGTGTTCGATGATCTCGTTGTCTATGCCGGGCATCTCTTCATGGCTCCACGTGAAGATATCCCTGTGTTCTACTAACAATTGTATCAGGGCTTTTCTATCTATTGGTGGAACTTGTGTCCCGATGCGGGTAGTAGTCTCAGGGCGGTCAGTATATAATGTCACGAGCTCCAGAGGCTCGTTGACTTTTGCATGTTGCTGACCTCGATCATCCCTGACTTCCATGCCCCTCTTGTGAGTTGCTGCTACAGGCGGTGGGAGGGGCGGTAAGGCCCCATCTTGTCCTGCCACCACGCAGACTTCCTTTTTGACTTTTCTCAATTCTTGCACATAACACTCTCGAGTCAAGGCCTGTTCGCCTCTCGCATCTCCCACGCCACCATCCGTCGGGAACTTCATCTTGAGATGATAGGTGGATGTTACCGCCTTCAGATGGTTGAGCGTCGGTCTCCCTAATATAGCATTGTAAGAGGAAGGAGCTTTTACTATCAAGAAATCGGTCATGGTAGTTACCATTCGTGTTCCAGTTCCAGCAGTTACTAGAAGCGTAATCGCTCCTACAGGCTGAATAGTATCTCCTGAGAAACCAATGGTGTTGGAGAGATCCTCAGCCTGTCAACAAATGCTTCCTAGAACAATATATCAGCCGAGCTCCCATTATCTTCCAATACCCGCCTAGTTGTATAGTTGGCTATTACCAGAGTTATTACCAGGGCATCATCATGTGGATACAGGACTCCTTCCCTATCCGCCTCCTCCAAGGATATCACCATTTGTTCACCGCCAAGCTTTGGTTGCTTGGGTGCTTTATCCGCCATGAATACCTCTTTATATCTTGCCTTTCGTGCGTACGTCTTTCGGCTGGACGTGAAGATACCACCTCCAACAAAACCTCCTACTATTGTCCTTATTTCCCCTATGGGCACCCTGTTCCTGTCACCTCTTTTCTGGACTGACACCCCGCCTGGTTCCTTGCCTAGTCTCCTGACGCCTTTTAGGCTTTGACCGCTTTGCCACCATTCGCTCCAATTCACCGGTCCCAGCTAACTCGGCGACTCTCTTTCTCATGGTTGTACAGTCCTATGTCCAGTGAGAGCTCGTCTAATGGTATTTGCAGTACAGGCCGCCTGTTTTGGTGGGGTGGCAGCCTTCCTTTTCTCTCTCTTCTTCGCGCACAGTTAAATTGTTGTGCACTAATCTGAGGCTACGATCTGACCGACCGTCCTTGGCTCTTTCTCGTCTACTCAGTTTACTCTTCCTATCTGCCTACTTGCTTCTCCGCTTGCACTTGGCATCTTCTGTAAATGGGTCCACTAGTGCTTGCAGAGTATCTTTTGCATTGACAAAATCATCCGCCCTGTCCATGAACTCCCTAAGGGTGGAAGGAGTCCTCCGGGCCAACTCCACCATGAAAAGACTACGTGGCCATATCCCTCCTAAGAGGGCAGCTAGAGTAATTTTCTCATCTTGGTCGGTCGTTGTTAAGCATTCTTTGTTAAAACGGGCCAAGTAGGCCTTTAAATTCTCATCCTCCTTTTGCTTAATCGTTAATAGGTAGGCGGCTAGGCACCGACGCCTCCTGCTTGGCATAAACTAGGTTAGGAACTGCTTTTTCAATTCCTCAAAACTGTCAATCGATTTTGGTTTGAGGGTCCCGAACCAACCCCTAGCTGTTCCTCTCAGGGTCAAAGGGAAAGCTCGGCAAGCAATCTTTCCCTGAAAACCATGGAGTGTGATGTGAGCTTTGAAGTTTTCCAGATGATCTACTGGATCCTTGGATCCATCTTACATCTCTATTTGGGGAACTTTAAATTTCGACAGGAGTGGCACAGCCATAATACGTGCACTATATGGCAGATCCGTTTGGTGTAGTAGACTTTCTACCGAGGAAGAACCGCCCATCTTTTTCACCATCTCTTCATACTTTCCCGCCAGGTCCTTCAATTCGTCGTGCGTTCTTTCTTTCTCTACTCGTTCAGCATGCTTCTCGTCCCTGCATTAGGCCTCACCTTCTCCTTGTTCAATATGCGCGGGCACCTCGTCATCATGAAAAGTACCATTCTTTTGTCTCAAGTCGTCATTCTCCTTTTGTAAAATTTCCAGGGCCTCCAGAGCTTGTTTCAATTTTTCCTCTGCTGCTGCTAGCCGTGCTTCCACAGATGTTGGTCTGGCGTCCATTGTTCGGCTTGCTATTGAGCGTATTACAATTGGCATGTGAGAATTACGCTAAACCAACATCCCACAAATGGCGCCAACTGTTAAGGACGTGTCTCACTTCCAATCTGCTACTACACGGCCATACGTCGCTGGTTGAACTTGGTGGGGGCTTCTCCTGCAAACACTCTGATGCTTAAGTCAGTTCAGAGAATATCGTATCCGACCTCCTAATTATCAAGGGTTACCTGTATATATAGCGTTGCTTGCTGTACATATCTTGCCAAGGATTTATCGGAACGGATTACCCCTGATTTTAGGATTTTTGAATGATCTCATTGGTTCAGTAGTAGTGATGTGTTGTTTCAAATGAAAATGTAAGAGTTTGAAACTCCACAAGTGCACTTTCATTTATTTTGTGAAATAAGTGAAGTGTTGGACTTGGATAGGTACAATACTTGGGCCGAACAGGTTGGGCCAAAGAGACATAATGCTTGGGATAAAGAGACACCACGCATGGGCTAAACCGGGTGGACCGAAGAGGTATCACGCATGGGCCGAACAGACACAATGTTTGGGGTGGGCCGAAGAGGCACCATGCATGGGTCGAACCGGCCCATGTGAAAACCCACTTGGTGTGCTTCAAAATAATTTCAACAAAAATGTTGAATAGGTGTGGCTTGAACCAGTGACCTCCCTTTAGGGAGAGAGGTGTCCAACCACTTGACCAGGCATGTTCTTGGTCTCTAAATGAAACAACATGACCTTTAAACTATAACTATCAGTTGAAAAGTCACAAGTTAAGAGTTATGATTTTTCACATGGTGTCAGTTTACCCTCTATAAATAGAGGATGAGACCCACGAATTTATTCATTCCATTCTCTCATTTTTTCAGTCACTTACACAATTTTGTAGAGAAACTCTGAAGGAAAGACTTTAGAATTGCTATCTGCAGTTGGTGACTTTGTTATATCCTGGAAGTGACTTGCTTGTAACCTGGTAGCAAACTCTTTCGAGTGGGGGCAATTATCACCTTAAAGATAGTGTTCTACACGCCTCAAAGTCGCATTTATTTTTTCAGATTACTGTATTCACACAACTTTCTTTAACAATTTTAAGGTGATAATCGCAACGGGATCAGAATATGAAATGACGACTTTCAAGATGATGAATCAAGACTTTCTCAAACTAGATAGGTTTGATGGAATGAATTTTACTCGCTAGAAAGAGAAGTTGATGTTCATTCTTAGTACATTAAAGATTTATATGCTTTGGATTCGAACTTGCCGGTACTTCTAGAACCCAAATCTGACGATAATGATCAAATCAAGGCAGAACGCAAGAAGCGCGAAGAAGATGAAGTGGTACGTAGAGGGCACATTTTGAATGCATTTTCTGATCGTCTCTACGATTTATTTACATCGATCAAGTCACCAAAAGAGATTTGGGAGGGATTGGAATTCAAGTATAGAACCGAAAAGCAAAGTACGGATAAATTCCTTATTATGAAATATTTTGAGTGTACAATGAATGATAATACTTCTTTGATGGATCAAGTCCATGAATTGCAAGTTTTAGTGAATAAACTTTGAAATCTTAATGTTGAAGTTTCTGAACCTTTGCAAGTTAGGGCTATTATAGCCAAACTTCCTCCAAGTTGGAATAATTATAGAAAGAAACTTATGCACACAGCATAAGATTTCACTATAGAGAAAATTCAAAAGCATTTACGAATTGAAGAGGAAACTCAAATTCGTGATAAGAAATTATTTTCTCAAAATGGCTCTAAAGTGAATTTTGTTAACGAGAAAAATAAGTTTTAAGGTAATTTTGGACATGTAGATGCAATAGATTTTAATTCAAAAATTATGAAGATGCAGCAGATGGACATGTAGTACTAATGGGAAATCACAACTCTGCAAAAGTTGTGGGAAAAGGAACTGTGAAACTCCAGTTCACTTCTGGGAAGAAACATATTCTTATCAATGTTCTTCATGTCCCAGAAATAAAGAAAAATCTTGTATCTGCAAATTTGCTTTCTAAAAAGAGTGTCAAAACCATAATCGAGTCTGATAATATAATTCTTTCCAAATGGGGAGTGTTTGTTGGAAAAGGGTACTCTTGTGATGCATAGGGCTGTGCAAATACTCTGCCTCCTCCGACTCCATCCAACTTCTGTTTCAATTTCGAGTCCGACGGAATCGAAATATTCAGAATTCGGAATCGGAATCGGAATTATTCCGATAATAAATGTCGGAGTAGGAGTCAGAATAGGAGCCATGTATGGCTCCGAACTCTGACTCCGAACTTCGACAGAATTGTTTTTCTTGCATTGAAAATTTGAAACTCCTCTCCTGCACTATTCTTTACGTCGTATGATATCTTGTATGATATCTTTTGTCTTTTAGCTTTTAGCTTTTCAAAAACACAGTGGAAGATTGCATTTTGTCTTCTTTTTTTTTATTATCTACTACTGCTTTAATTTTATAGGTGTGCTGCTTTATACTTTATAGCCTTTAGTTTTATACTTTATAGGCCTGCTCCTCCTCCTGTATTGTACTATCAAAAGTTTATTAATAATAAACAAATTTATTAATATATACTTAGAAACTTGAAATCCTCTTTCTTTCTTTTATCTTTCCTCTCTTACGGACCTCTCTCAATCTCCACTCTCATTAAACTACTTTTTGTTTCCTCCCCTTCATTTTCTTCATTGACAGAGGAATGCCGAAGCAGAACCCCAGACCCACTCCTTCATACACATACATCACTCCCATTCTCTTTGATTAATTTCTTTCATTAATTAGTTTTTACCTTTTGGAACAGTTCTGTCGGTATTCATCTCCCTCTCTTCAGCTCTAACTCTCCTCCCTTCTCACTTTTCATTTTTTGTTTTTGTTGACCCATCTTCCAGAAGGAAAAATACACTGGGGAAGTCCCCCACATGCAAGGAGATCGTTGGATGTCCATCGAAGGCATCACAAACGTGTTGAACCCTCTCTCTCTCTCTCTCTCTCTCTCTCTCTCTCTGTGGCTCCGACCCTCCGACTCTGACTCCGGCAACTCCGATCAGAGTCAAACTCCAACTCCCATTAGAGTCGGAGTCGGAGTCCGAAATTACCTCCGACTCTAGTTGAAGTCAGAGGTCGGAGGTGGGTTTTCCGACTCTGTCGGAGTCGAAGCTCACCCCTAGTGATGGAATGTATAAACTAAGTATTAATAAAATAAGTACTGGTTCTGCTTATATTGTTGAGTCTTTTACTTTGTGGCATAATCGTTTAGCACATTGAATTTTAAATCTTTAAAGTTTATGTCTAAACATAGTTTAATTCCATATAATCATGGACATTGTGCTAAATGTGAAATATGAATTCAAGAAAAAATGACAAATAAACATTTTCCTAAAACAGACAAAAATACACAATTATTAGAACTTGTGCATTCTGATATTTGTAAACTAAATGATATTTTAATTAGAGGAGGCAATAAATTTTTTATTACTTTTATTGATAATTTTTCAAGATATACGTATATGTACTTAATGAAAAGTATGGATGAGGCCTTCAATATTTTCAAATCTTATAAGTCTGTTGTTGAAAATCAAAAGGAAAAGAAAATTAAGATACTTCCTAGTGACAGAGGTGGTGAATATTTTCCTACTGAATTTTCTTTATACTATGAGGAGAATGGAATAATACATCAAACTAGTACACCCTATACCCCACAACAAAATGGTTTAGCAGAAAGAAAAAATAGGACACTAGTTGATATGTTAAATGCTATGATATTGAATGCAAAATTGTCTTTTAATTTGTGGGGAGAGCATTGCTCACGGCATGTTATTTGCATAATAGAATACCTTCTATGAAATTCAAAGTTTCACTATATAAATTGTGGAAAGGCAGGAAACCAAATCTGGAATACCTAAGGGTATGGGACTGTTTAGCTTTTTATAGAGCTTTGAACCCAAAAAGAACAAAATTAGGTCCAAGGGCAATCAAGAGTGTTTTGTAGGATATGCTAAGAATTCAAAAGCATATAGATTTCTGGATTTGGATTCTAACGTTATAGTATAATCAAAGGATGTAGAGTTGATTGAAGATAAATTCTATAATGACTCCAAAGTAATATCAGATCCTACTCAAACACCAGAATTTGACTTGAGTCGGAAAAGGAATTATATAATTCCTGACACATTGGTTGAACCGAGGATAAGTCAAAGAGTCAGAAAAGAGAAAAGCTTGGATCCAAATTTTGTGTCATCTCAGGCCATTGTTTTCCTTTTGGAAGGAAATAGAGATAAAGTTTTAAATAAAATACCCATTCTATTAAATATAGAAGAAGATCCAACAATATTTAAAGAAGCCATGACTTCTAGAGATGTTGCATTTTGGAAAGAGGCTATAAGTGATGAAATGGACTCAATATTGTCAAACAATACTTGGGTTTTAGTTGACTTGCCTCTTGGATCAAAACCTATTGGTTGTAAATGGGTATTTAGGAGAAAATACAATACGGATGGGTCTCTTCAAACTTTTAAGGCCAGATTAGTAGCCAAAGGTTTTAAACAAAAAGAGGCATAGATTATTTTGATACGTATGCCCCAGTGGCTAGATTTACATCCATTAGAGTGCTTATTGCATTGGCTTCAATATATAATTTATATGTACACCAAATTGATGTTAAAACTACTTTCCTAAATGGTGAACTAGATGAAGAGGTATACATGGAACAACCAGAAGGATTTGTTATGCATGGGCAAGAAAAGAAAGTTTGCAAATTAATTAAGTCATTGTATGGATTAAAGCAAGCACCAAAACAATGGTATGAAAAATTTGATTCAGTAATTTTGTCTCGTGGATTTCAGCATAATAATGCTGATAAATGTATTTATTCTAAATTCATTGATTGTTATGGTGTAATAATATGTCTTTATGTGGATGACTTACTTATATTTGGAACAAATATGGAAGGAATATCTGAAACTAAGAAGTATATATCTTCGAAGTTCAAAATGAAGGATCTTAATGAAGTTGACACTATTTTGGATGTCAAAGTAAAGAAACATAGTGGGGGTTATGCTTTATGTCAATTTCATTACGTTGAGAAAATGCTTCTTAAATTTCAACATCTAGGAATTAAAGAAGCAAATACCCCATATGACTCTTCATTTAAATTAACTGAGAATGCTGGTAGAGCGGTTGCTCAGTTGGAATACGCTAGTACAATTGATAGTTTAATGTATGCTATGCATTGCACTAGGCCAGATATTTCCTTTGCAGTATGCAAACTTTCTAGATATACAGGCAATCATAATACGGAGCATTGGAAAGCAATTGGTAGAGTCCTTGGATATCTTAAAAGAACTAGTTCGTTAGGACTGTATTATACCAATTTTCCTGCTGTACTAGAAGGATATTGTGATGCTAGTTGGATTACTAGTGCAAGTGATAATAAGGCTACGTCCGGTTGGGTTTCCACCCTTGGTAGTGGAGCTGTTTCATGGGCTTCTAAGAAACAGACGTGTATTTCACATTCTATTATAGAATCTGAATTTGTAGCCTTGGCGGCAACAGGCAAAGAGGCAGAATGGCTGAGGAATTTGTTATTTGACATAAAGTTATAGCCACAACCGATGTCAGCCATTTCTTTGAACTGTGATAGTGAAGCTACTATGTCTAGGGCTTATAGTAAAGTCTATAATAGAAAATCTAGACATATTAGCTTGAGACATGAATATGTCAAACAATTAATAAGTGATGGAATTATCACTATTGTATATATGCGGTCAAGTAAAAACTTGACGGATCCTTTCATAAAGGGACTCTCAAGAGATTTGGTGAATAGTACATATAGTGGAATGGGTTTGAAACATTTCTTTTAAAAAGTCACCTATAATAGGAACCCAAGCTTACACTAGTAATAAATAGTCTAAGGTTTAATGGGTAATAACAAGTTACAGGTAAGTGGCTGAAATAGCACTGAAATTTAATTTAATGTGAGAAACCATTCCAGGATGATCAGTGCTAGCTGTTACGCTGAATGCTGGATGAGTATTATGTTCTTAATAAAATTCAATAATTGAATTAGTGTCTGAAGTAACAGAGACATGAAAGGAACTTTACCTATGTGAACATAAGAGGTGGGGATAACTTCTAACAAAAGTTTAAGGTTTACTTTTTTAAATGTTCATGAATGCTAGGATGGAGCACGTGTATTAGTGCAAATAATTGGTGAGTTATCTCGCTAAAATTGGATGGAATCATATGTGTGGTATTTCCGTTCTTAACGTATAGAGTTTTGGTTTAAGCCTACGCCACCATTGACTTTGTTAAGAATTTGAGATACTTACACTAATTGAAGGTTTCAGTCGAGAGATACCTTCTTGTATGCATGACAATATCAGTATTAGACTGAAATTTTTAATATCGCAATCTAAGTGAGGGGATTGTTATATTTATTATAGATTATGATATTAAATATGTGAATTTATTGAATGTGGGTTATTATATATTTTTGCGAACCATTATCTGAAAGAAATGCATTGATTCAGTGGTAGTGATATGTTGTTTCAAATGAAAGGGTAAGAGTTTGAAACTCCATAAGTGCACTTTCATCTATTTTGTGAAATAAGTGAAGTGTTGGACTTAGATAGACACAATGCTTGGGCCAAACAGGTTAGGCCGAAGAGACATAATGCTTGGGCTAAAGAGACACCATGCATGAGTCGAATCGGCCCGTGTGAAAACCCACTTGGTGTGCTTCAAAATAATTTCAATAGAAATGTTGAATAGGTGTGGTTTGAACTAGTGACCTCCCTTTAGGGAAAGAGGTGTCCAACTACTTGACCAGGCATGTTCTTTGGTTTTTAAATGAAACAACATAACCTTTAAACTATAACTACCAGTTGAAAAGTCACAAGTTAAGAGTTGTGATTTTTCACATTGTGTCACTTCACCCTCTATAAATAGAGGATGAGACCCACGAATTTATTCATTCCATTCTCATTTTTTCAGTCACTTACACAATTTTGTAGAGAAACTCTGAAGGAAAGACTTCAGAATTATTATCTGCAGTTGGTGACTTTGTTGTATCCTGGAGGTGAATTGCTTATAACCCGGTAGCAAACTCTTTCGAGTGGGGGCAATTATCACCTTAAAGATAATGTTCTACAGGCCTCAAAGTCGCATTTATTTTTTCAAATTACTGTATCCACACAACTTTCTTCAACATCCTTTATATTATGAATCTTTTACTAGCCACTATAAAATGATCTACTTTGTACTTCAAACTTGAATTCTTCTCCTGAAATATCCAGTGGCTGAACTCACCTCAATTCACAATATCACTATTCATGTTTCAATGTGTGGTTTACAAAAAATCCACAAGCAATTATTCTTGTAAAAGTCCCAAAACTCTTTTCTCTCTTGGCACACTTGGGTACCTTATCAATATCTAATTTGGTAATTTTATAGACCAATTTCGTTCTCCTTGAAAGATTCTTGAATTAATCAAATTCTTTTTTAACTTCAAAATCGCATTCATGAAAGAAAAATTCTATTCATAATTCATTTTCTCATCATCCCTTCATCATCTCATGATGTGGTATTAGATAATAGGTTCACAAGTGAAATATAATAAATAGTTTTCGATTATCTAATGTCACATCATGGGATGGCGAGATGATGATAAGAATTGGAATAATGAGTAGTATTACTCTTCATGAAAGAAAATCTGCAAATAAATGGCAGATTGTCATAACAAGTTCCTATTGGAACACTAACCCTTCTTTAGAATTCTAGAAAGTGTGGCCTTTATCCAAATTTCGAGTTTTGCAATTTTCAAATCTCCATCTTCATCCAATACTCTTTTCTAATCAAATAGAGTATGTAGATATTATTTTAATCTCTTATCAACTCTTACACATTTATATCCTTCTAGGTAAGTCTTATCTATCAACCCAAAACGTAATAACAAAACTTACTCATTGTCATTATCTTTATATATAACTCAAGAGAGTAAATGCAATGTCATGCCATGTACTCGGGGTGGACCCTTTAACTTGAAATCTACAATAACTTAAATACAAAAGTCCTAGTCCAAAGTCAAATGTTTCAAAAGTTCTTCAATAAATTGTTGACAAGATTTCTCTTAATTTATCCAAATCCAATTATGACAGCCAGCATGGACTTATCTTACATTTCTATTATAATCTTATCATGTTATATCTATTTCAACTGTCACAACCATCAAAGTTGTAAAACCCAACCCAATAATTGTTTTTTTTAGTAAAAACCAAGTCATTAAGGTTTGGAAGAGTATACCATAAGTAAAAATCCAAGCCAAACGACCTGTTAAGTACTCGACGATTAATTGGGATCAGCTGATGGATTTGCACTTAAAGTGCACCATTTCACTAAAAGGATACCAACACATGAAATAAAACTCTAAGAGTAATACTATAGAGAAGCCATTGTAGCATTACACACAACACACTCTACGTGGTAGTTTTTTTTAAAAAAAAAAAAACAAAACGTGCATTTTGTTACATGTAAAGGTTGGTTTGAATTTTGCTTTTCCCTATTTGAAATTTGCCCTGCGAAACCCATCCTCCCTCGCCAAAACCCGCGTTGGCTTCCTTTTCCCAGCGCCACCCCACAATAGTGTCTCTCTGTTCAGTGCCACCTTGTGAAGCTCCTTTGTCTGCCCAATGCCACCGGTCTCTATGAGCTGATTGAATAAAGCAAACCCAAGTGAAATCCTGCGAAGACCCCTCGCCAAGCAACCAGCGTCGCCCCCCCTCTGCCTAGTGCCACCGTGCGACTAAGAAATGTGAAAAAACAATGCTTTCTAATTTGTAAACCTCTGCTTTCTGCTTTTGATGATGGGTATTGCAGCTTAAGGCATGGAGAAAAAATAATGCTTTCTGCTTTGACAACCTCTACTTTCCTAAAGTTTTGACCTCATCTATTTTCTTCTACGCCATACATGGAGAGAGACTTTAGATTTCAATACTCTTTATAGCATTAATAAAGACATATAAGTTATCTCATTGCCTGTTGCCTTTCTTAGTATGCAGTGGAAAGCTTTAGTTTATTACCTCGACTTGTTTAGCTTGGTTCCATTTCTTATGTTGCTTCTTTACATGTCTGTTGTTTTTGCACTTTGGCATTAGAACCCTAGGATTAATGCTATGAGAAGGACTTTTCTTTTAAGGGAGCTTGCCCCATAGGGGGTTTTGTTCTCATAGGGAGAGAAATTTTATATTCACTTGAAACCATATCAGTTGCAAAATATGGGAGAAATTGCTTTAAAAGCTCTGCATTTAACAATTAAATAATTTGAACATTTTTATGGTACCTTTGACGTTGAATTGGAAACATAAAGAAATGTAGATATTGAGCACGATATTTTTATTTATATTTTACTCTCTGCAAACATTAATTAATGTGTTCTTACTTGTTACTTGATTATTAAATAGATGAAGGAGATACATCAGTCATGGACACTTGCAAGAACTTATTTGGCAATGCTGACATGGATATGCCCAAAGTTGAAATTACTGGATCCCAGCTTCAAGAAACAGTGATTCAAAGTCAAGAAAGTGTAAGTGGATGAATTTATTTTTCCCGAGAGTTTGAATGTCTTTACCGACACAACGTTAATATTTGGATTTTTATTCTTTATAGATGCAGTTTGGGATGGATGGATCACAACCGTTGCAGTATGGGATGGATGGATCACAACTGTTGCAATAATTCTTGTGGACTTTAATGTATCTTTGTGGATTTTAATGTACTTTTTGTGGACTTTAATGTATTATTTGTAGACTTTAATGTATTTTTGTGGACTATAATGTGTCTTTGGGGAGTTTAATGTGTCTTTTGTGGATTTTAACGTATTATTTGTGGACTTTAATAAAGCTGGTAGATTGAATGTAATTCAAGGCATTTTTTTTTTTTTTGTAAATTGAGAAGATTTTTGTGGATTAAATATATTTTGTGGCTTGAATGTAAATCAGATACTTATTTTGTGAATTTAGGATATTTTTCTGGATTTAATAGATTTTGATAGATTGAATGTAATTTCGGGCTTTTTTTTGTGAATTTAGGATATTTTTGTGGACTTAATAGATTTTGGAAGATTGAATGTAATTCAGGGCATTTTTTTGTGAATTTAGAAGATTTTGAGGATTTAATATATTTTGTGGCTTGAATGTAAATTAGATGCTTACTTTGTGAATTTATGATACTTTTGTATATTTGATAGATTTTGATAGATTGAATGTAATTTAGGGCTTTTTTTGTGAATTGAGAAGATTTTTGTGGATTTAATGTATTTTGTGGCTTGAATGTAAATTAGATGCTTATTTTGTGCATTTTGGATATTTTTGTGGATTTAATAGATTTTTGTAGATTGAATATAATTCAGGGCATTTTTTGTGAATTTAGAAGATTTCTATAAATCATAACTTTCTAGTTCTTTAGCACATATTATATTTCTTAGTAATATACATTAATTTTATTAAATAGTCAATATAGCTCTTTCACTGTATTTTCGTACTTAGGGTGACTGAAGAAGTTGTCAATAAAACTAAGAAGAATGTGGGTGATGAAAAGCCTGTAGTTAAGGAAGAGGCTCTAGACAGCAACAAGGAGGATCCTTCTAATGAAGTTGAAGAAAAAGAACTCGAGGATAAGATGTCTTCAAATTTTGTCTCAAGTATTAGAGAGATGGAGGAGATACACCAGCCGCGGACACTTGCAAGAATTTATTTGGCAATGATGAAATGGATATACTCAATGTTGAAATTACTGGATCCCAACTTTGAAAAACAGTGATTCAAAGTCAAGAAAGTGTAAGTGGATGAATTTATTTTACCCGAGACTTTGAATATATTTACTGACACAACGTTAATATTTGGGTTTTTATTATTTATAGATGCAGTTTGAGTTGGATGGATTACAACCGTTGCAGTATGAGATGGATGGATCACAACTGCTGCAATAATTCTCGTGGACTTTAATGTATCTTTGTGGATTTTAATGTACTTTTTGTGGACTTTAATGTATTTTTGTGGACTTTAATTTGTCTTTTGTGGACTTTAATGTATTATTTGTAGACTTTAATGTATTTTTGTGGACTATAATGTGTCTTTGGGGTGTTTAATGTGTCTTTTGTGAATTTTAACGTATTATTTGTGGACTTTAATAAAGATGGTAGATTGAATGTAATTCAGGGCATTTTTTTTTTTTTTGTGAATTGAGAAGATTTTTGTGGATTAAATATATTTTGTGGCTTGAATGTAAATCAGATGCTTATTTTGTGAATTTAGAATATTTTTATGAATTTAATAGATTTTGATAGATTGAATGTAATTCCGGGCATTTTGTTTTTTGTGAATTTAGGATATTTTTGTGGACTTAATAGATTTTGGTAGATTGAATGTAATTCAGGGCATTTTTTTGTGAATTTAGAAGATTTTTGAGGATTTAATATATTTTGTGGCTTGAATGTAAATTAGATGCTTATTTTGTAAATTTATGATATTTTTAAGGATTTAATAGATTTTTATAGATTGAATGTAATTTAGGGCTTTTTTGTGAATTTAGAAGATTTTTGTGCATTTAATGTATTTTGTGGCTTGAATGTAAATCAGATGATTATTTTGTCAATTTAGGATATTTTTGTGGATTTAATAGATTTTTATAGATTGAATGAAATTCAGACATTTTTTTTTTTTTTGTGAATTGAGAAGATTTTTGTTGATTTAATGTATTTTGTGGCTTGAATGTAAATTAGATGCTTATTTTGGATATTTTTTTGGATTTAATAGATTTTTGTAGATTGAATATAATTCAGGGCATTTTTTTGTGAATTTAGAAGATTTTTGTAAATCATAGCTTTCTATTTCTTTAGCACATATTATATTTCTTAGTAATATACATTAATTTTATCACATAGTCAATATAGCAATTTCAATGTATTTTCGTACTTAGGGTGACTGAAGAAGTTGTCAATAAAACGAAGAAGAATGTGGGTGATGAAAAGCCTGTAGTTGAGGAAGAGGCTCTAGACAGCAACAAGGAGAATCCTTCTAATGAAGCTGAAGAAAAAGAACCCGAGGATAAGGTGTCTTCAATTTTTGTCTCAAATATTAGAGAGATGGAGGAGATACACCAGTCGTGGACACTTGCAAGAATTTATTTGGCAATGATGAAATGGATATGTTCAATGTTGAAATTACTGGATCCCAACTTTGAAAAACAGTGATTCAAAGTCAAGAAAGTATAAGTGGATGAATTTATTTTTCTCGAGACTTTGAATATATTTACCGATACAACGTTAATATTTGGATTTTTATTCTTTATAGATGCAGTTTGAGTTGGACGGATCAGTACTGTTGCAGTATGGGATGGATGGATCACAACTGTTGCAATAATTCTCTTGGACTTTAATGTATCTTTGTGGATTTTAATGTACTTTTTGTGGACTTTAATGTATTTTTGTGGACTTTAATTTGTCTTTTGTGGATTTTAATGTATTATTTGTGGAGTTTAATGTATTTTTGTGGACTATAATGTGTCTTTGGGGAGTTTAATGTGTCTTTTGTGGATTTTAACGTATTATTTGTGGACTTTAATAAAGCTGGAAGATTGAATGTAATTCAGGGTACTTTTTTTTTTTGTGAATTGAGAAGATTTTTGTGGATTAAATATATTTTGTGGCTTGAATGTAAATCAGATGCTTATTTTGTGAATTTAGGATATTTTTGTGGATTTAATAGATTTTTGTAGATTGAATGTAATTAAGGGCATTTTTTTGTGAATTTAGAAGATTTTTGTAAATCATTATTTTCTAGTTCTTTAGCACATATTATATTTGTTAGTAATATACATTAATTTTATCAAATAGTCAATATAGCTCTTTCACTGTATTTTCGTACTTAGGGTGACTGAAGAAGTTATCAATAAAACTAAGAAGAATATGAGTGATGAAAAGGCTGTAGTTGAGGAAGAGGCTCCAGACAGCAACAAGGAGAATCCTTCTAATGAAGCTGAAGAAAAAGAACCTGAGGATAAGGTGTCTTCAAATTTTGTCTCAAATATTAGAGAGATAGAGGAGATACACCAACCTCGACACTTGCAAGAATTTATTTGGCAATGTTGAAATGGATATGCTCAATGTTGAAATTACTGGATCCCAGCTTTGAGAAACAGTGATTCAAAGTTAAGAAAGTGTAAGTGGATGAATTTATTTATCGACAACATTAATATTTTGGCTTTTATTCTTTATAGATGAGTTTGGGTTAGATCGATCACAACCATTACAGTTTAGGATGGATGGATCACAATTGCTGCAATGATTCTTGTGGACTCTAATGTGTCTTTGTGGATTTTAATGTATTTTTTGTAGACCTTAATGTATTTTTGTGGACTTTAATGTGTCTTTTGTGGATTTAGTGTTTTATTTGTGCACTTTAATGTATTTTTGTGGACTATAATGTGCTTTTGGCGACTTTAATGTGTCTTTTGTGGATTTTAACATATTATTTGTGGACTTCAATGAAGCTCGTAGATTGAATGTAATTCAGGTCTTTTTTTTTTTTTTTTGTAAATTGAGAAGATTTTTGTGGATTTAATGTATTTTGTGGCTTGAATGTAATCAGATGCTTACCTTTTGAATTTAGGATATTTTTGTGGATTTAATAGATTTTGATAGATTAAATGTAATTCAGGGCATTTTGTTTTGTGAATTTATGATATTTTTCTGGATTTAATAGAGTTTGGTCAATTGAATGTACTTCAAGGCATTTTTTTGTGAATATAGAAGATTTTTGTGGATTTAAAATATTTTGTGGCTTGAATGTAAATCAGATGCTTATTTTGTAAATTTAGGATACTTTTTGTAGATTTAATAGATTTTGGTGGATTGAATGTAATTCAAGGCATTTTTTTCTGAATTTAGAAGATTTTTGTGGAATGTATTTTGTGGCTTGAATGTAAATCAGATGCTTATTTTGTGAATTTAGGATATTTTTGTGGATTTAATAGATTTTGGTGGATTGAATGTAATTCAGGGTTTTTTTTTCTGAATTTAGAAGATTTTTGTGGATTTAATGTATTTTGTGGCTTGAATGTAAATCATATGCTTATTTTGTCAATTTAGGTTATTTTTGTGGATTTAATAGATTTTTGTAGATGGAATGAAATTCAGGATTTTTTTTTTTTTTTTTTTGTGAATTGAGAAGATTTTTGTGAATTTAATGTATTTTGTGGTTTAAATGTAAATCAGATGCTTATTTTGTGAATTTAGGATATTTTTGTGGATTTAATAGATTTTTGTAGATTGAATATAATTCAAGGCATTTTTTTGTGAATTTAGAAGATTTCTGTAAATCATTATTTTCTAGTTCTTTAGCACATATTATATTTCTTAGTAATATACATTAATTTTATCAAATAGTCAATATAGCTCTTTCACAGTATTTTCGTACTTAGGGTGACTGAAGAAGTTGTCGATGAAACTAAGAAGAATGTGGGTGATGAAAAGCCTATAGTTAAGGAAGAGGCTCTAGACAGCAACAAGGAGAATCCTTCTAATGAAGCTGAAGAAAAAGAACTCGAGGATAAGGTGTCTTCAAATTTTGTCTCAAATATTAGAGAGATGGAGGAAATACACCAGCCGTGGACACTCGCAAGAATTTATTTGACAATGATGAAATGGATATGCTCAATGTTGAAATTACTGGATCCCAACTTTGAAAAACAGTGATTCAAAGTCAAGAAAGTATAAGTGGATTAATTTATTTTTCCCGAGACTTTGAATGTATTTATAGACATAACGTTAATTTTTGGGTTTTTATTCTTTGTTGATGCTGTTTAGGTTGGATGGATCACAATCGTTGCAGTATGGGATGGATGGATCACAATTGCTGCAATAATTCTTGTGGACTTCAATGTGACTTTTTGGATTTTAATGTATTTTTTGTGGACTTTAATTTACTTTTTTGTCCTTTAATGTATTTTTGTGGACTTTAATGTGCCTTTTGTGGATTTTAATATATTATTTGTCGATTTTAATGTATTTTTGTAGACTATAATGTGTCTTTGGGGAGTTTAATGTGTCTTTTGTGGATTTTAACATCTTATTTGTGAACTTTAATTAAGCTGGTAGATTGAATGTAATTCAGGGCATTTTTTTTTTTTTTGTGAATTTAGAAGATTTTTGTGGATTTAATGTATTTTGTGGCTTGAATGTAAATCAGACGCTCATTTTGTGAGTTTAGGATACTTTTGTGGATTTTATAGATTTTGGTATATTGAATGTAATTCGGATCATTTTTTTTTGTTAATTTAGGATACTATTGTGGATTTAATAGATTTTGGTAGATTAAATGTAATTCAGGGCATTTTTTTGTGAATTTAGAAGATTTTTGTGGATTTAATATATTTTGTGGCTTGAATGTAAATTAGATGTTTATTTTGTAAATTTAAAATATATTTTTGGATTTAATAAATTTTTGTTGATTGAATGTAATTCAGGGCATTTTTTTGTGAATTTAGAAGATTTTTGTGGATTTAATATATTTTGTGGCTTGAATGTAAATTAGATGTTTATTTTGTAAATTTAAAATATATTTTTGGATTTAATAAATTTTTGTTGATTGAATGTAATTCAGGGCATTTTTTTTCTGAATTTAGAAGATTTTTGTGGATTTAATGTATTTTGTGGCTTGAATGTAAATCATATGCTTATTTTGTCAATTTAGGATACTTTTGTGGATTTAGTAGATTTTTGTATATTGAATGAAATTCAGGCATTTCTTTTTGTGAATTGAGAAGATTTTTGTGGATTTAATGTATTTTGTGGCTTCAATGTAAATTAGATGCTTATTTTGTGAATTTAGGATATTTTTGTGGATTTAATATATTTTTATAGATTGAATGTAATTCAGTGTATTTTTTGTGAATTTAGAAGATTTTTGTAAATCATAACTTTCTAGTTCTTTAGGCACATATTATATTTCTTGGTAATATGCTTTATTTTTATCGAATAGTTAGTATAGCTCTTTCACTATATTTTAGTACTTAGGGTGACTGAAGAAGTTGTCAATAAAACTAAGAAGAATGTGGGTGATGAAAAGCTAGTAGTTAAGAAAGAGGCTCCAGACTACAACTAGGAGAATCCTTCTACTGAAGCTGAAGAAAAAGCACCCAAGGATACAGTGTCTTCAAATTTTGTCTCAAATATTAGAGAGATGGAGGAGATACACAAGCCGTGGACATTTGCAAGAATTTATTTGGCAATGCTGACATGGATATTCCCAATGTTGAAATTACTGGATCCCAGCTTTGAGAAACAATGATTCAAAGTCAAGAAAGTGTAAGTGGATGAATTTATTTTTCGCGAGACTTTGAATGTATTTATCAACACAACGTTAATATTTGAGTTTTTATGCTTTATTGATGCAGTTTGGGTTGGATGGATCACAACCGTTGCAGTATGGGATGGATGGATCACAACTACTACAATGATTCTTGTAGACTTTAATGTGTCTTTGTGGATTTTAATGTATTTTTGTTGACTTTATTTTGTGAATTTAGGATATTTTTGTGGATTTAATAGATTTTGATAGATTGAATGTAATTTAGGGCATTATTTTTGTGAATTTAGGATATTTTTGTGGATTTAATAGATTTTGGTAGATTGAATATAATTCAAGACAATTTTTTTGTAAATCATAACTTTCTAGTTCTTTCGGCACATATTATATTTTTTGTAATATGCTTTATTTTTATCGAATAGTCAGTATAGCTCTTTCACGGTATTTTCGTACTTAGGGTGACTGAAGAAGTTGTCAATGAAACTGAACAGAATGTGGGTGATGAAAAGCCAGTAGTTAAGGAAGAGGCTCTGGAGTGCAACAAGGAGAATCCTTCTAATGAAGCTGAAGAAAAAGAAATAGAGGATTCGATGTCTTCAAATGTTGTCTCAAATATTAGAGAAATAGAGGAGATACACCAACTATGGACACTTGCAAGAATTTATTTGGCAATGATGACATGGATATGCCCAATGTTGAAATTACTAGATCCCAACTTTGAAAAATAGTGATTCAAAGTCAAGAATGTGTAAGTGAATGAATTTATTTTTCCCGAGACTTTGAATGTATTTATCTACATAACGTTAATATTTGGATATTTATTCTTTGTAGATGTAGTTTAGGTTGGATGAATCACAACCATTGTAGTATAGGATGGATGGATCACAACTACTGCAATGATTCTTGTGGACTTTAATGTATTTTTTTGGACTTTAATGTATTTTTGTGAACTTTAATGTATTTTTGTGGACTATAATGTGTCTTTGGGGAGTTTAATGTGTCTTTTGTGGATTTTAACGTTTTATTTGTGGACTTTAATGAAGTTGGTAGATTGAATGTAATTTAGGGATTTTTTTTTTTTTTTTTTTGAATTGAGAAGATTTTTGTGGATTTAATGTATTTTATAGCTTGAATGTAAATCAGATGCTTATTTTGTGAATTTAGAATATTTTTGTGAATTTAATAGATTTTGGTAGATTGAATGTAATTTTTTTGTGAATTTAGGATATTTTTATGGATTTAATTGATTTTGGTAGATTGAATGTAATTCAGGATATTTTTTTTGTGAATTTAGACGATTTTTGTAGATTTAATATATTTTGTGGCTTGAATGTAAATTAGATGCTTATTTTGTGAATTTAGGATATTTTTGTGGATTTAATAGATTTTTTGTTGATTGAATGTAATTCATGTCATTTTTTTGTGAATTTAGAAGATTTTTGTGGAGTTAATGTATTTTGTGGCTTGAATGTAAATCAAATGCTTATTTTGTCAATTTAGGATATTTTTGTGGATTTAATAGATTTTTGTAGATTGAATGAAATTCAGGCATTTTTTTTTTTTTTATGAATTGAGAAGATCTTTGTGGATTTAACGTATATTTGTGGCTTGAAATTAAATTAGATGCTTATTTTGTGAATTTAGGATATTTTTGTTAATTTAATAGATTTTTGTAGATTGAATATAATTCAGGACATTTTTTGTAAATTTAGAAGATTTTTGTGAATCATAACTTTCTAGTTCTTTAGGCACATATTATATTTCTTAGTAATATGCTTTATTTTTATCAAATAGTCAGTATAGCTCTTTCACTGTATTTTTGTACTTTGGGTGCCTGAAGAAGTTGTTAATGAAATTGAGAAGAATGTGGTTGATGAAAAGCTTGTAGTTGGGGAAGAGGCTCCGGAAAATAACTAGGAGAATCCTTCTAATGAAGCTGAAGGAAAAGTACCCGATGACAAGGTGTCTTCAAATTTTGTCTCAAATATTTTGTTTACAAAAAATCCATTTATACTCTTTCTTGTTTTTCAGAGAACAGAAATAGATGCATAAAGCCTATCAAGTATATCTTATTGTGTTTTCCTTACACAATTGCCATGTCTACTCTAACGAAGGATAACAATGAATGTGACAAGGGTTCCTTGTTATCTTAATTTAGGAACTTTGGGATCTCTTTTATCTGGATGCAATATTATTTTCTAGATTAGTATCCATAATAATAGGCATTGTTCTTGTATTTAGAAAATGTAAATCATAACTTTTGAGAATAGATATGAACAAATAACATAAGTAAATTTCTAGTGTTTTCAGTACAAAGGGACTACAAACACTTCATGATTACGTGAGTGGCATGTCCAATACAAATGCAAAAGTTTAGTACAAAAATAAAAGTCCATTACAAAAGCAAAGAACTACAAACGCTAGAACGATAATTACTTAGATACTACAAGGTAAAATGCAACAAAAAATGCAAATGTCCAAAAGCTAAGGGGAAGTTGTGTGCGTGAACACCTGATCTCAGCTTCTCTCTTTTCGATCTCAACCACTCTCCCTTCTAGCTCAATCTCCCTCTTCTCGACATCATCCAGTTTCTTCTCGAGTTCTTTCAACTTCCTTAATAGTGCCTGGATAGTCATTTCTCGAAGTTCGAGCTCTCCCAGCTGATTACTATCTAACTATTTGAAAAACTTGCAATATGGTATCCCTAATCAATTTAAGCATATATAAAAAATGTTAGATGTACAACATTATTAGTCATTGTATAAAAAAATATCTTTATGTAGAAATGATGTCATTACCTCTGTATTGTACTTTGGACACCCTAAGAAGGGTTGTCCTCAATTTCTTGTAGTATTTGCATATCTCAAAGTGGCTTCAACCTCACAGTAATATTTAATAGAGGATGAGGAAGAAATTGATTATGATGACATTCTAAGATCCCCAAAATCACAAAGTAGTTAAATTGGAGAGAGTTTTGAGTATCGTAAATTATTATTATTATTATTTTGCAAAGTAAATTTTATTCTTTTGCAAGCTTCATAGAGCTTGCTTCTATATGCTAACATTCTTGAATCCCTTTCTGTGCATGTACTTGTCAGTGAGTACATGATGAGAGAAACGCAAAAAGACACAGGAAATGAATTAGAAGATAAATAGATAATTGACTCAAAATCAAATTTAGAATTCCAAAAAATCATTTCATAAACTAGAACCAAATATAACTGGATAGTGAAAGATGCCAAAATATCAATCTCCCAATCATGTGTTGCTCTAATAATATCTACTTCCCAATTAATAGAGGCATTCAATAAGTGATAGGTATTCAACCACTGAAGCATCTTTTACCCTTGCTATGTCGAATGGTACTGGGAAGCTTCCTTCAAAGGTTGGGCTTCACACCACACCCATGTCATAACTTTATCTTGAAGCTATCTCCCACATCAAGTTTTATAAGACTAGAGAAACCTTTTATCCCGTATGTATGTTCTTCCCTAGTCAACTCCAAAAGTCCCATTTTTTTTTTATAAGCACATGCAATTTAATAAAAAGCTCGGAAGAGGAGCAACCCAAGTACACATCATGTATGTATGTAAGGGATACATACATGCTTTGCCCCTTTGCCCCAGCCATGCTCGCCAATACAGCATTGCCTACCCGTAACATCCACACATGCAAACACCAATCAAGTTACTTTGTTTATGTATCAGGGTCACCATATTAGATGACATTTTCTAGAGAAAACTATCTGCTTTTTGCCCAAAAAATAGGTTTAATTATTAAAATTAAAATAAAATAAATTATTACACTTATCAACCATGTACTATCACTCACTCCTTTCCCGTCCATGAATTACAACAAATTTCATCTTGTATATGAAATTACATATATGGAGTTTCAATTTACTCCATTCACAGTGTAATTCTTTTTTTTTTTTTAATCTATCATGATATGCTACAACCTTTCCATCCTAATTTGGGAAATTGCAATGAATTTTTAAGCCTGAATTTAGCCAAGCTTCAACAGACTAACACCATTGAAGATTCTAAATCTCGTTCTCCTTCATCTACATTTCCACACATTTCCTTCATCAACACTTCTGCCATACCCTGATTTCCTAATTTAATATACCCATAAATAAAAGCACCATCTAACCCATTTAATGGTCAAACGAAGAAAAATAAACCTAAAAATTCAGAAATCTTAGCACAATACATCTCTTCACATACCTAAACCAAATCAAACCCATACATATACTAGCATTGCAGGTCACATGCAAACTTAGCACAAGTAATAAAACTAATGAAATACCCTGTAATAGTTAGGTTATCTATCACTAACTTGTTCTTAGCCAATCATGGATTTGTGTTTCTCGCATGCGCCTACTTGGAGAATATGAAGATGAAGGGGATTTTAGATCTAGGTGGAGAAGACGAAGGGGCTTTGTGGATACAAGTGTTTGTCGAAGGGGGTTTTGTGGAGAAGACGAAGGGGCTTCGAGGGTGTTTTAGGGTTCGTGGGTGTTCGTGATTGTTTACGGGTGTTCGTGGGTTCGTGGAGAACACAGGCTGACTGTGGAGAAGACAAAGGGCCTTCGTTGGATGTGGCTTCGTGAGACGGTGACTTTAGTTGAGAAGATGAAGACGATGGGAGAAGACGAAGAAGAATTGGACTTTTGATGGGGAGAAAATCGTGACAATGGGATGTCAGTTTTGCTTGGTTGACCACGACGGCGAAGATGATGGCTTGAAAACGATGAGGCGAAGGGAAGATGATGGCTTTTGTGTCGGGATGGGGTTCGAAGGGTCGAAGAAGAATGGGGGTTTCGATGGGGAGAAGGTCGTGACAATGGGATGGGGGTTTTGCTTGGCTGACCACGACGACGAAGTTGATGGCTCGAAGACGATGGGGCAGAGGGAAGATGATAGCTTCTGTGCCGGGATGGGGTTTTGAAGGGTCGAAGGAAGACGAAGAACAAACCTGTCTTCTGATTTCATCAGCACGTATTCCCTCCATTCGTCTTTTGCGTTAAAAATTTTTTTTTTAAATGATATTAGCTGATGACGTGGCATAAAGCCACGTCAGCCGAGGCCGCGGCGAGGCCCCAGGCCGGTTGGCTATAGTGTTTTTCCTTTTTCAAACTCTAATGTGAAATCTCTCTTCAGCTGGACATATCTTATTCCAACCGTATGCAAAAAGGCAAAAAAAAAAGGTTCCATCGTTCTTTCTCTCTTTCCATAAATTATGCATCACATGATGCCGAGTAACTACAAAATGTTCGAGCTCCCCCAACCCTTCAGATTATGTATGCTGTTGTCATTCGTAAGATATAGCTCCTTATTAATTTATGGCCATCGGTTTTCTCCCAAAGTTGATGGTGTTATCCCTATAAATACCCTCAACCTGATCAAGCTCTCTATTGCACTCAACTCAGTTTCGAGTATTACGCCATCTTTCTTCACTCAAAATATTATCATCTCTCCCTTTAAAAATATATATATATTATTATCTTTCAATTCTTCTAAGTCTATTTCTATTCTTGATTTTTCTGATATGTTTACATCGTGTTGTTTGTAGTGCTTGATTTGAGCTTGAAATATATGTTTATATTACATTATTGGGTAATGGTAATTTTTTTTGGGACAACTTGTATTGTTGGATGTTTAGAGACAAATTCTTTTGAAATTAGTAGAACTATCTACTAGATAGCTTGGAAACTTAAGTGCCTATGTAGGAGCAAATCCCTTTTTTATTTATTTATTTATTTATTTATTTTTCCTCTAGTGATAGCTTATTTAATTATTTTAATTTTATGAAACCTAATTCTGCTTTATTATATCAGTATTTATTTTTGATGAATTGAAATTGCTGCCTTCTTCGTTATTCTCACGAGCCTATAATCCGTGCAATGCGCAAACAGTTATTTATGCTGAATTTTATAATTAAATAGTTCAACAACTATTAATAAAATATATATCAATAAATAAAATAGAACATGCATACATAAAAGAGTTCACTTTACCAATACATATTTTATGGTCGATTTACAATATTAAAAATATAATATATATATATATATATAGTTCAATTTAAAATAATGTAAAACAGATACAATTAGTATGAGACACCATTGTTTAATTAATATTTTTTCTGAATTGATACTAAGCAATATTATTAAAACCTTTGAATCTCATATGAAACAAAATTATAGACTAATATATTTATCCGACTAAGAATATGTATAGTTTAAAAAAATATTAAATATAACCAAATTAAAAATAATAAAATTAAAATCTCAGTTATTCTCTTTATAGAAATTTTGTATTTAAAATAAAGCTCAAAAGAGCTTAAAAAAATAATAAATAAAGGAACAATAGGCCAACGTAAAGTCAGCGGTATTTTAGTAATTAAAGGCCAAATTCTATACACTTTATAAAAACTGAATATGAAAACAATTGAAGAAAAGTGGTAGGCTTAAGAGGATACAAACACCGTGCGACCAGGGAGAAAATCTTCAAGCTCACCGAGAGAGGAGGTTGCGTGCGGAGGAGCCAGGGGCTACGCGGTAGTCATGGGTGGCCAGTGAGATAGAAGAACACTGAGAGAGAGAGAGAGAGAGAGAGAGAGAGAGAGAGACGTGAGAGAGAGAACACACCGACAGAGAGATAACGGTGTCATGGGAAGAGAAAAGTCACCGTCAGGTAGAGAGGTGGCTGGCCGCGACTGGGGGTGGTGCTAAGTGGTATCGGAGTCATGGTCTAACTGTGGCAAGGCATGGCTCACTCTTTTGGAGAGCATGTGCTCTGTTTTTTGTGTCTAAAACAGGGAATGTTTTGGACGTGGGCGCCGTGCCATTGGTCGAAGCCGATTTTTCCGGTAAAGCTCTTTTAGGGGAAAAACAGACACGAACAGAGTTAACTTCTTTTGCCTCTCCCTACGTCACGCTCTCTCGTTCGTGCAATTGGCCGCCTCATCTTCCTCTTCCGCATCCTTCTCGTCCTCAGTTTCTGATTCCCTATCTTCTACCTCTCATCGTCTCCGTCGTCACTCTCGTTGCCCATACCGGGAAAGAAACAGAGAAGCCCTCTGATCTGTGGTGAATCTGTGCTCTGTGCTCTCTTATTAAAAAAATCTATTCACCATCCGAATTCCATGATAGATTTATAAATACAATATAATAAATAATCTCCAATCACTAAATTATAGGATGATAAGATGATAGAAATTAGAATAATGAGTAGTATTACTCTTTATTAATGTGTCCTATGGAATAGATTGCAAAGATTGTATTCCTGAATTAGCGGCCACAACCTGGGCCTGGAAAGGGTGTCACGAACACATACGACAGATTTTGCTCCTCTCGAGTCTCGACGGTGAACGACGCAGCTTCGTCTAAGCGTAAGCGATGCTCTAAATTATCTAAACAGTTGACGTTTGAGAGTTGAACCCTCTGGACTCACCGCTTGCCTTTTCATCTCTCTTTTCACTCTTTTCACAGCTTGACTTTTCAGATCACCTCTTTTCGCTTAGTGCAAGTATAAAAAAACACCACCGCTTGGTTCTATTAACTGCAAATAATCAACTGCTACCTCTCATCATTTCAAACCACCGCTTGATGCCAAGTCAGGTTCCCCCCATTCAATTCCCGATTTTGCGGACTGGATGCCAAGTCATGAATTCAAACTTGGCTTTTATATATTGTAATAGATATGAGTCTCTTGCCATTTCTGGTGGTATAAATGGGTGGTCTTTCTAAGTAATGGAATATGTGCAGCAAAGCTCAATAGATAGATGAAATTGGGTACGCCTGAAAAGCAACAAGTTTGTCTTAAGCTACAAAAGAAGGGATTGTTTCAAAAGTTGCAATGAATCCAAAAAAATTTGGTGCTTTTACTTCTTCATGATCTGCTAGCAAATAAAGTCATTAGATACTACTACGTACATATGCATGCCATGCATATTTTGGCCTCTGTATATATATATGCGGCAATAATCAGAATAATGAGAAGGCGTGGACACGCTCAATGAGAAATGTGTGGGGAAGATAACTACACTGAAAGACACTAATTAAAAATCATGTGTAGACTCTAAACAGATGAAAGAAAAAAATGGGAAGAATAGGTACACCTAAGGACAATTTTCTGGAAGTACTTTTTTTACATTGTACTAGATCTTTAATTTACGCCAATATCATAACTTTAGTTATCGTATTTAATTTAAAGTTTATTCTTTATTTGTCAATGAGACTCATATGTTACACTCAGCTTTATCAATACTACATACCGAGCCATTGACTTACATTCTACATCTAAAATTTTTTATTTTACAGATATTAAAGAGGGGCACGCCAATATGGAGAGTTAAAGGACACGTGGGAGGGTTAGAAAGAAAGCTATGGAATCAGTGACATTTATAGAATTGTTAGGATTTTATTTCGGATTTTATAAAAGAACAGTTTGAGTTAATTTAATGGTTTGAACTCAGTTTATTTCGAAGGTTTTTAATTAATTTACTCTTTTTATTACCACTCTGACATCGATAGTTTCACCTCCAATATTTAGAAAATTTGAGATGTGACAAAAGTCATCTAAAAAAATAGTGAAGATGATAAATGGGTGGGTTCATTGACTCAATAACCATCGACCCTATACTAATACGTAAACATGAGTTAGTTGCAGAATTCAAAAACAAACAATTCTCAAGAAAAATGTCTTTCCCTCTCAACACTACCAATCAACGTACTCAGATTTTCAGAAAATATTGAACAATCAGTAAAATCCCTAACATTAGGTTGCGTTTGGGTGTTGAAGATAGTTGAGAAGAGTTGTGAATAGTTATGAATAAAGATAGAGTGAGTTTGTGGGTCCCATTAAGATGAGTTTGATGTGTTTGGATGTATAAAGTATGTTGAGTTGTTGACTTTTGAGTAGGAAGTTGAAAAAGGTGTGGGTCCTATTAATAATTGATTTTATTAGTAATAATAGTGAAATATTGATTTTATTTATATGTTGTATTTATAAACACAATTATTATGATAAATGATTTCTAACACCCTAAAAAATTAATTTTTCACAAGTGCCGTTTAGAGAAATTTATTTAAATAAAAATTTTAATAAAATATATAATACCAACTTATTATTGTAAATTATAATAAATATTTTTTATTATAAATATAATACCAAAACTTTTTTAATTAAATATATGTAAATTATAATAAATATTTTTTTTTACACTAATAATTATTTAATTAAAATTAATTAAAGTGAATTGATGGAAAGAATGGTGATGGGAAAGTGAGAGAGACGTCCGATTGATGGGAAAAGTAATTGGAAATGAAAGGTCAATCATGCTACAGTATACATAGCAGAGGAGTGCCACTTGAGTATGTTTAAAGTGTTTGGGGGTTGAAAACACTTCAACCGTACGAACCCACCTCAGATTTCTGAGGTATGTTTGTTACCCAAACCGAATCAGGTCAAACGTCAACTCAACACTAGTAAAGTCTATTGATTTACCTATTATTAATGATGATCCATCTCGGGCTTGGGGAGGCAAGAGTGTGCAAAGTGTGACTTGGGCTTGGTAGGGTAGAGGATTCCAGTAAATCAGTCATATACTCATTGATTTATGGTATTTCTTTCTTAATTGTAGGAGATGTAGTTTTATCTCTTATGATTGTCTTTTCTTTTTTATGTAGATATCATCTTTGTATCCAACTGTACTCTACTTGTAAACATTATAAATGAAAAATTCTCCACCCAAAAATGTGTGGTGGTTTCACAAACATTGTTATGGTATCAGCAGGTTTTTTGGATTAACGTCCCCGATCCACTCATGGTAGATTTTTCTTTTTCTTTCAACACCATGATTCACATGGTCACCATCAAACTTTCTTCCACCATTTATCTTCTTTGAGGGAGAAACTCCTTCTCTTCTTCAATGTCAAAACCTACTTAGCTATATCGATGGCTCCATCACCATGCCTCTCTCCACTATAGACTCTGGTTCCTCCTCCCAACCGAATCCTACTTCTTTTCTCTTTCTTGACCAAAGAAGCTATGGCAAAAGTCATTGGTCTTACCGCCTCTCACGATTTCTGGCCCGCCTTGAAAAATTCCTTCAACCATATTTCCAAGACTCGTGAACTTCGCATCAAAGATGATTTGTAGCTCATCAAGTGTGGCACTCGAAGTGTTACCGAATATTCTCACTCCTTCAAGGCTTTATGTGATCAACTCACTGCAATGGGCCGCTCGGTTGATGACACGAACAAGGTTCACTGGTACCTCAAAGGCTTGGACACTGAATTTGCTAATTTCTCTACTGCCCAGATATCCCTCACCCCATTGTCGGCTTTCAAAGATTTGGTTCCCAAAACTGAAAGTTTTGAAATCTTCCAAAAGTCACTTGAGTCCTCTTCTGCTCCCTCTATTGCCTTCACCGCCATCAAAGGGTCATTCCCTCAATCTCGAGGAGGTGGTAACTCCACAACGCCGTTCTAAAGGCAGCCACAATGGAGGCCATGGTAATGGATGTGGCAAATGGGCCTCTTACACTCTTCAATGTCAAATCTGTAAGACTAAAGGACACACTATTGATCGCTGTTAAAGCTGTTATGAATGTGCTGAACCTACTACTTAGCTTGTTGAAGCCTTCATCAGTCCATGCTCCCTTTCTAATGGCTCGGAGTCTGACTGGTTCACCAACACTGGTGCGTCCACTCACATGACACCCGACTCCTCCCAATTAGATAAGGTTTGGTACTGCGTAATAGTGGGAAATGGTGCTTCTCTCCTTATTATTCACACCAGCACTCTCTCTTCCTCTCCAAATCTTAAACTTTTAGATGTACTTGTTATCCCTCATCTTACCAAAAATTTGTTGTCCATCAGCAAATTAACATCTGATTTTCCTCTCTCTGTTACTTTTTCTAATGATCATATTGTTATACGGAACCAAGTAACAAGAAAGGCAGTGGCAACCGGTAAAAGAGAAGGTGGTTTTTATGTGCTGGAATGTGGCAATTCGACATTTGTTTATGTCCTTAGAAATAAAGCTTTACATGCTTCCTTTGAATTATGGCATGCACGACTTGATCATGTAAATCACTTTGTTATCTCTTTCTTGAATAAAAAATGACAATTATTTCTCACTTTTTTATTGCCTAATCCATCCCTTTGCTCTACTTGTCAACTCACTATAAGTCATCGCTTGCCATTTTCACCAAATACTACTAGATCTAACTCTGTTTTAAGTCTCATTCATTGAGATATTTGGGGCCCCACTCTCGTTAAATCTAATTTGAGATTTGCCTATTATGTGTTATTTGTCAATGATCATTCTCGCTTTACTTGGCTTTATCCCAAGAAATTGAAATCTGAATTTTTTGATATTTTCCTCAAATTTCAATAATTGGTTGAAAATCAACACTCTACAAAAATCGAGATTTTTTTAAATGATGTTAGTGCCGAATTTACAAGCAATCAGTTCCAATCTCATCTTCAAAATTTTGGCATTCACCACCAAATGTCCTGTCCATACACTCCTTCCCAAAATGGAAGAACTGAACGTAAACATCGTCAGGTGACTGAAACTGGTCTTGCCCTCCTTTTTCATTTACATGTTCCTCCTCAGCATTGGGTTAACGCTTTCAACACAGCGACTTACATGCCTGTTCTTGACGGTCTTTCACCCTTTGAGGCTTTGAATGGTAAGTCTCCAAATTATGAAAATTTCCACCCTTTTGGTTGTCGTGTCTATCCTTGTTTACGCGAATATGCACCCCACAAGTCTGCTCTCCACAGCTTACCATGCATTTTTCTTGGCTATGGTTCCTCACATAAAGGTTTTCGTTGTTTTGACATTGCCACTTCTCGGGTCTATATCACACGGCATGCTCGTTTTGATGAGACTTATTTGCCTTTTTTGAGTACTTCACCTGCTACTTCTCCCACTGACATTGTTTTTTCAAATTTTTTATAGCCCTGTTCTCTTAAACTACCTCATAGCACCTCTTTTTCAGCTACTATGCAAGCCACTGTTGATCATTGTCATTATTGTGTCGATGACCTTGCTATTGAGTCTCCTTCCCCTGCTACGGAGTCAATTTCTCCAACAGATTCTGTGGCCTGTTAAGGTCCCTCTTCTCTAGCACCTACTCATGCTACGGAGTCGGTTTCTCCTGCAGATTCCATGGCCTCGTCACATGCTCTTGCTCCGCCAGCTCCTCCTGCCTCTCATCCCATGGTTACTCGTGCCAAATTTGGCATTTTCAAGACTCAACATCCAGCACATACATCTTAGCTTTGTGTAGTCTTCACCATTGTTTCATGCCCTGCTCGCCACCTCTGAGCCTAAATCAAATCCCCTATCAAAAATCCAGCTTGGCTTGCTGCCATGGATGACGAGATGAAGGCTCTTCAAACCAATCACACTTGGGATCTAGTTCCTTGGCCCTCCAACACTAATATTGTCAGTTCCAAATGGGTTTTTTGGACAAAATTCCTTTCCGATGGATCCATTGATCGCTTCAAAGTATGCCTCGTTGCAAAAGACTACACTCAACTTCCCGATCTTAATTACATTTATACTTTCAGTCCAGTGGTCAAAGCCTCTATAGTTCATGTTGTTCTCTCACAAGTGGCCATTACGTCAGCTTGACGTCAAAAATGCCTTTCTCTTCATGAAAATATTTACATGGAGTAGCCCTCGGGCTATGTTGATCTTCACCATGCTCTCCATGTTTGCAAATTAATGAAAGCTCTCTACGGCATGAAACAAGCACCACATGCTCGATTTCAACGCTTTACTTCGTTTCTCTTCAAACTTGTTTTTTTTTCAGCCGTGCAGGCCCCTCTCTCTCTTTGTCTTTAATCAGAAGGATGATCTCATTTATTTGCTCCTATATGTTGATGACATCATTCTCACAGGGAACAATTCTTCTCTTCTCAACCGATTTATTCAGCAGCTACACTCAGAGTTTGCCATCAAGGATTTAGGCTCCTTGAGTTACTTTCTTGGACTCAAGGCTTCTCCCATCCCAGATGGTATTTTTCTTAGCCAAACCAAGTATGCTACTAACATCTTGGCACGAGCTCAATTACTTGACAGCAAACCAGTTCATACGCCCATGGTTGTCTCTCAACGGTTCTTCTCCGAAGGTTCCCCATTTGTGGATCCTACTCTATATCGCTCCTTGGTTGGTGCCTTGTAATACTTAACAATTACTTGTCCTAACCTTGCTCATTCCGTCAACTCTATAAGTCAATTTCTTCATGCACCTACTCATGATCATTTTCAGGCGGTCAAGCGAATTCTTCGCTATGTCAAGGGCACACTTCATTTTGGTCTAAGGTTGACTTCATCCTCCTCTACGGCCTTAGTTGCATATTCAGATGCCGATTGGGCTGGATGCCCTAACACTAAACGCTCCACCTCTAGCTACTTGATCTATCTTGGCAACAATATTGCATCTTGGAGTGCCAGGAAAAAGCCAATTGTGAATCCAAGTACCGTGTCCTCACCCTCACTGTTGCTGAAGTTCTATGGCTGACTCATCTCCTACGTGATCTTCGGGTCACCTTAACTCATCAGCCTTTCCTTTGTGACAACAAAGCGCTATTTTTTTTAGTTCAAATCCAGTGTCCCACAAGCGACATTGACCTTGACTATCATTTTCTGTGCAAGCTTGTTGTCGTTGGCACTCTTCGCACTCAGCATGTTTCATCCCACTTGCAAGTTGCTGACGTCTTCACCAAGAGTGTTCCCGAGCCCTTTATGTTTTTTTCCACTCCAAGCTTCAAGTTTGTATTAACCCCACTCTTAGTTTGCCCCCTCCCCGCCCGCCTGGGGAGGGGGGGTGTAGAGGATTCCAGTAAATCAGTCATTGATTTATGAAATCCCCCTTAATCTTTTCCTCTTTAATTGTAGGAGATATAGTTTTATCTCTTATGATTGTTTGTCCTTTTTTGATATAGATATCATCTCTATATCCAATTGTACTCTGCTTATACACATATTATAATTGGAAAACTCTCCACCCCAAAGATGTGTGGTGGTCTCACAAACATTGTTAGGTAGGATGGCTCGGTACATAGTGATGGACAAAGACACAAAAAGGAGAAGTGTTAGAGAGAGAGAGAGAGTAGCAAACAAAGTGGGACAAAGAAATCGAGAGAGAGAGAGAGATCGGCAAGGCAAGGTGACGTCAGTAGAAGAGTTGGATTGCGTTGCTTGGCAATATTGACAACACAATCACAGGATTCCAATTTGCACAAAATCCTCACCATATTTTTAGCAAGAGTTATTCATTTGTAAATATCAATTATTTCCATACTTAGTCTAATTTCCTTACATTTGGTTATTTCCATACTTAGTCTAGTATTTCCATACTTAGACTGGCTTCTTGTATCTATTTAATCATCCGTGTATCATTGTAATTGGAAAGCAATTTGAATAAAAGATATTTAGTTTCTCACATTCTTGACATGGTATCAGCCTAAACACGATCCCTACCCTACCCGAATCCTACATGGCCTCTTCTTCCTCTTCCTCTTCCTCTTCCTCCTCCTCTTCCGTTGTCCTCTCTCCCTACCTCCTCCATCCCTCTGATTGCCCTACCCTAATCCTTGTTTCTGGCCTCCTTACAGGCGATAACTTCCCAAAATGGCAAAAAGCCATGACCCGTGCACTCAACGCCAAGAACAAACTCAGTTTCGTTGATGGCTCTCTCCCCACCCCTGATCCTAGCTCTCCCGACTACAAACAATGGAATCAAACCAAAGACATGGTTCTTACCTAGATTTTGAACTCCATCAGCCCATCTCTAGCCAACTCACTTGAATACCACACAAACCCACGCCATGTTTGGATTGACCTCCAATCTCGTTTCAACCAAGGCAATAACGCCCGTCTCTATCACCTCAAGTGTGCCCTTTCCTCTCTGCACCAAAATACCAACTTCATTCATGAATATTACAACCATATCAAATAGATATGGGATGAATTAAGTCATCTTCAAAATAACACTGACCTCAAGGATCTGCAAAAACAAGCCAATCATGAGCGTGTCTTCTAGTTCCTCCTTGGCCTCAACAACTCCTTTGCTCAACTCAAAACCCAGATCCTTGCTATGGACCCGCTTCCTTCAATCACCAAAGTTTTTTCTATCTTATTTCAGGAAGAGCAGCAGCGACTCCTCCAGTTCCAACCACTGCCGGTGGACTCCATGGCCTTCGCCGCCGCCAACTCCAGCCACTCACGGAGCCACCTCTGTTGCACCGAATGTGGCAAATAGGGTCACACCCGTGACCGCTACTGGAGGGTCATCGGATACCCACAGGGACATGACCCACGCTCCAAGCCTTGTCCCTCCATCCTCGGAAAACCACCATCTGGCTTCACTCCGGCCGCCAATCAAGCTTCTTTCTCCAAAGATTCAGCTCCCCTCCTCGGATTGACGCCGAATCTCTACCAGCAACTCTTGGACCTGCTCAAACCGAAACATACTTCCTCTACTTTTGTTGGTAATGCTTTCTCTTCTCCTCCCTTCTTCGATAGCCGCTGGGACTGGGTTGTGGACAGCGGCGCCAATGCCCACATGTGCCACGATCGGACTCTATTTTCCACTTTGGAAACCCCCCCTTCTCTTTCGGTGAAGCTACCGAATGGCCATACCCTTCCTATTAAGGGTATCGGCACTTGCCTATTATCTCCCTCTCTTACCCTTTTAAATGTCTATTTTATCCCTTACTTTCATTTTAATCTCTTATCTGTCCCTCATCTAACTACTCACACAAATTGTATTGTTTCTTTCTCTTCTAAAGATTTTTTCTTTTAGGACCCACAGTCGACGAGGCTGATTGGAGCGGGTGATTTTTACAATGGGCTTTATGTGTACCAGTCCAACAATATTCTGGCTTCTTCCGTGCAATCCACTATGAATAAAGACTTATAGCACCGACGCCTAGGTGATCCTTCTCGCCTTATTATTCCCCAATTATTTAATAATTCTCATGTTGTTTCAGATTGTGATGTTTGTGCACGTTCCAAACACACTCGTTTGCCTTTTTCCTCTACTGATAATAAAAGTAATTATGCTTTCAATAGAATATTTTGTGACATTTGGGGTGGCTACCACACTTCTTCCATTTGTGGTTCTCATTGTTTTCTCACTATCGTCGATGATTTTTCACGTACTACTTGGCTCTATCTTATGCGTTTTAAATCAGAGACATATGCCAATCTCATGCATTTCTTTTCCCTTGTCCAAAATCAATTTAATACCACGGTAAAAAAAATTCACACCGATAATGGACAAGAATTCCTTTCGCACAAATTTCAAACCTACCTTCACACTTACGGTATTATCCATGAGCGTACCTTCACACATATGCTCTGAATAACCACTCTGAAATTCGTGGCTCTCTAATCTCTAAGAAGATACAAAACCGAATCCCTTTAAATAGAAAGTCTGGAAAGAGTTTCAGTCACAGTAGGACTCTTCTTACGGTTAGCAACAGTCGCGAAGACGTGTTCCGACAGACTGCTAACATATCGCGAATAACAATCTTCTGGATTGACTTAATCTGTTCAGCTTTCTTCTGAGTATACCAGGACTCGATTTTAACTTCAAAAACTTATCTAAATATCACCTAAGACTTCTAGATAAGCTTAACATTGTTTAGAGATAAATAAATAATTATTTTACATTCATCCAACAAATTCAAATATAATGATAAGATAAGCCTTATCATTTAGTCAAATAATGATAAGATAAACCTTATCATTTAGTCATCTAATCCTAGCCAATTTTTGCCTTAACAATCTCCCCCTTTGGCGGATTAGTGACAAAACCAACTTGATGAATGTCTTGCATATACAATCTTCCCCTTTGGCGGATTGGTCACAAAACCAACTTGATGAATGTAGTGTGTACCTAAGACAAAAACAACCAGCAGACCAAGATCTCGTGAAGATAATCTTAATACAATAATGAGAAGAAATGACATAGAACATTCTTTGAAATTAGTCTCAATAATAATCAAAGGTTAGACATAATGTAAATCTATCAAAAAATTGTTCTAGTCATCATCAATAACCATGTTCTGTACTTAGTTCTCCCTTTCCATATTCTGCAACTCCCCCTAAAGTATATAGTTCTCCCCCTCAATATTCTGCTGCTCCCCCTTTTTATTTTCAGCAAATTCATTAAACTCCTACTTACTCAAACTCCCCCTAAATTTCACAATATCGAAATATTCCAATTTGCTCTTCAATACTCCCCCTTTTTGTCACTAATCTGACAAGACACAATATAGAATAAAAATCACTTATATGTGCCAAGATGAAGACACTAAAAAAGACATGATGAACAACTTCCATGTATTTATTTTATATAAACCAAAATAAATAGAGATTAGAAAAAAATAACAAAAAATTTGAATTTTTTTTTTTATATATAAAATAGGCAATAGGGCAAGTAACATGCCTATATGCATCTTAGTTCAAAACATAGTGTAACTCACAAAACAAATCCAATAGAGTACACCCTCTTATTTGCAACAATCACTATGGATGTTCACTCCTCATAAGATCATCAATGTCAAAGTTCATGTGAGTGTGTGAGTGAGTATACTTATACCATAGCATATTTATGAACTATTTTCTTCAATATATTTTTTTTATACCTTTATTCATAAATGATTGCTTCTTATAGATGCTCGCAAGAGTTTGTTGCTTCATCTTAAAAGTCAAACTTTATGCTAGGGCCTAGATACATGAGCATCTCCTCCAAACACTAGTTTATACACCCCTTTTTGTGTTCATGTTTGTTACTCATCTTTTTCCATAATGATTAAAATAACGATTTTTTCTATAAGAACTTAAGGTGGTAGATCCGTGTAGGGTGTTTGTCTTTTTCCGCAATGAATTAACACCGACTTTTTCTATATGGATCAACTCTTTGTGTTTGGCAAGAGGAGAGCTCTTTATTGATGTACTAGGTTCAACTAGTATTAGTCAATTTAAGAATGAACTTCCTCTTTGATGAACATCTCATTAAAAAAAATGAACTTTAATTATAAAATGCATACATATAGGTTCCTCACTGTGCATTGAAAATGAACTTTGCCAAGATAATCCATAGGGTTAGTATGCATAAAGTGAATCGCACAAAATAGAGAGATGCATAGGTTCAAAAATTTATTAAGTGAGAACACAAATGTTCAAATTTTGACATATCAAGCATGCACTTTCCTTAAAGAAAAGCTTTAAACCAAACAGAAAAAATTTTTATATTATATTTTTCTTATTTAAAACTGAAAAACAAAATCATAGAAGCAAAACAGAAAAATAAAATGCATGTCCTAGACTAATGCAATAATATAAAGAATGCAAAAACATGCAAGTAGTCCTATCAATTAATGTGACATGGCATCTTCTTTGACCACCCATTTTGCTTTAAATTTTGGCCTATTCTTTTTATCAACATCACTTTGTATGATTTTTTCTTTATTTTGAAAACAAAAATCTGCTAGTTCACTAAGTTTGAGACTTAAAAAATTGATTTGTTGACTCATATCACAAACTTGATTCTCTAGACTCTTTCCTCTACTTTGTGTATTTCTTTCACCATTCATTTTTTGCACTTTATTCAATTTAAAGCAATTTGGTCTTATATGACCAACAACACCACAATAATGACAAGTAGGAATATACTTACCTTTGGATTTACCTTGGTTGAGCTTCTTTGTCATTGATCTATCATGTGAGGCTCTTGGAACATGAGTTTCAGATTCGATTTTCTTTGGAGCTTCCTCATCTTGACTTCCTTTAACAAAAATGATATCTTTTGATGAAGTGGCAGCGGATGATGAGCCTTTAAATTTCATATCTTGGGAAGTCATATACCCCAAACCCATGCGATCATGACTAGATTTTTGAACACTCAACATCTCTTCTAACTTTTGTGTTGCTGTTTTTTCTTGGCACTCCTTAAACTTTTGCAACTCTTTTTCTAGTGCAGCTTTTTGATCTTTTAATATTGATACTTCAACACCAGAATTTTTTAGTGCTTCTGAGATATTATTTTTCTCACCTTCCACAGCAGTGAGTCTATTGTACAGCTTCTTGTTGAGTTTCTTTAATTTGACTACTTCTTCACACACGTCATTATATGCTTCTTGTATGCTAAAATCCTGATCAGCTTCAATAAGTGCTACATCCGAATCACTAAAGGCACATTCACTTTCAGCTTTTGTTAGTTCAATATCAGAAAAATCATTAACAACAGTAGGAAAAGCCACAAAAGAATTGTCATCATCAGATGATATACTTGAAATTTCAGATTCTGAACTGTCACTAAGTGTGACATTCAATGCTTTTCCTTTATTTTTCTTGAAATTTGGACATTCAATTCTTATGTGACCATAACCACAGCATTCATAGCACTTTACTTTATCATTATTATCAGATTTTTCTTTTTTCCATTTTTCAAAATAATTTTTCTTTGCAGAAAATTCTTTACCCCTTTTTTTCTTTCCACTAGACTTTTTATTAAACATGAATTTTCTGAACTTTCTTACTATGAGATCTATATCCTCATTGTTAGAATTTTCTTCATCAGAAAAATCATCTTGATCCTCTTTTATTGTTTTGAGAGCAATGGACATACCTTTTCTTGTTTGAGGAAGTGAGGATTCATACGTTTGTAAGGAACCGACCAGCTCTTCAACTTTTATTGTATCCAAATCCTTACTTTCTTCAATGGCAGTAACCTTAGGCCGAAATCTTTCCGGTAGAGATCTCAAAATTTTTCTCACGATCCTTGAATCCTCTACCTTCTCACCGAGATTAAACCTGGAATTCACAATATCATTTAGTTTAGCATAAAAATCATTAAAACTTTCATCTTCCAACATTTTAACCTCTTCAAATTTTGAGGTTAGCATTTGTAATTTCGAATTTTTTACTATTCTTGTGCCTTCATGTGTAACCTCAAAAATATCCCAAGCTTCTTTAGCAATCTCACACATGGAGATTCTTTTAAATTCTTCAGGGGATACCGCCATGAAAATAGCGTTAAGTCCTTTGCTATTCAAATTGCAATTGCTGATTTCATCTTTTGTCCAAGCATCTATAGATGTCTCGGGTTTAGTCCATCCTCGTTCAACCGAATGCCATACACGTTCATCCAAAGACTTGAGAAAAGCCCTCATACGAACTTTCCAATAAGCATAGTTTTCTCCATCGAAATATGGTGGAACGTATAATGACGTCGACATGATCTACAAGGCACGATCACACTCGGATGAGTGAACCACGCTCTGATGCCAATTGAAAATCCCAACGTACCCCTGTAAAACCACGAAATTGTCTACCAATTTTCTTGAACAAATTGATTAGATCTCAATATCTAGAATTAATAAATGAATCAAAATACTCAAAGAGAATAAACAAATTTGTAAGACACAACGATTGGTTACGAAGGGAAACCCTTTAAAGAACTCTTTAAAGGTAAAACCCTACGGGGCAGCCAAACCCAGGAAAGTCAATCTTATTATTTGAAGAACAATTACAAGCAATCATCAATTACAAAACCTTTGCAATTCGACTATCTTACTTGCCAAGACAAACGACCCGTTTGTCTTCTACCGCAGTAGCAGCCAGAACCTCTAGCGATCTTCAAATGTTGCCTTTCCTCCTAGAACTCTAGGGGCTGAATTCCAATCACACGATCTCCAACACCGGAGCACGATCACACTTAAAGAGAGATGAAAAACCCCATGAAAATTCTCAAATGAATTTTCTCACACATATGCTCTGAATAACCACTCTGAAATTCGTGGCTCTCTAATCTCTAAGAAGATACAAAACCGAATCCCTTTAAATAGAAAGTCTGGAAAGAGTTTCAGTCACAGTAGGACTCTTCTACGGTTAGCAACAGTCGCGAAGACGTGTTCCGATGGACTGCTAACATATCGCAAATAACAATCTTCTGGATTGACTTAATCTGTTCAGCTTTCTTCTGAGTATACCAGGACTCGATTTTAACTTCAAAAACTTATCTAAATATCACCTAAGACTTCTAGATAAGCTTAACATTGTTTAGAGATAAATAAATAATTATTTTACATTCATCCAACAAATTCAAATATAATGATAAGATAAGCCTTATCATTTAGTCAAATAATGATAAGATAAACCTTATCATTTAGTCATCTAATCCTAGCCAATTTTTGCCTTAACTGTAACAGCCCGCTAATTCTTATCTCTGTATTTTTTTTCTTCCTTTTCTTTTTCACGCATAGTAGACGGCAAGACAATCCGTTTTGGTTTCTTTCCCGACAGCAGTCACTATCTCTCTCGTCTTTACCCTCATCTGGAATCACGCGTATAGATTATCTTTTCCGTAAATCACGTAATTTGTTCTTCACCGACAACTGTAAAATCATGAACAGTTTTATCCTAAGCGTTGTACCTCGATGGCGTTTTCCGGATCTTATCCATCGAATTTCAAAGTATTAGATAAGCTTGTTTTTAAAGTAGCACAATTATAATAATTTAGTGAGCTCTGAAAATATTATAATTGTGGATAATTATTTAGATTAAATATTTTAATTGTTTTAAGATATTAAGAGGTTTAATTTTACGTTGAAAATTCTTATTTAAATTTAAGTGTTTTATGCACTTTGATTAATTAATGATACTTTATCATTTTATATAATGATGAAGAAAATATTATTTTATAAACCTTAGTTTATAAAATAATATTCTATCTTAATTCTTCTCAGTGTAGTAATTAAGTGTTTTATTAATTTAAATGATTTTATCATCTTCGATTAATTAACGGTACTTTATCATTTTTATATAATGATGAGGAAATATTATTTTATAAATTCTAGTTTATAAAATAATATTCTACCTTAATTCATCGTAGTGTTTTATTTAAAGTGTTTTATTTAAAATAAAACATTTAAGCGTTTTTAATCAGTGTTTTAACTCACTGTTGGTTTATTTGAGGATCCCGAAATGTAGAATTGAAGCGATATACTCTGGCCCTACCTTTTTTCTCTTCACTTTTTCTCTTTTTCTTTTTATTTTCTTTTTCTCTCCCTCTCTCTCTCTTGGTCGACGGAATGAAGGAAGCCACCATGGCCGTTCGGTTTCAAGGTCCCAGCCGGCGCCACCTCCGGCCGCCGGACCCCACCTCCCACTCCGGCCTCATCCTCTCCCTCCGGCGAGCACAACCACGCCGGTGGTGTGCTAAACCGGCCACTACTTCTCTCTCTTTCTCTCTTCAAAGTTATGGGTCTCTAGGGGTTTTTCTCATTTTTGGACCACCATACACGGCCAAATCAACCACCAAGCACCACCATTGGACTCACCTCATCAAGGGCTTCCTCCCCATGTCTTTCTTTTTCCCAAACTCTCACTTTTCTCATATGGGTTTCTCAAAAACACCCGTTCGGTTTCACCACCGTGCGCCGCCGTACACGGCCACCCGTGGTGTTTCACCACCACCATCTTGTTCCTCTCATCCTCATGAACCTCCCCAAGAAATTTCATGGCCAACGGAGCTTCGTAGAGCTCTCACTCTCCTACACTCTCCAAGGCCAAAAATGGTTTCAAACGGCCGATCCGCCGCCGTTAGCCACCGTCCGACCACCACCTCGCTACCACAGCTCCACCACATGTTCATCTACCTATCCCTAGCTTGCCATGAAGTTCTATGAATTTTCGCTACCTCGCGTTTCCGCTCACCGTTCGGATTTACTGTTCACGGCGTGACGCCGCCGTGCTCCGCCACCTTTGACCATCACAAGGCGACCATGAACCTTCCAAGGCCACGCTTAGCTTTTCTCGGTTCCAAACTACCACTTTATGTGGTGGACAGCCACCGTACGCGGTGTTACCGCCACGTACGTTCCTCCGACGCATGTTCGTGACGAACAACGAGCGACGCACGGGTTATCCCGTCGATGGTATAACCCTCTATCTCTAGTTATTTTACGTTTAAAATAGTTAGTTGGTTGGTTTGTGGATTGTGTAGTTGTATTTGTGGAGTTCGTTGCGTAGTTGTGAAACGAAGTGTAGTTGTGAAGTGTTGAGTTTGATTGTGTAGTTTTGTGGACTGTGCTGTGAAGTATAGGCGTGAGATGGATGCCGTAGATGTGATACGGCTGGTTGTGTGAAGAGAATACGCGTGTAGCGTATTCTGTGTAAAGCAGCGACGCGCCGTGCGACGTGCGCTGTAGTGTGTGTGGTGTAGAATGAAGGGAGTGCATGTGAAGTGTACTCCGTGTTGTATGGTGACGCACCGTGTGATGTGCGTCGGGGTGATGAGTGTTGTAGCGAAGGAAGTACGCGTAGCGCGTACTCCGTGTCGCGTAGCGATGCACCGTGAGACGTGTATCGCAGTGATGGGTTTTGTAGTGTGAATGGAAGAGAGTTCACGTGAGTGTACTCTGTACTAGGTCGTGATACACCGGATGGCGTGTCACGAAGGGTTGGATGGCGTAACAGAGAAGTGTAGAGCGTATGGTGTAGTGTTGGGAAACTGTATGACAGTGTCCCGAAGCAGTGGTGTTATGGATTATAGTCCGGGGTGACTGGTGTCATCTTGTGGTTGACTATGGCTAAGAGTATATGGATTGAGAAATGAGTTGTTTGTTTGGTTGTTATTGATAATTTTAATGAACTTGTTTTAGTGCAAAGGCTTTCTGAAGTCAATTTATCTCTTCCGAGTATAGTGAAACCTCAAGTTGGCCGTGGTGTTGCAAGTGCTTACAATATGGCAATTGAGTTCAGAAGTGAAAATCTTAAGGACTTGAGTGTTCCTCTTCCAGCTGTTGTGCAGTTCCTCATGTTTCGCGCTCTATTCTCATAGAACGCGACGATCGAGGTAAGTTAGCCTCTAACTTACTATCAGTTTATTGTGTATGTGTGATGGGTAAGGGAACTACAATTTATGTATGTATGTTATCGTATATGCCATGTCATGCTATGTCATTACATGTTTATCTGTTAAGTATGATTTAATCTCTCATGAATATTTATCTGTTACACAATCTTTTCTGTCATACAATGTTGTATGTTATAAGTATGCCATGTTAAGTATGCCATATGATACATGTATGCCATGAAATGTTTATGATTAAATCATATTATGCCATTTACAAGTATACGCCATGTTAGAAAAGTATATGATATTAAATAATATCTCATGCATTAAGAAAGATAAGACATGTTATGTTACTTATAATGCGTGGGGCCACAACAACTGTGGAGTACGTATTATATTTTATGTTATTTATAATGCGTGGGGCCACAACAACTGTGGAGTACGTATTATATTTTATGTTACTTATAATGCGTGGGGCCACAACAACTGTGGAGTACGTATTATATTTTATGTTATTATAATGCGTGGGGCCACAACAACTGTGGAGTACGTATTATATTTTATGTTACTTATAATGCGTGGGGCCACAACAACTGTGGAGTACGTATTATATTTTATGTTACTTATAATGCGTGGGGCCACAACAACTGTGGAGTACGTATTATATTTTATGTTACATGAAGTATGGGGCCACAACAACTGTGGAGCATACACTACGTGAGACACAGCAATTGTGACAGTAGAATACGTGGGGCCACAACAACTGTGGAGTACGTATTATATTTTATGTTATGTGTATTCATGGGGCCACAACAACTGTGGAGCATGAAGTATGGGGCCACAACAACTGTGGAGCATACACTACATGAGACACAGCAATTGTGACATGTAGAATACGTGGGGCCACAACAACTGTGGAGTACGTATTATGTTTTATGTTACTTGAATACGTGGGGCCACAACAACTGTGGAGTACGTATTATGTTTTATGTTACTTGAATACGTGGGGCCACAACAACTGTGGAGTACGTATTAATGCACGTTATTAATCAAGACAATTGAATAATATTCCAAGTTTATGTTAAGTCCAGTTTCAGATCAAATACATGATAAGTCAAGTTTTAGATCAAGTCCATGTTATGTTATGCTCACGTATATGTTATGTTCATGTCATGTTATGTTCAAGTTTATGTTATTTTCAAGTTCTTATTTATGTTATGCATGTTTACGTTCATGCTATATGTCAAGTTATGCTATGCTTATGTACGACTATACTTATGCATTTATGCTTTTACTGCCATGCATGCATCTTTAACCTGTGTGTGAGTTTTATGTTAACTTACTGAGATTTGTAATCAAATCTCACTGTGGTAGTCCCAACTACCATTCCCCCCGAATGGTAGATCTTGTTACAGGACCCGAAGAAGAATTGGAATCTGACCAACTGAATACGATCGACTAGGCCACGGTGCGATGTTGATGATGGTATAGTATTTAACTAGGTTAATACTTGTACTTTTGGAGTTGTATCTCAAGTATTCTTTTGATCACAACCATTTGGACTAGTGTGGTGATCACGGCTTTTTAGTATGCCTTTATGTATGAAATAGTGTTTCAAGTATTTGGGATATTTTTAGTTTGGTGCATAGTATTGCTAAAGAAAAAAATTATCCGCTGCGAATATTGCATAATGCTAGATGCATGTTAGGAACATTGCATCTTATATGTCATGAACGGGGGCAGGTAACCTTGTGTTGCATGTCTCGACGCTTCAAATGTCCGTTCAATCCCAAGCGAAATTTGGGGGCGTCACATTAACACCTGCGTTGAAACTCCCCAACAAAATGGTGTTGTGGAGCGAAAACACAGGCACCTCTTGAATATTGCTCTTAGCCTTCGCTTCCAAGCACACTTACCCCTAAAATTTTGGGAAGAGTGTGTGCTTACTGTGGCTTATCTTATTAATCATACACCCAGTCGCATTCTTCAAAATAAATCCCCTTTTGAACTTCTTTTCCACACCATTCCCACCTATAATCACCTTCGTGTATTCGGTTGTCTCTGTTACGCCCAAACCCTTCGTGCTCATCGAGATAAATTCTCTCCCCATGCTTCTAAATGCATCTTTCTTGGCTACCCCATTAACCACAAAGCATACAAACTTTACAATCTTGACACGCATACCATTTTTTTTCCCGCGATGTCACATTCCATGAAGACATATTTCCCTTTCAAGATCTCCCTGATCTTTCCCTCTCACCTTCTCCTATCCTTCCCTTACCTGTTCCCGAACCCCCTCCATCTACCCCATCTCTCCCTCCTTCTACCACTCTCACGGCTCATTCCCCTCTCCCTACTACCATCACAAAATCTTCTTCTCTACCTCCTCCTTCTTGTCCTCGTCGCACTACTACTCGACCTGCTTACCTCCAGGATTATGTTTGTCTGACTTTACATGCAGGGCCCACGGCACCATCACTCGCTGCGTCAACCTTAGATACTACTCACCCTCTATCTGCTTTTCTTTCTTATTCTCGTTTCTCACCCTTCTCATCTTACATATTTACATGCTCTCACCACTTCTATTGAACCTTCTTGCTATTCTACTGCTCTTCGCCATTCCCATTGGCACGACGCCATGACTAATGAGTCTTGTGCCTTGAAGCAAATTCCACTCTGGACACTTGAACCCCTCCCTCTTGGTAAAAAACCCGTCGGTTGCAAATGGGTCTTTAAAACCAAGCTCAAAGCCGATGGCTTTGTTGAAAGATATAAAGCTCGCCTGATTGCCAAAGGCTACACTCAAGTTGAAGGCCTTGATTATTATGAGACTTTTGCCCCTGTTGCAAAAATGACTACTGTCTAGTGTTTGTTAGCTGTCACCGCTACTCAGCAATGGATCATTCACCAATTTGATGTCAATAATGCCTTCCTACATGGTGATCTTAATGAAGAAGTGTACATAACCCCACCTCCCAGATATTGCCTAAGGGGGAGACCCGTGTTTGCCGTCTCCGCAAATCTCTCTACGGCCTCAAACAGGCATCCCACAATTGGTTTTTTAAACTAACCACTGTGCTTTTTTATGCAGGTTTTACTCAATCACAAGCAGATCACTCTTTATTCACCTTGGTCACACCCACAAGTATCACCATTGTGCTCGTCTACGTTGATGATATTCTGGTTGCTAGAAATGATCTCTCCAAAATAGAGTACTTCAAATGTGCTCTCTCCACCAATTTTAAAACCAAGGATCTCGGCCCCCTCAAATATTTTCTTGGTCTCGAAGTTGCTCGTTCATCACAAGGCATCTTCCTCAATCAACAAAAATATGCTCTTGATATTCTGAATGACAGTGGCCAACTTGGCGCCCGGAACGCTCCCTTTCCCATGGAACAAAACTTGAACATCACCAATCAAGATGGCACCCTTCTTCCTGACCCAAGCTCCTATCAACGACTCGTGGGCTACCTTATCTACCTGACCATCACTCGTCCTGATATTGTCTTCGCCGTGAACATCCTCAGTCAATTTATGCATGCTCCCCGTCTTCCTCACATGCAAGCCACCACCCGTGTTCTTCGTTACATCAAAGGCAGCCCTGGTCAAGGCATTTTCTTTCCGTCCTCCAATACCTTACATGTTACTGCTTATACTGATTCCGATTGGGCCAGCTGTCCCACTACCCGCCGCTCCACCACTGGCTTCTTCATTCAGCTCAGCACAAGTCCTATTTCCTGCCGCACGAAAAAACAAACGACTATAGCCCACTCTTCCGCCGAAGCTGAATATCGTGCTATGGCCGTCACCATATGCGAGCTGACCTGGTTGAAACAACTCCTCACTAACTTTGGTATCTCTCATCCTAAACCTTTCAGTTTGCATTGTGATAATCAATCTGCTCTGCACATTGCCCATAATCTTGTGTTCCATGAACGCACCAAGCATATTGAAATTGATTGCCACATTATTCAAGATAAGATCCAGTTTGGTCTACTTACTGCAGTCCATACGTCATCACATGAGCAAATTGCGGACATCTTCACTAAAGCCTTAGGCCGCGAACTCTTCCATCATTTTCTATGCAAGTTGGGCATTACGGATCTTCATGTGCCAACTTGAGGAAAAGTATTGACAACACAATCACAAGATTCCAATTTGCACAAAATCCTCACCATATTTTTAGCAAGAGTTATTCATTTGTAAATATCAATTATTTCCATACTTAGTCTAATTTCCTTACATTTGGTTATTTCCATACTTAGACTAGCTTCTTGTATCTATTTAATCATCCGTGTATCATTGTAATTGGAAAGAAATTTGAATAAAATATATTCAGTTTCTCACATTCTTGACAGGCAACAACATGGGGTGGGTGAGGGGATGGTGAAACGGACAGGGAGATAGTGAGAGAAGCATATGGTAAGAGCGAAGAGAAGTACTAAGAAAAGCTTATCAGCATGGTGTTGTAGCATGGAGGACGGTGTTAGTGTGATGGGCCAGGGAAGGTTGCAATGGCACAGAGGTAGATAGAGAATGAAGAGAAAAGCTGGCAAGAGAGAGAGATGTCGAGAGGTGAGTGAGAGCAGAAGTGAGGAAGTGAAGAGAGGAAGGGGAGAAAAGAAAAATATTTTTAGGATTTTTTACAGACTTTGGCTGGAGGTCCGGGTCATTACACAATAAATGACAACCATGAGAACCGACAAGCCACATTCAACCCGTAAAAAGATGCTTTAAGTCCCAATAAACCATACTCAAGAATGATGCATGAAAAAGGGGTGTGAGGGAACTTTTTTTTTTTATTTGAAAGGTGAAACATTATTCCATACATTAAAGAAGCGGACAATTACAACTTTTGACCTGTAAAATACAAATCAAATTCTAACCTTTTCTCGCTCTCCAGCCCACAAATTTCTTTGCAGCTGACAGGGTCTTGTCCAATGCCTTCAGACTAACAGTCTGAAAAGACAGGCCTCCAGACTAATCATCTGAGAGACTTAACTCTGTCTTAGACTACCGTCTAAGACAGTCCACACAACTCCCCATCCCAAGAAGTGGAGTACAAAACTCTACGGACCCTCGGTCCTAGAGACTGTTTCCTACTACTACCTAAAACAAACTAAAAACCGAAAAAACAAGAAAAAGCTTCAAAAACAAGGGATACACTGAGCAAACTAAAAAATACATGGGCTGAAGACCAGCCCAGCCCAACAAAAGCCCGACCCATTGGGAGAACCACTTAGGGTTTCATCGCTTATTCCAGCTGCTCCCTCTCCGTGCCGCGTTCTCCCTCCAAGCAAGTGCAGAGACCACCAAATGCAGAGTTCTCCTCCAAGCTCACAGCTCCAAACACAACCTTATACATTAAAGCAAAGCTGAAGGAGCACAACGGAGCCCTCCTCCTTTCTTTTCTACTGTTGTGCAGTACATGAGCTGCTGTGCCGACCACCACGAAGCACGGAGAGCACCACGAAGCCTTTCTGATGTGACCCAGAGTCGCTAATCGTACCACCAACTCTCTGTTCTTTCAAAATAGAGCAGCACTCCTCTCTTTGTCTTCTTTGGCTACGGATGTTCCTCTCCTCAAGACAGCGCCATAGCTAGAGAGTAAGAACCTATCACCCTTAAGCCACCATAACCCCCAAGCACTGACTGGAACTAAACCAAAACAAGAAAACTAAAAAACCGACAAAAAAGAAGAAAACGGAAAAAGCATGAAAACAAAATAGGGGAGGGAGGGAGGAGCCGAGGCTCCCACCTCCCTCTAGGAAGGTTTTCTGATAAGCTTTCTAGAGAGAAGGAAGACTTTCTCTTTCCACCTCGAGAGAAAGCTTCCAACTTTTCGGGTGTGAGGGAACTTATTGTGCGAAGATCACTTTCCAGAATCAAATATTGAAATTTGTTATGGTGTGGATTACGAGTTCCCAGTTAACTAACTGAGAATAGGAGANCAAATTTTATCAGCCCAGGGAAAAGGCCATTATCATCCATGTCACCCACTATCGTCTTAAAGGTATGTTCTAGGAGTGTTTTCCACTCAAGTTAGGATTGTTACCATTTCCAAATTACTGAATTAATGGTCAGTACACTGTTCTATTTCTTTGGGTACAGTCCTTCAGATTGATTCATTGACAAGTAGAGTGGCATGCATACAGAATACTAATGGCTAGAAGATTGTAAATTCCGTTTGGAAACACATTTTTCTCATACAATGTTTGTCATGGCTACTTATTACATTATTCTGTAAATTCCTATGCAGAAAATCATATGACCCTTTTCTATGCATCTGTAGGATGAGCACTTGACAGCCGTGGTAGGTGCAAGTGGGGGAGGCATGATCATTGCTGGAATTGCAGAGGTTTTCTTGAATCATTTTGCCAGGAAAATGGATCCTCTCTCTTCTGTCATGGCGCCAAGATTCTATCACCAGGTCTCTCTCTCTCTCTCTCTCTCTCACGCATGCACACACACACTCTGTATGTAACAATGAGTAGACACTAGAAATTATGTGACACAAGTTCCTTTAATTATCAGCTGATACCCAATGTTGTATACTATGAGAACTGGACAACTGTGAGCGGCGACCATTTTGAAGTCCCTGCTTATATCAGGACAGCCCTTCAAAAGAAAGGCCATGTCCTACAGAGCCTCTCCGGTGGGACTATTTGCCAGTTTATAGTTCAAGATGCAGATGGTTTGAAGGAAAATGGAGGAATTGGAAAGCTTGTGGCTGTGAGTGACCCAAGAAAAGGCGGGTTTCCTGCCGGTTTTTGAAATCCTTCATTATTAGACAATGAGTTCTCATCCTTACACCACACTTAGTAAGCAAAAAAAATAAATAGATAAAACATAAAAGTAGGCAGTCGTTAATAAGGTTGCCGGCTCTTGTTTTGGCTGCTGGCCGGTTATTATGGTTTGGTTCCCTTGGTTTGTTGGTGAACCTCTAGTATTGTAAAGACACAGGCAAATGGAAAGAGTTTTATGTTTGCCTGTGTCTTTACATTTCCATTTCGAAAATCCAAAATTTTCTTATTAGTTTAAGCTTTTAAAATAAATAGTTATTTAACATGATATTAGAATAAATATATTGAGTTTGAACTCTAATTCTATACTTCATTTTATTTAATTAAATATATTTCTTTTAAAACCTTATTTACAACATGAGGAGAAGTTTTTATAAATATAATCAATTTATTCCGTAAATATGAAATTTATATGATCCAAAATAATGTTAGATACAGTTTTAAGATATGCAAATGAATAAAGTACTTACACATCAATGTATTGAAAATTTCTATACAACATACTTTTATTAGATTATATAAAATATGATATATTTATCATCATAACGATGATCTTTTATTGGATTCTTTATTATGAAAATCATAAAATTCAAGAGGAGAACATTCTCAAATAAATATTTTAGGACTAAAGTTAATTTTTCCCACGCTCCAACGAGAACACTAGAGATTCAAATTCACGCTAAAACCCACCTCAAAAACCTCCTTCCCCACCTAAAAATCACAGCATCCGGCCAGTTAGCATCACTTTATGTAGTTAGCTAAAGACCTACGAGATCCGTCCTCTGAATCGCTGTTCTAATTGATTGTCTTATGATAGTTGTCTCTAATGGAAATCCGGAGCCCACCCTGTCCATCTTCGTCTTCGGATTTCTACGCGCATTTCCTCCAAACAAGCCTCAAGACTAAAGACTCATTTGCTGGAAAATTGATTCATGCTCGAATAATCAAAGCTGGGCTTCACCTCGGTGTTTTCTTGATGAATAATCTCATGAACTTCTATGCAAAAAGTGGGTCTGTTTCAGATGCTCACCGTATACTCGATGAAATGACTGCCAGGACTACATTTTCCTGGAATACAATGCTTTCGGCATATGCCAAACAGGGTAGGTTAGATGAAGCTCGTCGTGTTTTTTATGAAATTCCAGATCGTGACTCTGTTTCGTGGACTGCTATGATAGTCGGATATAATCAGATGGGTCGTTTTGAAAATGCGATTCGGATGTTTGTAGAGATGATAGGAAGTGGAGTGGCACCAACCCAGTATACCATCACTAATATTCTTGCTTCATGTGCCGCCATTGAAGCTCTGGAAATTGGTAGGAAAGTTCACTCCTTTGTTGTTAAACTTGGCCTCCGTAGTTGTGTTCCTGTGACGAATTCATTGCTAAACATGTACGTGAAGTGTAGTGATCCAATAACAGCGAAAGTAGTTTTTGATAGGATGAGAGTGAAGAACACGTCAAGCTGGAACGTAATGATTTCATTACATATGCAATCTAGTCGTGTTGACCTCGCTCTTACCCAATTCCAACAAATGGCAGAACGAGATGCAGTTTCGTGGAATTCGATGATTTCAGGTTACAACCAGCATGGTTTTAATCTTGAAGCACTGGAAATCTTCTCAAACATGTTGAAGGATGTTTTTTTAAAGCCTGATAAGTTCACATTGGCGAGTGCTTTGTCGGCCTGTGCCAACCTCGAGAAGTTAAGTCTTGGGAAACAAATCCATGCTTATATCATTAGAACTGAGTTCGTAACCTCTGGGGCAGTCAGGAATGCTTTGATTTCAATGTATGCCAAGTCTGGTGGGGTTGAAAATGCAAGGAAGATTGTAGAGCAAAGTGGATATTTGGATCTCAATGTTATAGCTTTTACAGCCCTGTTGGATGGCTACATCAAGCTTGGGGAAATAAAACCAGCCAGACAGATATTTGACTCACTAAGAGAACGTGATGTGGTTGCATGGACAGCCATGATTGTAGGTTATGTGCAGAATGGCTTGAATAATGATGCTCTGGAGCATTTTAGATCAATGGTTTTAAAGGGTCCCAAGCCAAACAGTCACACTCTTGCGGCTGTGTTAAGTGTCAGTTCAAGCTTGGCTTCTTTGTATTATGGTAAGCAAATTCATGCAAGTGCCATAAGATCGTGGGAAGCATCGTCAGTTTCTGTGAGCAATGCTCTAATTACCATGTATGCCAAAGCTGGAAGCCTTAACAATGCAAAGCACGTATTCAATATAATAAGGCAGAAAAGAGATACTGTATCTTGGACTTCCATGATTATGGCTTTGGCTCAGCATGGTCATGGAGAAGAAGCCATAGAACTTTTTGAAGAGATGCTGGCAGGTGGTATTAAGCCTGACCATATAACTTATGTTGGTGTGCTCTCTGCCTGTACTCATGTGGGATTGGTCGAACAAGGACAGAGATATTATTATCTGATGCAAGATCTTCATAAAATTGAACCCAGCTTAAGCCATTATGCATGCATGATTGACCTGTTTGGGCGTGCAGGATTGCTACAAGAAGCACATGATTTCATAAAAGGTATGCCTATCGAACCAGATGTTATATCTTGGGGTTCACTTTTAGCTTCTTGTAAGGTTCACAAAAACGTGGAGTTAGCAAAAGTTGCGGCAGAAAGATTGCTTCTTATTGAGCCTGACAACAGCGGGGCATACTCAGCCCTTGCCAATCTATATTCAGCTTGTGGGAGATGGAAGGATGCTGCTGAAATTAGAAAATCAATGAGAGATAGAGGAGTGAAGAAAGATCAAGGATTCAGTTGGCTTCAGGTACAGAACAAAGTCCATGTCTTTGGCGTGGAAGATGGGCTTCACCCACAGAAGGATGCTATATACGATAAGGTAGCAAATATCTGGAAAGACATAAAAAAGATGGGATTCATTCCAGATACCGAATCAGTACTGCATGACCTTGAACAGGAAGTCAAGGAACAGATTCTTCAACATCATAGTGAAAAACTTGCCATCGCATTTGGACTGATAAGTACTCCAGAGAACAGTACGTTGAGAATCATGAAGAACCTTAGAGTGTGTAATGACTGTCATTCTGCCATAAAATTTATCTCCAAGCTTGTGGGCAGAGAAATTATTGTGAGAGACTCTACTCGTTTTCACCATTTCAAGGATGGTTCTTGCTCTTGTCGGGATTATTGGTAGGCACAAGGATGTTTCAAGAAACATCTGACGTTCTCATGTTTGTGCTACCTGCATTTCTTAACGCCTTGAGAACATTTACTAGTTGCTTGTGCGGGGTTGCTGTATCTTTGGAGATAGCATGCAACTGCTTTGCCACAGTGGGTATTTCCAACATTGATGTGACATTTATAGGAAATCTTTATGCACGAGTCAACCTGAAAATATCTAAATTCTGGTACATGCTTACATTTATCGTTATAGGAAATACTATTCACAAGAGATGGTATTGTTTAATTATTTATGCATCAGTACACTTCATACTCTGCTTTATCTTATGCCCAGGCCTTCTGACTATAAAATACCTTTATTTTTGTATCGATGTCAGGTCCAGCTACCTTGTATTGTCAAATAAAGTGGTCATATTTGTTGATTCGTTGAGATTATAGTTTATAACTTAGAAAAGTGCACGTTATGGTACTCCTAATTTGAGAAAAAAGTCATTATGAGACTTGCCTTGCTTTACATCCAAAACATAAATGGTCGCCATCGGCAAATTACACATACGAAATGCCTATACTAGTCTACATGGAGTAATGCTTCTCGCCATCCCTTTTACCATCATCCTCCCACCATTCCACGATGTGGTATTAAATTATTAAAGACTATTTGTTATGTTTCACTTGTGGATCAATCATTTGATGCTACATCAAGGGTGTTGAGAGAATGATAGTGAAAAGGATGATAAATAGAATTTTTCTATTACATGATATGGTAGTGGCATAGATAAGTTAGTTATTTCTAGAAACTTATGAGTATTATAGCCCTTTGGTTTAAGTAAGCCATTGCTATGAAGGAAGGTTTGTTCTGCGATTTCGTGCTAGTCATTTATATTTTAGGCCTTTGGTTTTTGTCTTAGCATCATGCAATTGTTTGACCTTTCAGACAGAGTAACTCTCTTTGTGTGCATATTATCCATCTTTGGATTCTTAATATTTTCTTACTGCTATAGCTTTGAATAATTATAAAAATTGTTAATTATAAAAAATATTGTTGGTAAACATAGCAAATTTGAAAAAGACGAGAGTTAAAATGATAATCACAAGATATTTGAACAATGATCTTTTTAGCGCTTTCAAACCTATGCAGGCTGATCTCTTTTGAAGCTGAGGTTGTCAAACTTCTACATCTTTTACCAACAAGGTATTGGCTCTCCTTTTATAGAATAGCTCTCTGCTAATCGAGCTTCTTCCTTTGCCCTGTAGATTTTGCCCCGTAATGCTTACTTCTGTTGTAGCATGGTCTGTGTCTCATTTTATTTGTAATCACGAGTATTTTTAAAGTTCCAAGACCTTTATCAGGCCGGAGAGTGAAGGGACTTATTGCAACCATCATTTTGAACCAAAAAGGAGATTCCAGCCCTCCACTTATGGTCTTTTTTGGATCCGACTTGCCATTATACGCTCCATGACACTCTTAAGCTATACTCGTGTTTCATTTGGCATTGAATTGGTACGCTTTCTTTCTCCCCAAGCATTCTGCCTTCTTTTTGTTTATGGTAGCGCAATAAATGGAAATTTTCATCATTTAGAAGTGTCATATTGTTCGAAGTAATGTAAAATGTTGGAGATAACTGGGACGTTTTAAGCAATCATTAGTTCACTAATGCCTTGACAGCAAAGAGGTCACGAAATAAAGAGAGAACATGGTCAGTATGCTGGAAATTAACATCGACAGTCAAGAAAGAATACACACTACTTTTGGAATGACTATGAAGCTGAAAATAGATAGTCCATCAAACCTTTTTTTTTTTTCAAATTAAAAGCATTTGATACACCTTACGATCACAATCCAATTCAACTACACAATATCACCTCGTTCTGAGCAAAGCGAGTTCAGTTCAAAGCACAAACAACTTTTGAGACATTTTTACATGACAAAGTTCCAAACTCTCAGCTCAAAATCTAAATCTTAAATATATGAACTTTGAGGAGAAGGTAATGTACAAGCCACTAAAAATAACCCTAATTACAATTTCCTCTTGATCAAATGGCCATAAATATATACAACTTCTCGATGGTGGGAGGCTGATTGAAAAATGGATCATGTCTATGTATCTTCATAACAACACTACTGAATTGCACATCTGCTTGCCAAGGTATGCCGCCGGTCATGATAACCTCATGGCGATTTTGAGCTTGTAGCCTCTTCCATTATAAGACTAAGCAGCTTGTAGCCTTGTAGCCTCTTCCACTATGAGACTAAGCTTGCTCATGTGAACGAGCAGCCCAAAGCTTACTCAAATCTCGAAAGCGTTGGAAGTACTCTCCCAAGGCAAGCAGGCCTCGAGCTGCCTGGCGGAGAGTTAGGATGCGAAACATCTGTTCTAGGGCTTCCTCCCGAATATGGTCAGCCTGTTAAAACAAATACACCATTTAGTCTGCACGTGCCATCAGAGGTTCACAAAGATGATCATGGAGGTACAACTTCTTATTAATAACATAATAAGACCAGAGTAATTAATTAAAAAAAAAAAAAAAAAAGAATAGATTGTTTCTTTAAATATATGCTTCTATATGGTGAAATACTATGGTTGCAAGGTATGGTGTGGAATGCTCTTTGACTACTACAACTTTGATGTTAACCACTTATGTGATCACTTGATAGAACCCAACCATATTTACTAGTACTCCAGTCATGACCTAAGCATTATCAAACTTGCAACCAAAATTATATTCCAATCTTCAGAAGATCTACTCGGATATAGGTTAATAAAACTGTTAGAGCCAACATCTGATTATAAATATAGAAAAGCTTTCAACAGCCTCATGACAGTCTTCTTTTTCTTTGGGGAAAGGGGGGTGGGATGGAAATGCATGGGAAGATTCTTCAAAACTGGACCCTCATTGCAGCATGAAATGGGAATGCTGTTTTCTTATTTTAACGCCTTTTTCATTTCTTGGGAAACCTGATAAGCACCTATGTCATTCCTGATTGCTCTGCCCACAGATTAAAGAGATGAGTGTTCGAATCAATTTTGGATGCAAGATCCACTGTTGATTGCTACGAAAAGCTTGTTTACCCTTATCTTTTTAATGATCAAAGCAACAGTGGACTCTATTAAAACAGCCCAACACCTAGCTTTAACAAGAAACAAAAACACAAACTGATGCACAAAAATAATTTTACCGAACAATATTAGAACAAGTATACGTGAAACATGTAAGGCTCTAGGACTTTTGCCAAGGGTCAAGGGTGGAAGGGCTGGGGTAGCTTCAAGTCTCACCTTTAATAGTGGGCCCATCACTGTTTTACTGAATGAAGGAATGCAAAAAATGAAAGGTGTGGTAGAATACTGATACATCCCTCTACAACTTAAATGACAATTTAAGATCTGCAAGAACGAGTTTGCCCTTTATAAATCAATAGCTTCCAATGCTTAAGCCTCTGGAGATTTCTAGGATGCATGAAAAAATGCCTCTCATTTTTCTTTCAAGGCACTTGCACTATTTATAGAATCACTGCATCAGGTCCCTCAGACCAATGAAAATAAATAAATAATCTGATTAGAAACCAAAGACAGAAAAACAAGGAAAAAATGTGTACCTAAACGGATTCTTTCCCAACACAATTTATATAGAATCGAAGTTGCTGTTATCTCAGTCAGAAGAAAAGTATGTTCAGTCAGAAATATGTAAAATATAAACTATTAGCCTGCATTCTTGGTCTGCATACATTGACAAGGAACAATTTGATGGATCCTAATAGATATTTCAGAGAGAAGAGACAGGTGCAGAAAGAAAGCAGCACAAGTATCAGTCACACTGAGAGTCAGAATTTGTATAGAAGCATTTAGCGTGTCCATGAGAAAATGCAATACATACCTCATTCACAAATTCCACTAGATTTTCCAATTTCTTCATTGCAGCAGCCATCTGCGGGATGTAACTTCCTTCAATCAGTTGACTAGCTGCTACAGTCTCAGCCAGAGTTTGCTGGAGTCTCTCCATACCTTGCCAAAGAGCATCTTCTGCTTGCAGACATGCATCTTGAAGATAGCCCACTTGCACAGATTGTTCTTCTGTCATGGGGCTAAGCTGAGGCCCAAGCACCTGTAATCAAGATCAATACAAGAATATTTTATGCTTGACTATGGAATTACAGCAGAAGGCATTAAAAAATAAATGAATGAATGCATTTTTTCAAGTGAAAAAACAGAAAAAGGCAAAATAGATACCTAACCCTATGACCCTAATAGGGGGATGCTCGTAAATTCTATACTCGCAGAAGCCCAAATTAGAGGTTGCCTTCAGCCACGTGTTAGTGTTTGCGCAACAGCAGATTTGTTGACATTATGCCTACCCAACCCTAAATATGATTAGTAGCAGAGGATGACTTTACACTTTATGTTTATACATTATATCAATGATGGTAGGTCACGAAGTAGGTGTAAACAGTCTCCCATCCATTCAAACCCCTACATGGAGGCAACATTTGATCCTACGTCCCAGATATGATGTGGAGATGCTTTAATGGTATTTTACAGTGTCTACATTTTGCACAAGGTGAAAAGAGGGGGGCAACGGCAGCGTTAACTATGAAAGATCTACACTTTTTTCTTTTTGATACATTTGGGGAGGGGAGTTTCGAACTTCATATCTCCATTTGGAGGCTGCGGATAATACCAATCAGGTCATAGACCTTTGGCTAGTATTATAACCTTTATAGTCGTATCAGATGACAATATTTAGCGCAAATTTATGTTTTATGCACAAATATAAAGTTCAATATGTAGTAGCCTATTTTATGAATCAAACTTTTTCCTTGGCTGCATCTATTTGTTTATGATTCAAAATATGCATGAGAGATTCTTTTAACGATTAGAACCTTTAAGTTGAACTGGAAGCCCAGACTAGAGGGTTAAAATTGTCTTTGGATCCTGCAATTTCCATTCCTAGTTGCTCATATGAATTGAAAAATGAATGATACCCACATTAATTTGAGATGATCCACACATCACCTTGAGAAGTTCTGAAGGGCGAATCCCTCCAATCCACGAGAAAAAGCGCTCCGCTGATGTTTTCCACATGCCCGACGACACATAGAAGACATCGGCTTTTGCAGCAGTTTCTTTCATGCGGAAAAGTTCTAAATAATGGTTCCTGCAGTTTTCTACCAGCATTCGAAGCTTCATATCAGGTACATCAGCATTCAAAGCATTCCTCAAGTCACGAATCTGTCTATTTTGTTCTTCCACCCAGTTCCCATACTCTATCTCAAATGCAGTAATCCCTGCAGAATCCTTAGCGTTGGTACAATATAATAATATTAAAAAAAAAAAAGTAAACGAACAAGGGTTTTTGGGGGGAATGACACGAGAAGAAAAATGTACCCATGGGGAATAAAACCACAAAGGCTATCCTCAGCATGCCGAGAGCAATACATGATAATAAACAGCTCATTGAGAAATTTGACTGGTAATACAAACTACAATTCAAACATTCTGCGTGTGCGTGTGCCTGTCTAGTTACAACTAATATTTTTAGTCTCCAATTAATCTTCTAGAACATTTGAAAAATGCTGTGGCAGAGTGAATGTTCTAAAAAAATCATCTTCAATATTCAAGGTTGGGTGTATGAGAATAACTATTGTACTTGTCCTGGTAGTGAAGAAGCTTATGAAGGACTAAAGGGATCGATGTTCAAATAGATAGCATGTATATCCACAAAGCTAAGTTAAAAGCCAGAGGTGGGTATAGTTGCTGCTTGAAACTTTTATACCGGACAAGGTGCATGGAGGTAATGTAATTGTATGAGTGGCTTTGTTCCCTTCCTTTTTTTCACCAGATTTGGGCGGACACAAAGAGGTGGACCCAGATGGAAACTGCATCCTCCCAAGTCATCTCACTTTCCTGTTCCAGCGCACAACCGTACCATAGAAATACCTCTTCCTCTATCTTTTTCACTCCTCAATTTTGTTTTTCCCTCCTCCATCCACCGAACCAAATGCACTAGGAAATAGCCACATCCTTTTTCCGAAGGGCTCATTTGAAAAGTGAGATGAGATGAAAATTTTGTAAATAGTAGTAAGATAGTTTGTAAATAGTAGTGAAATAGTTTGAGTTGAGTATTTTTTTAGTTTTGAAAAAGGAGAGAGAAAAAGTTGAATAAAAAATATTATAAAGTTAAAATATTGTTATATATAGTTTTATAATATAATTTTTGTTTGAGAATTTGAAGATGTTAAATTGTTTTTATTTTTTGTTTGAAAGTTTGGAAAAATTGTAATGATTAATTTGAAAAAGTTGTAATGATTAATTTGAAAATTTTGTATTTAAATTATGTTTGGGAAGAAGATGAGATGAGATAAAATGAAAATTTTGAAATGAGAGCTATTTCCAAACAAGCCCTTAGATTTTTCTATTCCCTAGCAAAATCAACAAACCTAATATAGGCAAAAGCCGAAACCTTAAGACCTTTTGGAGGAATAGAAGGGATGTCAATATATGTTAAAGCATGGTAAACAGCACATTTCATGTTCCGCCCACGTAAACTTTAGCATCATGATTGGCTAGTTGGTGTAAGTTCACTTCCTGGTGTTAAGCATTAATCTCTCCCCTTGCAATCAGTTCTTTCCTTGATAAGATCAACCTTTTTTGTCACATTAAGAAACAAACAAACCCAACTCTAAACAAAGGGAGGGACTGGGAGGATTATAATTGTCAATTTTAAATGAGGTCATGCGCTTTTGACAAGCAGCACAAGAATTCAACATCTCAATGCTTCAGATGGATGATAAAGTGGAAATGTCTGAGATTACATGTACAACTTCGTTACATTAACAAACCTGGGTTCACTGCTCCAGGAAACCCCGAATGGATGGCATCCAATCCACCAACCATATATGAGCTCTGCAGTAAGACATCAACTGCTTTTAAATATTTAAGAGGAGAAAAAAAGTTATACTGATTGATCAAAGATGTGATAAATAAAAGCTAATCCTCTTTTCAAACCTGATGCCGGGCACACTCCAGTTCGTGCTCTAATTGAATCAGCTTCAGACGACTTGTTTCCAACTGCTGAACATAGGCCTACAAAGTAAAACGTGAATCTAGTATGACAAACCACTTTTTGCATTTCCTCACACCCAAGGCTTCTGTTTCAAATGTGTATTCTTATATACCTTCTACTTATAAAAAAAAAAAAAATTCCTACATACCTTCTTCCGCAAACGACTTTTACGAGCAGCCTCCCGGTTTTGTGCAAGTCGTCTTTGTGTCTGCAGATTTTATGTTTAAAATTTTAAAACAAGGTAAAGGTTGTTGGTTCTGCATTACGGTTAATCCTCAAAATTAAAAACTATAAATTGTATGCCAAGCTTATGGATTGAAATCCTCAATCGGAAGCATATATGCATACATTTCTAGATTATCCATATCATGTTACCTGTTATCTGCACAGAATGAATGAATGGCAAACAACGAATGGACCCCATACATCATTCTTGAAAAACTAACACACACAACACAAGGTTTCCTTCATGTAAGTAGTCTAAACTGAAAAATTGCACCCGCAGAAAACCATTTAAGGTCCTGGTCCTGTGTATAGATCACATTTCAGGAATGCAAACTTCTTTAGGAACTTTCATACGGCATATAACAAGAAAACCTATAAAACATGCACCAAAATGTATTTTCAAAGGAAAGAAAGGAGAGGAAGATAAGAAACCTAAGATGCACAACAAAAGTTCCAGCATGTGTGATCTCTGACCAAGATACAATACCTTTAAGCAAACATATGCACAAAAAGAGAAGCTAAAACTCAAACCAGAAGCAGATATTAGTCTGTGACGGAGGGGCACTCTAACCAACAATAGCACATATTGGTCCAGTTTCAGGAGGAAACCATTTTATGAGAGAAAGATGTCATCCATCCAATGCAGAATTATAAGAAAACCTAATTACCTTGTAAATTGAAAATCATTCTCATTAATACAATCACCCTCACCTTATCAACAGGTTTAGTAGCTTCTTGGTCATATTGATTTGAAGGTCCCGATATTCCATGTGAAGCATCCTCTGACTAGAAAAATCACAGAACAAAAAACATTTAGCATAGGAGGAATTTTTCCCCAACTACCAAGACACACACAACCTTCAAACATTGTCACCTGACTATCTAGTTTCACATCCTCCACGATCAAGGATGCAGATGAATTTAGATTATTGTTGCTTTTGAAGTTTTCACCCCACATGCTCATCTGTTGGATTGGGTCATATACTCCCATCCTTCTCGAGGTGACAAATTGAGCTGATGAAGAGTTCATGTTCTTTGGACTGATCATAGTGGTTAACTCAATGAGATTTTCGTATCAATACATAGGTAAGAAAGACAAATGCATAAATCAAACATATAAATTAAGAAACATGGGTGTGAAATGGCTGGTTATAATTTGGATTCCAAATGGCAACAGCACAAAGAATGTAATCCCCAGAAAACTTGATTAATCAAATCATTCTCACAATTTTTTAAGCTCACTGCAGTAGAACATTTCAAAATTGTTGGATACAGATCTTAGAACGACTTCAAATTGAACCTTGAAAAAACAATCCAAAAATGAGGTAATATTGATCTAGATTCTCAACGTAACACCAAAAAAAAACATGTTCGTAAAATTTTCAAACTTCCTTCAAGTTTGTTCCATGATGATAAATCTTCAGCGTCAAGATGAAGGGTAACAGAATCTCACTGTTGGCACAGTTATATCAGCACCATCCTCGGAAAGTGACCAGAATGCATGCTAATCACATGACATGGCTTTTTAAAACAGTGAGCTGCTGCTTTTGTCAAATGATAATGAATTGGGGTAGGCATGAAAGAAAGCCAAAGAAATTAGAAGGAACTGAAGTCAAACAATGGCAATCCTTGTAAGTGTCCCCTCTAGAAGCTTAAACAAACCAGCAGAGAGGGATGGCCGAGGAAAATGCTTCCTCTCAAGGCCTTTGTTATCAAACCACAGAAGCCACAAAGCTGAAAGTATTTCCGCTTCAGATACAAATTCGACTTCTTTTTTCTTATTTGCCAGCTAGAACAACTTCTAACTTCCAAGCAAAAAAAAGAATAAAAGAATAAAAGAAAAATGAAAATTTTTTCATAAAGATAAAAGATTAAAAAAAAAAAACAATGATTTACGAACATAGATTAGAAAATATAGATCGGAAACTTCAAGATATTTGTGTGTTTGAACACATGTATAGGAAGAAACAGATATATGAACTATAAGCAGCAAAAACTGAAAATGACCAATTAACTGTCTACAAAATGAAATTTCCCAATCTCCTTTCATTGAACGCATGACTTTGCTACTTTCTGCATCAAACCCAAGACACAAGGAGGAATAGAAAGGCATTCGTTGTACAAAGTACTGTAATAGCAACCAAAGGACTAACCAAAAGTCAAATAAAAAAAGAGAGAGAAGAAAAAACGAGAGGACAGACCCTTTATATTTCCAAGCACTCTACAGACTACTCACAACAACCAAAGTGAAACTCAAATAAAAGAGAAACAAACATTTCCACACTCCAAGTGAACAGCATGTAATCAAAAATTAAACATGATAGAAATTCAAAACTTCAACTTTCTTTTCGTCACCTTTCCCGGAAACCAAACAGAGTCCAAGCATGGGCAGACAAAATTCAATAACAAGACAGAAACACAAAGCTGAACCTTGGGGTAAAGCCAACTATTAATTTTCTTTTTGTTTCCTGCTCAAATCCCAGCCCTGGAAGCACTAAAACAGAGCACAAACATCCCTGGCACGAATCGAAACCCTAGCTCTATCTCAACTCCCAGAGCCCAAAGTCCCGTCATCTTGCAGCAGAATCAAATGAGAACAACGACAGCTTATAAGCCACCTCCCGAACCATTTTTTTAATTTTAATTTTCAGACTACTGTTCCATTAGGAATTAACAATGACTGTATAAAAATGATCACATCTATTGAATAATAAGAATAATAAAAAATTATTTTCCCATCCAATTTTCTCTAAGAAAAACAAATGAAATGCATAATATAGCAGTAGTTGTCGTCGGGAGCTACAGAGAGTCAAAGATCTCTTGCATTTAACCTAAGCGTCGTCATTGTCATCTTTCCACTACAACTAATGTGCGCACCATGTTGGCTATTTCCGCTTAACCTGCACACCTGGTCGCTAGCCGAATATGCTAATACACGCGCGATCGGAGCCGGAAGTTTTCGGAGGCGGGAAAGTCAGTGGTCACCGGATATTTTACCGTACGAAGGAGCGCACGCGCTCCGTTGCGCGTGGGGGCATCGGCGTTCAAACATTTGAAACTTTTGTATTTTTTGAGGAAGAATAGTAACGGCTATGGGAAGATGCGGTCCAAAGCTTCGAAACTTTGTACGCCTTCAAGCATCTTGCATCCATCCATTACCCCCCAAAATTAATTTATTAAGGTTTCTTTTGAATACTTGAATTAGTTCAGATTCTATTTTAGATTTATTTTATTATTTAAATGCATAATTTTTAAATTAATAAATATTATTCAACTCAAAACTTCTTTACATATAGGATTTATAATTTTTTCCAACTCAACACATTTTTACATTTGAGATCCACAACCTTTTTCAACTTTTCATAAATACATAGAAACTTATCTTAACATCTGAACACATCTAAACTTATCTTAAATGGATTTTACAAAACTCATTTCATTATCTCAACTTATTACTATTTATGAAGAACTAAACTCATCTCAACTCAGCTTAACATCTAAACATAGCCCAAGAGTTGTTTGGAAAACATAGGCTTCTTAAGGCCTTATTCACTTTCACAAAATATCTCATCTTACTTAATTATTACAACTTTTTTAAATTCTCATTTGAAATAAAATAAACAATTCAACTTTTTCAAATTTCAATATAAAAATAATATATTCTAATAATATAATAATATTTTATTTAACTTTCAACTTTAATCTCAACTCATCTCATCTCTAAAAATAAACGAGGTCTAAGAGTAATGTTAAATACAATCATAAGTTATGCAAGTATAGTACATTCTTTTTAAAAATGAGTAGAATTCATAATTAAAAAAATTAATTTTTTTTTTCAATTGGATCTCATATTTCCTCACTTTTTTGTTTCTAAAGAAGTGTGATGTATTTGCAAACTCTATAACTACAAATATCATTTCTCTATTCTTAATACAAGCCCCTAATGTGAAATAATTAGATTACAGCTCATTTAATGTTGATTATATATGAAATAATTTGAGAACATTTTTCCTCAAGATTTCACTAAGTAAGAGATAATTATTTTAGAATTAAATTGAGCGCAATGTAGAAAAACATCTTGGATTTTTCAATATTTTACATTATCTAATTATGTATAAGAATAGGAATTTCGAGAAAGTCAATTGCTTACAATTTCATTGATAGGTTGATTACTCTATTGTTGACTTTCTCCATTTCTCCATTTCTGCCATGAATTTTATGAAAAAATTATGAGTTTTTAACTGATCACCATTTGGGGGTTAATCCAAAAACCATTCATTATTATTGATTTTAGAAAAAATTAGAAAAAAATTACTATTGTATATATTAAACTTTAGATTTGCCTTTTATTTTATTTTATTTAATTAATAACCTCATATTAATATATTATCCATATAAGAGAACATATATATTTAGACAGAATATTGGTTAAAAACTCATACTTCCTACTCATGTACCTTATAATTGACCAATTAATTGGATTATTTAGTTATTTAATTGGTCAAAAGGTAGCATTTAATGCAGTTCGATCTCTATGTCAATGGTATGATGACATACTACCCAATTCTCCATATCAAAAATCTGGGTTGAAAATAAGAGAGAGAGAGAGAGAGAGAGAGAGAGAGAGAATCATATGTACCAACTTGTTAATTATTAAAGTTTTATTCGAGAAAAGAAGTATATAAAATAGATGAGACAAGCATTAACTGATGCGCTTTCACTTAAAAATATAAAAAGAAAAACAAATTAATTAAACATGATTAATTTCGATGTAAAAAAAAAATGATTATATAGTGTATATATATATATATATATAATCGTCTTAGCAAGTTATATATGGAGGTTGATGGGCTGAATGCATGAAGAAGAATCGAATAAATTGCAACCAAATAAACTGATCATCATCCTGTCAAGAAAGGATTACACATTGCAATATTATATTCTGTAAATTTTTGTTGGTATATATTCTGATGGTAAAAAAAAAAAATCACATGATTCATTGGATTTGGTTGGGTGTGAGTTCTAAAAAGTTGCTTAAGAATTTAAAATGTATCATCATATCAACTAGTGTTGTTTGGAATAATAAACCCAAAATTAAATTAAAATAGTCCTTTTTTTGTAATTTTATTTATAGTATGATATGCCTTCTACTTGTAAATATGCAATTTGGAGAAAAAGGGGCTTTGCATTTGCAATATGCACTCATTGATGAGTACAAGTTGATCATCAGAATCCTTGCTTCCACAAAACAATACGTATATATAGAAAGGGCGGGGGCACATGATCTATATATATAATTCTCCAATTGATGGTAAGATAGAATCGAATTAGAACTCACACCCAACCAAATCCANAAACCAATTACACGTATATATAATATATATAAATGATATTTGTAGTTATAGAGTTTGCAAATACATCACACTTCTTTAGAAACAAAAAAGTGAGGAAATATGAGATCCAATTGAAAAAAAAAATTAATTTTTTAATAATAAATTTTTACTTTTACACAACTCATGACGGTATCTAATATTAATTATACTATAATATTATTCTTTATCTTGAGTTTTATCATATCATTGATCCATCATGCCAAATTATGAGATTCTTATTAATTGGCTTTTCACATATAAATATAAATCCTTTTTAACTGTTTCCTAGAATATGAGATCAAATTAATTACGCAACCAAGCCACTCGGCCTAAAGTTGCTACTGACGTTAAACAAAAAGACTTTTGTTTTTAGTTGGAATTTGGAAGTTTTGGTGATGGAACAGCTCATGGAGCTAGCTAGCTTTCCAGCTTAACGTATATAAATTTATTATTGGCCCTTGGGATCCTACAGGGACAGACACAAACTGATCTCAACCCTTTTCGGTTTCAACTTGCCATTCATTAGCCGCCGTTTGCATACTTACTTTGTCAAACTTTTATATAAAACTAGGCGGGAAGCAAGGTGCCACACGTTAGTCTAAATTTATGAAATAATTATTTGTAAAAAATAATATATATTTTATAAAAATTATTGATATCACTTAATAATTTAAGGTATATTGAAGAAGATAAAAAAATTAATTCAAAATATCATATAATCCAATACATGTTTATAACATTCATAATTTTAATAAAGATGTATACGAAAAATTTAATAAAAGTCTAACACAAACGATAGTTAAAAATATGTGTCGTTTGATGTTTGTATTATAATTCATCAATTTATGTCATCCTGTAGACGATCAATAGAGACAACATTGAAATTCTTATTTTGCTGTTGGTTGAGTCGATCAGGGGCAACATAAAATTAAAACATAATCTTTTTTATAAAATTTGATATAATATTTTCTATATATAACATATATATAAATCCTAAAATATATTTTGAAATTGTTGGCCAAATTTACTCTTTCTTGATTAGATCAAGGATCATGGCCTTTGTCACGTGCCCATTATAGCAAGCCCACTTGTGGAATATGACTTAGCGAAAGCTACGTCCTACTACCATGGGAAAAAAACATTTTGATTAAACACACTTGTATTATATATTATATGAGATTTTTAAATTTGGAATACTTAATAATCTGAGTTAATGAAACGTATAATACACATGTTTTATACTTAGAGATTCACGTCTTATGCACCTAATACACGTGTATATGTTAAGGAGAAAGAGAAAAACATAATAACTAATCTTTAATTACTTATTATTATATAAACTATTAAATATTGTAATTATTGTAATTAATAAATCATATAACAACATTGAATGCTATCTCTCTCAACATTTATGTTTTCATTTTATATGCCAATTACATTTACACGTATTTAAACAAACGGTGTTAACTTTAAAAGAAAAATAAGAAAAACCGTTAAAACAAAATTTTCCGTTTCATACACATTTTTTATATATAGAAGATATAATAAATAAGTTAATTTTTTAAAATTTTAAATTAATAATAATATTAAAAATATTATTTTAATTATATTTTATTCAACTTTCAATTTTTATCTAAAATCATCTCATTTCACTATTCAAACTGCATATTAATTAGTTGTTATACTAGTGGTTCTCATATTTAAAATATGTACCTTTAATTTGAAAATAAAATTTTATTTAAAATATAAGGAGTTTTAAACCAAAGACCTGAGTTTTTGAGAGCTTAACTCAAAGGTGTGCAAAACACCACGTTAACACAAATGATGAATATAATTGATAGAATATTCGCAAAGCTAAATTCAACATATATATGAGTACCTATCCACATGATGCATGAAAATCTCAAGCTCTCAAGTATTCAATGGTAGGATCATGTGATAGGTTCATTATGTGGAGAGAGAGAGAGAGAGAGAGAGAGAGAGAGAGGAGGCTAGCAGCTACTTTCACCAACTGATCAGTAGTCAATCCTTGTTTTACAAATACCTATTTTTCTTGTAATATGCCATTAATTATTTGTGGAGCTATTTATAATGTAATCATCAATTCTGCATTAATTAATTCATCATGATAAGTATGATGAATGATTAATACAAGTGCTATATATATATATATATTATATGGTGGTTTAATTTGCAGATAAGGAAAATGCTGATCAGGAGACCAATTAATGAAGAGCACAGAAAGGCACTCACATCGGTGATATTCATCATGTTTCGTACCAAAACTTATGTCGTTATGAGCAAAATTCCAAATTCCATGAATTTATAAACAAAGAGTTTCATTTATTTTTTATTTTTTATTTTTATGTTAATAATTATAATTTACTTACCGACTTTTTTGCATGCACCCTTTATCCGCGTGTACGTGCTTATTTAGTGAATATTCAAAGACAGAAGTCATGATCTCTTTATTGGTCGTGAGTCATGCATGTATATATATTATATAGCTAGAGATCGGAAAACATTACACTCGTACGTTGAGAAGAATTTCATGCGCGCATGAGCTAGCTCAAATTAATTATTAGTGTCATACCAAGTACGTACGTACATATATGATCATGAAATTCCTCAAACATGCATGCATGCAAAAATGCTAGCTCAACTTGCAGGTGTTATTTGGAAAAGGCCGAGATCGGCAGAATTAATTGGATTGGACAATTTTTGGAACCTTTAATTTTTTCAGTTTTGCTTTTATATGTAACTGTTGAGGAATAATCTCACATTATCTGTGGACAAGGTCTTGATATATATGTTTATAATGAATGAAAAATTCTCTCTTGTCGAACCGATTTTATGAGATAAGCTGTTAAGATGGCCATGAATTTCTTCAGTAACACATTTGATATGGTCAGAGAAATTATTAATGTCCTGTTTCCTTGAAACTTCAATCTAATTAATTTAAGACACGATATATACCTGTCACATGTAATTGTTATATATATATATTTATATATAAGAACCAAATTCCTGTGGCGGAGTATTTAATTGAATTAATTTTTAATGCCATCAAGTGCAGGCCGGTTACCATAAACGATAGTGACATTATTATTGTATGGACTATCTACTCAGAGACGTTAATCTTTAAAAAATGAAGAGATCAAAAACGATAGATTTTTTTATAATTATATAATTAGGTCACGGTGCCAANGCTTTGATATGTGACTGTTGAGGAATAATCTCACATTATCTGTGGACAAGGTCTTGGATATATATGTTTATAATGAATGAAAAACTCTCTCTTATCGAACCGATTTTATGAGATAAGCTGTTAGGATGACCATGAATTTCTTCAGTAACACATTTGATATGGTCACAGAAATTATTAATGTCCTGTTTCCTTGAAACTTCAATCTAATTAATTTAAGACACGATATATACCTGTCACATGTAATTGTTATATATATATATATTTATATATAAGAACCAAATTCCTGTGGCAGAGTATTTAATTGAATTAATTTTTAATGCCATCAAGTGCGGGCCGGTTACCATAAACGATAGTGACATTATTATTGTATGGACTATCTACTCAGAGACGTTAATCTTTAAAAAATGAAGAGATCAAAAACGATAGATTTTTTTATAATTATATAATTAGGTCACGGTGCCAATGATGTGTGTAAAGTGTGTGTATATATATAGATATATGATGGTGGTGGTGGCCGGGTGTGCATGCCTAGCTACATTTCAATCAATGGTTGGCTAGTTCCTTGGTGATTTTCATTCTCATCTTCTGCTCTCTCTCTCTCTCTGTGTATTTGTTTGGATAAAGAATGAGAAACGTCACCCAAACACTCTACTTTTCCTATTTGTGGTGGTATTCTCAAGTGCATACTAAAGTGGTTGCCACTAAGCATGGTTGGTGTGGCGTCAGAATTTTTCAAGATTCAAGAGAAATCATTAGATAAATCTAGATTCTGATCGATCAACCCACATTTTGATGCCATTTTGCTTTCTGTCTGTGTCTGCACTTTGGTTGGAGCTAGCGGCCATTTTTGCTCCCTACCTAGCTAAAAGGAAAATCCCATCACATGACAAGTTGTATTTGATTGATTCAAGTTTTTTCCTTGCTTGCATCATTACAGGTTGGAGGAAATTTGAAAGAAATTATATTAATTACTAATTCCTTTGCACAATATGTTATAAAAATATTTATATTTACAACTCAGTACGTAGAGAATATAGTCTAATTTTAGTACAGTGTAGATCAGATCCTCCAATTCACACTGACTTGCAAATACTATATAATTTTCCTTCCCAGTAATATTTACTTTGGTTTTATTGTATTTTGCTTATGTATAAATTTTGAAATCGATCACATGCATGATCATGGTGTATTTCTTTGAGATTAATGGAGACCTTTCCAATTAAATATTGGGATTAGTCATTAATCCATATCATTAGTGTCCATTATATGTACCCAAAATTACTTTTTATATATTAATAATTATTTTCTTTGCAAGCAATGAAAACTTATTTATATCATCACCTATTCCATCTAAAATAACCACAAAAGTAAAAATTTTATGTACAGTTATTTTTGTGTATTCTTTTACGTACTTCACTAGTATGATAGGTTGCATCATTTTTTTAATATAAAATAATTAATTTGATCAATCATATCAGTAGAGTGTACAAAAAATATGTATAAAATTGACTGTATATAGTATAATTTTATTTTTTTAAAAAGAGGAAACATATCACTTTTTTATATATAAAGTAAAGTTTGCAGATTCGAGTAATTAGTATATATAATAAACGGATTCAGTACTTGTCAACTTAGGTGTAAAGTGGGCACGCTTTTGTCAACTTCACACATGTTTGGAATGCATGATTTCTAATGCTTCCATCATAGTTTTGATACATGCATACATACATACATACCCTTTTGCTCTTTCTTGGAAACTTTTGATCAAATATAGTTTGTATATATCAAAGCTCATACATATCCACTCCGTTGTCACATATGTGATGCATGCTGCATGCATGTATACAATCCTGATGGCATGCAACGCGTGTCGGGACCGCTAACGGACATATATATCTTATTAATTTGTAAAGAATTTTGGCATGCGTATGGATATATGGATGTGTGCCTAACATTTAAAAAAATAAAATGAAATATATAGACATTATAAACAATGAAAACTGATGATACATGCACAGCCAAATTGCATATATGGAATGCATGCATGCTCTCCTTTTTCTTTTTCTTTTTCTTTTTATTCTTACTACGTACCTCTCCACAACTTTATCGTTTTTGATAAATAAAAAAAAGTCAAAGAAGGCAACACGTAGATCGAGCAATATGGTGTATCGGATCCAATTAATAGGAAAAGCCTAAAAAACAAAAGAAGAAGAGGGTGTTCCATCCACATGCAATAATTGCTTTATCCATTTAAAAAAAAAAAAAAAAAATTAGTTAATTTTGACAAGGCTAGTCAGTCTTAGTTCTGAGTACATTCTGACTTCCTTCACGACAATCTTGAGTTGGGTTTTGAATTTTAATCTACATTTTAACCCTTTTCTGGTCTCAAGCTTTTCTTGGCCCAACCTCTTCTAATAATTCTTCTGCATACAGGCGAGTTGCCGCACGAAATCTGATGTGTCAACACCTATTTTATTAAAAAAAAGAAAAGAAAGAATAAAAATACGAAGAAGAAAGGAAGAAAGAAGATATCCTGTACGCAGAAGAACTAACTGGAGAAACATGTATTTTCCCTCTTCGGTGATTGCAGTGTGCAAAAACAAATACTGTGTTCTTGGTTTATCATTTCAGTGGTTTCTCTGTTTCTTTGAACATTTTTGTTCTAAATCTTGAAAGTTGGACCACCTCCAACCAAAGCCTCAAGTTCTTCTTTCCCAACCCAAATTTGAAGGTCGGCTGCTTTAATGAATTATGAACTGCATGATTTAAAGTATAGGTTACGGATCTCATAGAAGAAAAAGTTTAAATTCATCCCATTTCGTGGAAACAAAATATGGAAAGAAAAAAGAAAAAGTCTAGAGTACTCTAGACTCCTTTTTCTTCAATGGGCCAAAATATAATGCCCATTCCAAAATATTGATTTAGTTTAGATTCAGTCCTATACCCATTTTTCAGTCTATACCCATTTCTTTTTTTGCCTTTTTCTTCAAATGAATTCTATAGATTCAGTCCATTCCTTTCCATTTTTTCTTTCTCTCATAGAATGCCCATTTGGAGAGTTTTACATTCACCATGTGAAAAATGAAAAGGATATGTTTAAATAAATGATTTTAAAAGGGGTGTATCTCGACATCAGTTTCTAATTTAAAAAAAATGAAACTATCATTCACTTGTAGAGTTATTTGTTGTTGTTGAAGGGCGAGAAGGGAAATTAGAATTAGGGATGAAGGGAGATGGGGTGGTAGATAGGGGAGGAGATGGAACTCAATTAAAACACACTGTTTGAAAAATAATGAAACGAACCGTTTCATTTTAGTCTATCTCTCCTTGCGTTCCATGAATTCCTCTCCCACCCATTAATTAAAACGCCACGTTTAATTTTTGAGTTAGCATCGCAGCTTGAGTTCATGCTCGATTTGAAATGGACTAAGTCTAGACTTTTTCAAATTCTGAATTCCGTTTTGATAATAGTTTTAGATTTTTTTATTTTTTATTTTTGGAAACAAAAAAGAAAGGATAATATAGAATCGATCATTAACCAAAAACAAAAAAAAAATTGATTTTTTTATGTGAATCCGAAATTTTCTCTAATTCTATTGGAGGGATTACGTGTAGATTATACGCTTTAAGATTGTATAAATAATTTTCTATATGTTTATTTCCATACACAGGTCGACATAAATACAAGCAAATATGTTTAAATCCAAGCTTACAAATTTGTTCTAAAGAGTTCCAAAATAATTTTACTTGGCCTGTATGAGTTTGAAATAGTTATAGAAGCCAAAATAGGGCAAAAATGCTGTAATTTATTGGAGTAGAACGAAGGAAGTTTAGACAGAGAACAACAGAGATAGCTGTACGAAAAATAAAAAAAATGATATTTACATATTTAAAATGTGAAATATCTGCATATTCTATTTGAAAAAAATACATAAATATAGGATCAACATAAAAAAAATTATTTTTAAGACGGTAGACTTCACATCTTTTTTAAAAAAATATATCTAATATAACTTATGTACTCTAAAGCTGTATCTAAAAGAAATTAGCAGAAATAACTCCTTTTTGGATCTTGGCGAAAACAAATTAAATTTGGAAAGAAAACATGATCATTTATATATGTATAGGTCATTTTGGATAGGCAAGCCCAACCTAGTAGGTCTCCGTTGCAATAATTAGACCAATTTGGACCCTTTTTTGGGCCGGAGGGGTTTGGATCTTGTAGTTGGGTCTATATGGGCCCTTTTAAAAAAAAATGAAACGAAAGAAAAATTATTAGTTTTAGGCCTGGTCGGGCTCAGGAATCCGGATTATCATCAGCTCATGATCCTTTTTTAGGCACATCAAATCACCGAAATCTTTCTTTTAAAACTCCTTGTCACCTAACATGGTCCCAAGTCTCCCTCACCTAACAGTCATCCGAATTGGTTAGGTTTTTTGTTATGAGTAACTCTCAATAATATGTATAGTTGTAGAGTATATAATAACCATATATTTTTTTAAAAAAGAATGAGATTTATTATTAAAAAAATTATTTTTTCATTTAAATCTTAAAATCAATTTTAAAAAAATAAAAAAAAAATTACAAATATCATTTCGAAATGTATTCCTCCCCGATCCTCTCCTCGCCGAGTCGCCAGCCTCGTCTTTATTCTCCCACTCAATTCAAAGGCCCTTCTTATTCTATTGGTTATTCCCTATCCCTTCACTTTTTTTTTTCTTTTCTTTTCCATCCAATCAAAGCCCACCGAACCAAAAAAGAAAAAATATAAAAGAAAAGCCAATTACAGCTGTAGGACCCACCTATCAACCAATGCATCCTTGTCAAAGAAGCAAAAGAATATTAAAATTAAAAACTTGATTATTAATCTTTACTTAAACCCTACTCGAGTTAATCAAACTAACTATTGTTATCAAGGATTCATTGGATTTCACATTTTTCTCGAATAATTATATTAATAGAAATGATTAGATTAATATGTTTATATGAATGACACGTAATTATTTTAAATAAATAAATAAAATTTTTATTAATAGATTATATATTTTTTAAAAATAATTATATTACGTTTGTGCACTCTAATTTTATTCAAATTAAAAAATATAAATAAATTAATAATTTGAAAATTGTAAAATTTAATTTTTTTTTATTTTTTTTAATAATTAACGTGGTCCCATGAATAAATAATGCATTAACCCTTGATATTATAAATAGTAGAATGACAGTTTTTTTTTAAATAAATTATTATAAATATGATTGAAAATTTGAAGATATTTACATTAAAAAATCACGTAGGATTGAAGACCGTCGAATTTATAGACAAAATAAATAAATAATTGGAAGAGGATGAAATGCATGAAGTTTGTATTCCCTTTTCCGGTCTTAAAAACAAGAAAAAAACGTTTTTTTCTCATTAGTAGAAGAAAATAAAAACGTTGAAAGTTAACAAAACCCACACTTGTCCAGACTTAACTCTTCGGTCAGCCCAGAACACTATCCGTTTACAAGGTGAGTACGCTGCCCGAGCTGCCCGAAACCTGACTGAGAAATTACGGGCAGTTAGTCACCACCAGTAGTCTCGCTCCCTCCCTCTCTCTCTCTCTCTGAGACCTCTGGATATTTCTATATCTTGCTTTCTCTGTGTCTCTAAGATTACGATCGGACGGTCGGTAATGCACGGGCTCTCTGCTGCTCGATTCCCCAAGTTTTAGAGGCTGAAACCAACGGATCCAGCATCGCCGCGCGCAGATCTTTCTTTCTGGTATGGTTTTGCTTTCCGATTCTTTACATCTCTTGCCAAGTGATAACCCTTGCTATCGATTTCCCCGTTTGATTTCTAGCGTTTTCAGCTTCACCTCACTTCTTCATCTTATTATGCAGTTCGTTCTCGTAGTTTCTAGCTTCCAGACGATTTTGAGGTTCCGTTTAGTTTTGGCGAGTCTTAGTCCGAACTTTTCGAATCGTTCGATTTCCGGCGAGTTTTGTTAACTTTTTTCCGTCACAACCTCCCGCGATTACCTAATTTCCGGTTAAATAACCATTTCATTTGTCGCCGGAGAATTTTCTCCGCGCTGGAAAGTGACCCTTTGTCTTTTGCTAAAACTATCCGTTGGAAACACCTTTATTTTTCACTAGAGAAAAAAAAAAAAAAAACTTTTTGCACGGCTTTAGAAATACATCACTTTTTTTCGTTCCAAAAAAAAAAAAAAAAAAAGGAATTTTCGGTGCCTGTCTGTGACCTTAATGGAGTGAGATCCAACGGCTGGAATGAGTTTTTACCGGATCTGACGGCAGCAGCTAATTTATTTATTTATTTCGTGTTTGCTCAGGTACTTTTATTTTTTTATTATGGAGGCGAAGCATGGTTCAGCGGTGGCTACGCTTGGTAACGGTGCGCTAATCTGCGCCGGGGATGCTCTAGCGACTTTGCTCCTGTCGGCTCTGCTGAAAACCCACCTCCTTGCTCCGGTAACTCACTTGTTTTATCTCTCTTTTTATTCTTTTAAGACACTTTATTTTTTTTATTTAAAAAGAAAATAGTTTTGTCAACCATCGGATTTGGACTTGTACGGTTCTTTACTCGTCTCCAAAACTCCTTTTTGGTCCCTACTAAGATGCGCCGCTACTTTAGACGTCTGTATCCTGCGCACTTCGTTCTTCCTGGCAATTTTTTTTTTGGGTGGTACGCCGACTGGGTTTCAAAAATGTTTCGTCGGAGACCGGCGAGCTAACGAAGGGCACTTCGATAGCACGCGGTCGGGGTTAGGTTTTATCTCTCCTATTTCCTTGGTAATTGCTAACGTGCGCACTGGGTGAACGTTAGTCCGGACTCGGAAAAGAGTAGATTAGGTTTTGGTGGTTGGGGGTAGGTTGAGTTCCGATTGTTGTCGCACGTGGAAGCAGTTCAGTCGGGGGGAACAAACATAAAATAAAACTAAAAATCTTATGTTGTGCTTTTCTGACGACGAAAAGGTCAGCGTTCCTGGGGAATGGGATATTTTAATTTGCGGTACAACGTTGGGTGGAATATCCTCTGGGGGATGCTCTCCTCTACTTCAATCATTTCTTATGTTTTCCAACGGTCTTATACTTTATTTTATTTTCGAAAATATTGAAAAAAAAAGAGAAAAAAAAAAAAAACTATTTTCCTGAGCAAAAGAAATCGGGTCCTGCTTGGATGCAACTCGACCCGTTCGACAGATGTGGGATGCGTGACACGTATCCCAATATTTAAGCGGGACACATGGCATATATTTAATTATTTATACATATTTGTTCATCTACTCGAAGAAAATAAACACATCATTAAATTTTCATTCGTGATTTGCAAGATAATACATTAATTACTGTAGGATTTATCATATATGATATGTTTATTTATCTAATTTCAGTATTCGAATATTTTAATTTATTTTTTTATGATTTTTTTCCTTTTTGAAAAATTCCACTTGTCTGGTTTTTTGGGGCTAATATTTCTTCTCAGTTCTTCTTTATTTCAAGTTGGTACTGGAGGAAGCGGACTTCAATTCATACCACTGTATCTGTGCTTGATGCTAGTGAACTGTGCTGATAAAGAATTAACAGCTTGAGCTCAAAGCAAGAATGCACCAATCTCTGGCTATCACCTTTAAGCTAACAGAGTATCGCATAATCGTTAGTGTAGGACAAATCGAGTAATCGTTAGTGGGAAGGTTGCCCCTTGCCTATTGGAGGCATATTGCCTTTTTATCTTACTGTGTGATAGCATATTCCATTCCATTACCTCCAAGGTCCCTTTTTGCCTTTAAAAATAGAAAGATAATTAACCCGTCTGCGCTATCACCCACACCTCTCCTTAGTGCTTGTGCATTTTTATTGAGCATTTTTATTGAACGGATTCTTTAGACAACAGTCTGCTCGATTCTCGGGCTAACATGTCTAGTTTTTGCCCTCTTTTCGCATCGTCCCACCTATTGAGTTTGATCTTCTTGTTTGCGACACACATCTGATACTATTGATTTTTAGGTTGACCCAGAACAGGTATATAACAGTGGTAGGATTGATGCTTGGTTTAGCATAGCTTGTTGATGTGTTCTTTATTGTGTCTTATGTTGTTTTCCCCTTTTTCGGGTGGAGAAATGGCTTCAAGATAATTTGGAATATGTGGCCCTTGCCAAATTATGCAGTGCATGTGCCATATGTTCTCTCCATTTTTACCTTTGATACTCTATATTCTGTCTTGACCTACTATGGAACACAGCTCCAGGATCCTCACATCAAAGGAGATCAAAACACTCAAAACCCAGACAAGCCAGTTGATGCTGATGGAGATGACGGGAATGATGATGACGATGGGGAAGATGACAATGATGGTGATGGTGGACTTGAAGGAGGTGAAGAGGACTTGTCATCTGAAGATGTAGGAGAATATGGTAGCAACCCCAACAACAATAAGAGTAACTCAAAGAAGGGTTCAGATGGCGGGGCAGCTGGAGCAGAGGAGAATGGGGAAGAGGAAGAGGATGACGAAGAAGAAGATGGTGATGACCAAGATGATGATGATGATGATGACGAAGATGACGATGACGATGATGACGGTGGAGAAGAGGATGAAGAGGTGGTAGAGGAAGATGAGAATGAGGAGGAGGATGAAGATGAGGAAGCACTCCAGCCCCCAAAGAAAAGGAAGAAGTAGACTGCAGAAGCTGTAGAGCCTCCGCCACAAAAAGTCTCTCTATGTGACTGGTGTCTAACAGCATCTTAATTTCTTGTTTTAGCTAATGAGGAGGCCTGCTTAGGATTGTTGTGGTTCTATTGGTAGTCATATTTCTATTGCACGACTAGAGTACTGTATAACTATTGAGCTGCGGCAATGATAAATTTGACAAAATGTTATGGTTTCAGTTTAGCTACTTTCGGTCAGGTTCTAATGTAAGAATTTTCAAGCAATTTGGTGCTCTTGTTAGATTTATTTTCATATATCTGCAGTTAAAGCTAGGTTGTCATGGATTAGGTGAATTCCTGCAAAGAACTATATTTCCAACCGGCTCTTTAGACTAAGCGGCTGTATTAAAGGAGTTTCCTAAAAGAGAGGGAAAGCATCCTAAGAGGAAGAGTAAGGTGCCAATTGGATAGTGAGTATAAATAAGATGAAAGTTGAGAGTTGAATAAAATATTGCTAAAATAATATTTTTTTTAATATTATTATTGTTTTGAGAATTGAAAATGTTGAATTATTTATTATATTTTGTATGAGAATTTAAAAAAATTATAATGACGAGATAAAACGAAATATTTTTACTATCCGAATGGGGTGGTCTAAATCTCGACAAATGAGAGTTGGACAATGTGGAAGCGTCGGTCACTATTCAAATAGGGTCTAAATCTTGACAAACGAGAGCTGGACAATTTGGAAGCGTCGGTTAATTTCATCCTTTCATCGAATTAATTAACTAATAGAAAAATTTAAATGTATTTTAAAAAATTTACTTATCTATATATTAGTTATTAATACGCTTAAAATCATATAGCACTAGTCTTAACCGATTTTGTTGGAAGAATATCTCCGAGGACAAGAAAGGGATCTATGAGGGTTCCTGCTGACCTGATTTGAGCATCTATTGTGGCACTGATCAGCCACAATCACCTTTCCCTAGGTAGCCACCCTTTTGTTTTTGCCCCCATTTTACAGACTAGTTAGTGTGTCTCATCATTTATCATCTGTTCAGCCACTTTCATGATGTAAGGTCACTTGTTTTACTGTTACGACTTAGGCCAATTTGGACCCTCTTATTTAGCAAAATTCACTGTAATAGATCCAATACACTGCAAATCCAAGGCCTTGTCCACCTTGAACAAGAAGCTTGAAATAAAAAATAGAATTCTTTTACTCATCATTTTTACATTATATATCTGTTAAGAGAAAAATAAAAAATAAAAGAAGTTTGTGATTTATAGATAATAAGTAAAAGTTAAAAATTTAAAAAAATATATTATATTTTTATCAATTTTCTTTTGGCAATAAAAGTGGCCAATTGACCATATTGTACATGCAGCCCGACTCCATACTTCTTTAAACCCGACATACACTCAAAGAGAAGTCCAGTATTCCAGTTGACAGCAACCGCGTGTAGTAGTAGCAGAAAAGCCACGCACAAATATTTTAAATATATATAAATATATTATATTTTCTTATTTTAAATATCTTTATTTATAATTTAAGGTAAAGAATATGGATCGCTTCTACCGTTGCTGACCTTTGCATGTATCTTTACGCCTAAATTTTGCTTCCCGTGTAGTAAATTTGTGTAAAAGATGTTATCATAAAGCCGACGTCCAAAACACACAAATGGTCAATTATAAAATCATGATTTAGAAAAATAAATCCAAAACCATCTATTCATTTATCTTAGAAAATGAATCAAATTTAATATTTAATATCTCTACGAATTGTTATGGACGTGTTTCATCACCACCCACACGCGATCACCTGCAACCAAAGAGTAGAGTCGCTTGGGAGTTATGGAGAACGTCTCCAATGCTTAAGTCAGCAATTACGATGGAAAGCTCATCTTTCAATACAAATGAATCATATAACTTTTACATATATGGATCTTTTATATGTATAGAACCCGTGAGACTTCCGTTATTATGTATGGACTTTTTTGCCATTTGAAACTCAAGTCCGGTAGTGGAGAACTTATCTATACTCAAATGATAGGATAACTTTCATTATCCGAAGGACTCTCAGACAGTTATCTCTCTCGATGGTTAGGATGGATTGGGCTTTGAGGATAGGCCAAGTTCTCAAGGGACCCTGTTTTAGTAGCCTGACTTGTAACCCAGACCCACTGGTCAGCCCAATCGTCATCGTAATGATATTGAGCCCCTTCCATTTTTCATGCGAAGTCTCATCACACGTAGCATAATGGGATTTGTAATTCGACTTTGCTACATATAAGTAAAATCGCGTACTAATCTGCCTATCAATATTAATTTCTTCATATTCAAAATTTAAATTAGTATTGTTTTTAATAAAATCTATTTTTTGATCAATTATATTAAATTAGTGCATATATTAGTACGCAATTATACTTACAACTGATTTTTTGTTTATAATTATAGCGTTGTATTGTTATTTGTGCCTTTTCGTTAGAATGTCGTTTTATTTTCATTCTCTTTCACATATTAACCGTCGCACGTATTTATAGTTCACATCTAATAAAAAAAATATGGATTAAAATCCCTAAACTTTTAAGTTCCATTTTAATATGGATTTGAAAGAGATATATATAATATATGAAACCAGCAATATTTAATAAATATTTAATGCTTATTTGAAAATTTGACCAATAAAGAATAATAAATATGTGAAATAGGGATTATATTTTCTCGATGACACTGGAATTAAATCCTTAGGGATTGATTCAAGTGGTAAAGATTTTAGTTTTGAACGTATCCTAGATCTAAGGTTCAATTCTTTTTTTTTTTTTTTAAATCCTACAAAACATTGGTAAAAATAAAAAATAATAATAATTTACTTAATTTGCACAAATATGAGACTTAACCAAGTAAAAATGGTGCGTTTGCATGGTGGTTTTGCGCCATAGAAAATTTAAAGTGAGGTAAAAACTACTTATTTAGCGAAAATATAAAATGTTTTGGTATTTAATCATTTTTGAAAATATAATCTACAAAAAGTTCCTTGTTTTATATTAGAGAAATGTTAAGATTATTGATTAAAAAAAAAAAAACCTTCACAAATTTACTTAATTTGACTTGATATATTTTATTATGAAATAGATATGATGCCGCCTCTAGAGAATTAGGCTGTTATCCGCCCAAATTAATCCGAAAATAATCCGGGCTCAATCCGGATATCCAGATTTTTTTCATTTTTTAGCTATAAATCTAGATATCTGGACTGTAACCGGATTGAATCCAAATTTAGATGTCCAGGATTCTAACCGAATTTATTAATACTTTATATATATATAAACTGTTTAAACTTTAAAAAATATTTTTATAGCATTTTTTTTTAAAAAATTATGATATTATGTTAAATTACCCAGATTTGATCTCTTGAACACTATAACTGTTTCTCTTTTTCTCTCTGCAATCCTCTCCTCTCCTCTTTGTAATTGGTGACTTTTGGTAAAGCTCAGACCAAGCCGGGTTTCTAAACTGCAATATCCAATGAGGTAAAGAACAGAATCCCAACAATTCTGGCTCTTCTCTCATGCTTGTCTGCATGTTCAGGAGATAAAATTAGTGGGCTTTTCCAAGAGAAGACGAGGGCTTTTAAAGAAAGCTAAAGAGCTTTTTGTTTTGTGTGAACTGTGATGTTGAGCAACATCTTCTCAGCTACTGGAAAGCTCTTCGAGTTTTAAAATCTGGGTAATTAAAAAATAAAAAAAAAGATTTGGTTATGGATATCCGGATTGTAAAACCGGATCTAAGTTTATTTTATCTGCTTGGATGCACCAGGATTCCGAGTTTCGGACCGGACTGGAAAAAAATCTGGCCTGGTTCCCAACCCACGGTCACCTCAATTTATAAACTTATTTCTCATTATTATTGTTGCATATATAACATTTTTATGGCTAAAGGCCTGTTTAGATACTTTCTTTTTATCGTTTTTGAAAGCAAACGAAATATACTTTCATTCATTCAGAACAGAATTATGCCGACACTTTTTTCAAGCAAGATAAGACTATGAATACAAGAAGGACCCTCTTCTACCCATACTCTCTCATTCTTATAGTATAAAGCAAACTTTGCTAACTAATTAGCTACTTTGCTCTCTCTAGGAGTATACTGAACCTTCCATGATGGTCTGTTACTAAGGACTTCTTTGATATCTTCAACAACTTGACCATATCATGAGTAGTTCACTGCTGCACTATTAACTTCCTTGACTACAACAAAAGCATCTCCTTCAAATACTACCTCGTTAAGTCCAATCTCCATACAAAGAGTTAAGCCTCTCCACAAAGCATAAATTTCAACATTTACTGGCATATTGGCATGTGACTAGGGTCTACACAAAGTTGCTATTATCTCACCCTCAGCATCTCTTACTACTAACCCTGCGTATTGACATATGCACTTTTCACACTAAACATGCCATTTTTGCACATCCCCCAAATAAGCTTGTCTTCAGAGCCTAGCTTGCTTAGTGGCAGCCCACATATAGTTTTGGCTTCCTCATTAAGCACCTGGTAGATTAGTTCTTCATTTTAGCTCTTTTCATGGTGATTGATCAGCTCACTAACAGTTGCTTTCTGATCTAGACTCTCCACTGGTGAATGCACTTGAAAGGTACTCTGAGTGAGTAGCCATTTGTCTCTCCATATTCTTATTTTCCTTCCATTTCCAACTCTCTATCTCATTCTAACATTGATAAGAGGAATTACCCCTCAAATGCTTCTCCAAAGGTAAGAGGGACCTCTCCCTATCCTGACCTCTAAGATGTCCCCTCCTTTATAGTATTTCTCCTGTAGAATTTTTGCAATCAAAGAATAAGGGTTAATTAAAAGTCTCCATACCTATTTTGATAGCATTGCTTGGTTAAAACATGCAATGTCTCGAAAGTCCAATCCTCATGTACTCTTTGATTCCCCCCCACTTTCTCCCACCTCTTCCATTGTATCTTCTTCTCACGAGTCGTATTACTCCACCAAAACTTTGCTAGCAAAGATAAAATTTCTGTACATAATCTTTTTGGAAGTTTGAAGACACTCATGACATAGGTAAGTATGGCTTGAAGAACAGGCTTGATAAGCACTTCTTTCCTTGTTTGAGACAAGAAAAGTATTCTTCCAATTTTGAATTTTGTTCAATATTCTTTCCTTTATCCCCCCTAAAAGAATTGTATATGGATCTGCCCACCATCATGGGAAGACCTAAGTACTTTTCAAAGTCTCCACTTGCCCTGGCCCCTCACCTCCTTATAATCAATTCTTTCGTCTAATTGTTGGTATTTCCACTAAAACTATTGAAATTTTCTGCAAGTTCAGTTTAGATACTTAGAATATCTCGTTTCACCTTATATTACTACTTCTTTATTCATCTTTTACGCTTCTCATCTGATTGCATTTTCCGTTTTGTTCTGTTTCTATCCTTTATTATCACTTTATTTCTCATTTTTTGCATTTCTTTCATCATAAACATTTTGTCTCTATTCAATTCTACGTATTTCACCAAGATTAGTATTAGAAGAGGATCATAATTTGGCCATGTTTAGGTAATGATATGAGATATAAAATTTTCAAAATATCTACCATTTCCTTCTCAAATATTACTCAAATACAAAATAATTTTCAATCTCAAATTTTTAACTTTTTAATCTAATTATTATAACAATTACAAACTTCAAAACAAAACACAAAAATCAATACTAACTTTTTTAAACCTAAGAAACCATCATATTAAAAAATTATATTCAAATAATATTATAACTTTATAATATTTTTATTCAACTTTTTATTTATCATTTCTCAAAATCTAATAAAATATCTTAATTTAAATCATTTCAATACTATTCACATAATTCTATACTCCAAATATTTAAACAAGTTCATTATATGTTGTTTGGAATCTTGAATAGTGAGATGAGATGATTTTAGATGAAAGTTGAATAAAATATTATTTTATTATTATTATTATTTTGAAATTTGAAAGAATTGAATTGTTTATTATGTGTGGAAATTTAAAAAAATTGCAATGATAAGATAGATGAGATGAGATATGTTGAAAATGTTTCTTAATCCAAACGACTTCTTAAACAATTTTACACAGTTAAAATGATATACAAATTTAAAAATTAAGGAGTAAAATTTCCTATATAGTGCTATATCTATGTATGAAAAAAAAAAGAGAAAAGAAAAGGTGAAAGGACATGGTAGTGAAACAGAAAAGCTGAATTAAAAAACCAGTAAATATTTTTTTATGATAGGAAATAGACTTCATTTTATTCATAAAAGCCAATGTTACATCTATGACCGATAAATATAGGGAAATACCCAAATTATAAGCCAAATTACTTATCTGTGAGGAGCTTCCCTGCACACAAAGTTCTTTGTGATGAGCATTGTCTTGATCTCTATAAACTCTCTACTGACAAAAATTTATGATATATGAAATTCTGTAAAAACAGAAATGTCCATCTCGATTTGTCTGAGATAACAACCATCTGGTCTATCCCTCAATCTCCAAAGGAGGAGAGGGGTCCTTTGTAATGGAGAAAAGTCAAATAGCCTTTTTTAATTTTTATTTTACCTAATACAAACAACTAAACAAAAAATAAAATTACAGAAAATTGAAATTCACAAGAAAATAAAAAATACGCTGTACACGAAGGTGGTAGTGGCGCGTGAAGGACACGTGCCACTCTAGGACACGTGCCACACACGTGCCACACGTGCCACTCTAGGACACGTGCCACACAGGTGGTAGTGGCGCGTGAAGGACACGTGCCACTCTAGGAGAGTGCCAGACCGTCGATCTTGAAAGTACCAAAGTCACTAAACCCAAAAACATCGTGCGTGGTGGCAGAAGAAGCCTCCTGTGTGGTGCTGTGTGGCATCTACACGTGCGCTTTGACTCTCGGTGCTCCTTTTGACGAAACCTTTGGTAGTATAAAAGATTGGTGGTTGAGGAAGCTCGCGGTGGGGCGTGGTGGCGCCTGGCCTCCGGAAAACATCAAAACGTTGATTCTCCATTCTTTGATGGGAAAGAAAAAAAGAAAAACAAAAACCAAAAACAATGAATAGAAAAACAAAGAGTGGAGCTGGAAAATAAACAGCAGCTGGGAGGAGGGAGTGGGGAATTTTTTATAAATTATTTTTTAAACATTCTAATATCTTAAGAGAAAAAAATATAAAAATATATATTTATTTATAATTACTTCTTTAACTATTAAAAAAATAAAAAATAGATGATTTATTTTCTGCTAAGCAAAAATATATGAATTGACAAATTGAATATTGATACTATCATTTTCTTGATGTTTCACACAACATCGTTACATCACCGTTGCAGGAACTTTTTTCTTCGCTCTCCTCGTGTTATCAGAAACTTCAGCGCTGCTCAATTTCCTCTCTCACCGAGGCACATATGCGAAGGGACAGAAAGAGTTAAGGAGTAGGGTTTTTCTCTGTGAATTTCATGGTTTTAGACTCGTTTCCCTAAAATTTCTCAAACAGCTTATTCTCTCTCTACCCCGCAATTCAATGGCGGATCGCTCGGAGTCTTCGCCTCTCGTGCCTCCGACGCCGATCGCCGAACCCAGCGAGATCGACCTCGAGGCCGGCCCCGGAGAACAAATTCAATGCAGGATTTGCCTTGAAACTGACGGTAATTTCTCCGGTTGATTTTCTTAAATTTCCACTTTTGGTTTCGACAAGTCGCTTCGTTTTTTTTTTTTTTCGAAATTATCTTCATCATTTTGAATTCGAGGTGAATTGTTATTATAAATTTGAATTTTTTTTCGTTTTTCTATAGAGTCGGTTTTCGAGATTATTATAGTAAGTTCCAAGTACGTTTATTTATTTTTTTCCTTTTTTGGCGAGAGTTTCTATCATTTACATGAATTGTCGGAAAAATGGTCATTATGATATTACTCTTTTGCAAATTGGTAGTCAGTGGAATCAGCCGAGGAAACAATTTGCATATGTTGTTAATGCTTTGGGCTTCTTACTTGTATAAAAAAAATGTTGCTCTGGGCTTCTGAAAATGTATTTTAAGTGAACTAATAAGGCAAATAATTGCATCCACCTTTGCAAAGACGTGGGCTTAATATGGAATTACAGAAAATTATCATGTACTCCTGGAGTAATTCATGAATAACCTGATACTCCATTCTTATCACAAAACGTCATACCTCTAAAATTGTTTATTTAAGGCACCTTTCTTTAATAATAAGATAGGAGTAACTTGTGTCCGTGCTTAATACTTACTTGGAATTACGTTGCGTGCTCTTAACTTCTCAGCAATAAGACAATAGATCATCTAAAACCAGTAACATCTAAGGTAGGGTCAGTTTTATATGAACTTCTCAAGGAAGAGCTGGGCCAATTTCGCTGTTTTTATGTTGATAGTGCAGAGTTTTTTTAAGATATGTGTTGTGATTTTTTAGAGTTGAGTGGGACAATTTAGGCTCACCATCTTGTGATCCTCTCTCTCTCTCTCTCTCTCTCTCTCTCTCTCTCTCTCTCTCCACTCAGGTAGGGATTTTATAGCTCCTTGCAAGTGCAAAGGTACATCAAAGTATGTACACCGGGAATGTTTGGATCATTGGCGAGCTGTAAGGGTATGGCTGTAATCTCCATGTGCCTTTTAAAATTTAATAGATCATATCATTCAATTGTCATATTAGGGTTTCCTATGCCAGTTATGTATATGATCATAGCTCATATGGTTAGATTAGGTTATGTGAGTGCAACACCCCCTCCCGTAGGCTAGAGATGTCACGCATTTTCATAAATAATACTAGGCAAGATATCTCGTAATTTAATAACATAAATATCTAATTCATAAAAATAATTATTAAATAAAACATGTTTTGAGAAATATGATCGAAGTTTGAATTGAAAAATATCTTTCATAAATTAATTAAAAAGCCTAGAATTAAATCAAACTGCTCCATCTAAGTCTGACTTGTCTGCTCGTACTCATCATCCTCATCGGGGTGGTTAAAAACATAAAACAAACTAAAATGAGTCGAAGACTCAGTAAGAAACCAATTATAGCGTAAACATACTTAACATAAGATTTTTCATAAAATATTTTGTGCTGAGAATCAAAATCATGATTGTTCATAAATATGCTGATGATACGCATGACTTGGAAATATTTTTTGTATAATGATTGATCTGAATTATTTGACTCATTTGGACTAACTGACTTGTCTGATTGGCTAATATACTTAACCTTGTGTGTAAGACTGTGCACCAGTCCCACATTCTATGGCCACAAGGGGAACCGCTGATCTGATATGATAAAATACTATGGTGGACCACACTTGAGTCTGTGGCTTGCACATCCACCCTGTCTACATTAGTACCGTGTATCTAAATGGCCATCTAATTAATATGATATTTATCTTACACTTGATCTTATAAAAGGTTACGTATCTTACGGAACGTGAGATACATAATGCATATATAACTAATATGCGGAGTGAAACATGATCATGCATTAAGATGAATGACGTGATTGTAGATATCATGACATGTGTGGTACATAAACATTGACTTCTAAAGAACTGGCTTTAATAATAATATATATAATTAGCTAACTTATGCCACTCCTAATTTCAAGATCAAGCTACTTACCTTGTTGCGTTGCTTCCTAAATTTTACTTCGTTGCTCATCACTTATACGGAGTACTAAAATATCACTAAATTTGTAAGAAAACGTGCCATAATATTCTATTTAAGTAAATAAATACTATGGAAAATAATTTAATAATTATTCTATTATATACTACTATCATATAATTATTCTTAACATATATTCCTTTTCGATTTATAATTATAATAGCATAAATATTAAAATCTATTGAAATAAACGGTGAAAATTCATTTCATAAAATAGATTTAATCGAACTTAAAGTGTTCAAATAAAATTAACCTCTTATTACAATTTACTATTAAAATTAATTGTAAAAATTTAATACTTAAATAATATAATTAAACCTCTGATTATTTCCTATATAAAATTCTGAGATTTAAATCAAGCCCACAACAAGGTAGATTCAATATAAGTCCCGCCCAACATAAAAACAATCCAAGAATTGCTTAGCCATTCAACTACAAGCTCAATTTGAACATAACCCAGCCCAAGTCCAAAGTAAGCCCAGCCCAATTTTAAAAATACACGTTGCATCTGTTTTTAGGCTTTACAGAAGGCTACATGACAGACTAAGTGGCATTTTTTGTAATTGTACATTGAAGGGCATTTCTACAATAACACTACACCTATGGTATAGACTTATACTACGGGAATACCACAAAAAAGGAAAGCCATGCTTCTGAGAATAACAGAGAGTCCGACTTGATGAGGCTGTGAGTGACGAGGATTGTGTGCGGGTCGGTGGGCTGATTGTTTTTGATAATACGGTCTGGCATTGGAAATTTGGGGATTAAATAGACGTGTAAAATTATCAGATCAATGGCTAAGATTTTAAGAAGCAGGAGAGTTTTAGATAAAAGTCAGTAGTAAATTCCAAGGGAAGCTCAATCAATGGATTTGGATTCTAACTTAGTAAAATCTAAACTGATAATTTAGAATGAAGAAAATTCTAACCAAAGATTTGACTGCATTTATCCATTAATAATAAAATAATGATATTATTCAGAATAATAATAGAAAGTCTAATAATAGTTAAACTATTTATTGTCCTAATTTTATTTATTTATTTATTCTTCCTCTTCATCTTATTAGTATTATCTTCTGATCTGTATGTTACAGTGAGTTTCATACTTCTAGACCAACTAAGTTAATGAGCTCTGGTTTTCATGGTCACTTTACAATTACCATCAATTGATTGAACTTTGAAGTCTAAGATGTGTTGCAGTATGTACTCATCAGTTAGACGTCTAAAATTTTCATTTATTTGTATATTCCACACCACTACTCATCTGATGCCTATGCTGGAGTTTTTATCTTTCTATAACTTTTCAACGAAGTGGTCAGAAATGTTCCGTTTATTTTTTCTTCCTTATTTGTTATTGGTTTGATTAATCTATTTGGTTCTTTTTTTGGGGCTGGGGAGGGATTTTAACTTGTTTTCCGCTGTAACATTACGTTCATTATTTGTTTTTCCCGCTCCAAAGGACAAATATAATTTTATTGCAAGTTAGAGAAAGTAATCTCTTATGCGTACCAATACAGTAAAAAGGTTGTAAATCAATAGTAGTCTTGGATGTTCCCATTCTTATATTCCTTTCAATCTATTTTTGTTGTTTTTAGCAAGTGAAAAGCAACTAAATATTCGTCTGTTAGTCTTTTTTTTTTTTTTTTTTTTAAATAGCTTGAGTCTGCAATATCTGTTTTTTTTTTTTTTTTTTTTTTTTTTTTTTTTTTTTTTTTTTTTTTTTTTTTTTTTTTTTTATCAAGTGAAAAGAAAATAAATATTTTTTTTTTTTTTTTTTTTTTTTTTTTTTTTTTTTAAATAGCTTGAGTTTGTAATTTCTGTTTTTTTTTTTTTTTTTTTTTTTTTTTTTTTTGTGGATTTATATGCATTTTTGCTGAAAAATCCCACTGGCAATGCAACCTAGAATTATGTTTTCATTCGGGTGCATATAAATTCAACTGGGTGCTTGTGGAAGTATGTTTAAAAGGCTAATAACGTGAACTTTTTGTGATAGTCTTGTTGCTCATTAAAGTGACTTGAGGTCCTCATTGCTACATATTTTGGTATAAGATTCTGTTGATAATCCCAGGTAGCATGACACCTGTGCTCAGGCACATTGAATTACACAAATTATATAGTGACATGCATGATTTGCAAATTTCACAATGGATGCACTTTTACACTAAGATGATCTCATTGGTGGTAGGCTTTTGATTGTATAAGCTGCTAGTTAACCCTAATTACTGTAAACATGTATACTGATATTCCTTAGGCATTACTGCTAATCTGCCATTTTTAATCTGTCTGCATCTTATGTTAACTTCTGCAGGAAGGGTTTGCTTTTGCTCATTGCACAACCTGCAAGGCCCCTTATCATTTGAGAGTTCATGTTGCTGCAGATAGGAAATGGCGAACCTTGAAATTTCGATTCTTTGTGACTAGAGATATTATATTTATATTTCTGGCTGTTCAGCTTGTAGGTCATCTGTTCTCCACGTCTAGTCATGTCCTTTTAATTTTTTATTTAATAGAGAGGACATTAATATTAAATGTTTATTGTATGCAGGTGATTGCTTCACTCGCTTATTTGGTGTATTTGATAGATGGCTACCAGCAGTTCTGGCTTCGTCTTGCATGGGGTTTTGATAGTGGGCTTAGTTTCTATTACATTTGCGGTAAAAACTTAATAACCTAAGTAGCAGTTCTCAAAATGCGTATACAAGTATGCTTGTTGTAAACAGTGTTGGTCAACATTTTTTCCTTGTAAATTCATTGGTGTGATTCTCATCTTGTGTCACTTATTAGTATGCATAGAGTATTTTGGTCATACAACTTTGTGTGGTCATATACTTATATTTATGCTTTTCAAGCAATGTATACAAGGTCATGTGCCCCTGGAACATATTGGGATGATTTTCATGTGCAGTATCAAGGTTACAGAGTTATAAATGTAGTTATTAGTTTTGCAAAAAATAAAGGATGCTAGATTCTATGACATTCAAGGATGACAGTTATGATACTCAAAACTTCCTTTTTCTGTTAAGATAAAAAATGATGGTGGTGGCAGAGTGGAGGTGCAGGAATTGAAATTTATTGGTAGTTAATGACTCATAAATTTCCTTACAATTATAATCTTTGGTCATATTTTGGCTTAGGAGATGGAAACCGATAAGTTAATTAAAATTGTAGTTTTTGATGGTTTGAGACACTAATGCAAGGCTATATGTACTGGCATTCACTTTACCTTTTGCATCAATATATCAATGCCATTTTTGTGTTGGTAATTCATGCATGATATTGGTGAGTACAGGGGCTCTATTGTTTTTTGCACTGCTTGGGCTGTCTGGATGCTTTATTACTTGCTATGATCGAAGAGTTCGCAATGATTTGGCTCAGCCTTGTCGAGAATTATGTCTTTGTTGCTGTCAACCAGGGTATGATTCTGATGCATATATTGACAAATCATTGGTATAATTAATGCAGATGATTTGTCTTATTCTTTGGTTGCTGCTGTATCATTTTCACTATTACAACGTTGATCCCTTGTAGTTTTTTTTTTTTTTTTGTGTCTTCAACTCTTCCTCTGTCTAATGTGTAAGAGTGATGGGGAGCAAGTTGAATGCGAGATTGATTATATTGCTTTATGGGAAATATTGAGATGCTTACAAGCTAGTGAAAACATGTATCCTGGCATGTGCGCCAACACACACACAAGCAAAATGGTTGTCCTTTTTCAATTGTGACATCTATTCCATGCAGAAAGTGAAATTTTACTGTTAGTAATGCTTATCTATTTTTGTTGCTGTGGACATGGATTCCATTCTTGCTGGCTCATATATAGGCAGCTCTACTATGATGATCCTTGGCATACATGCAATCGCTTGAATGCATTCTTGCTTTTATTTCAAAAGATTGGGTATTTACAATCATTTCTCATTATCCCCTTTGTTGACTTGTCATTTGTTGAAAAAGGCTGCCATTTGTTGCAAAAGGGTGCCATTTGTGTTGACACCTTCAATCTGCCTTTGTGATGCCTCTTGGATTATAATATATCAGACAATAGTTATAGGGTGATCCAATGAATTTTTGTTTTGGAGTTATTTTAGATTTTACTGTATGAAAATATTAAATACTATTATCTGAGGTGTGATTATCTATGTAAAACTGAAAAATTTGAACGCTGTTGAATGAGATGATTCAAATTTTCTTTCTGCTGTTGCAGTGTGTGCGCAGATTGTCACCTACCTGGTACTCTCTGTATGTGGACTGACTGTACTACTTGTTTTGAAAGTTGTGCTGGTATGGCAAGTGAATGCGGTTGCTTAGGAGGTGCTGGTGAAGCTGGGTTGCCATTGCTATTTATTATGGCTTTGATTGTTCTGGGACTTTTTACTGTGATTGGGATATTCTACAGTGTGTTGGTGGCCACAATGGTGGGGCAAAGAATTTGGCAGCGTCATTATCACATACTTGCGAAAAGGATGCTTACGAAGGTAAGTGGAGTTGACCTGTCCTATTTCCCCCTTTCTTTTTATACAATGATAGACTATAAATAAAAGTCGGGAGGGGTTGGGAGGGGTTGACATATCTGATATCTCTAGACCTGGCAGCATAAATATTTATTTTGTGAGATTGTCTTTCTTCAGTGAGTTTGGAGGGGGTGGGGTATATCGGTTTTCTAGGTTTTCATGGAACTGTGCTAGTGTTTTCAGCCTTCAGGCATTCAGTCTTGAGTGATGTTGGAAATATTCTTTTTGATGAGAATTTATGATGATGATGCTGGCTCGTGGAGAATGTATATTGAAAATTTACTTACAAAAAAAAAAAAAAAAAAAGAATGGATATTGAAAATTGTAGCCTTCCAAAGTACTTTTCTGCAGATAGCTGTGCAACTTTTATGCTCATGTTTTCTACTATCTTCATCCTCAAATATCATAAGGCCACTCGGTCCTGGTTGTGAATCTGGTTTAATTTCTTTTACTAGGAATATGTGGTTGAGGATGTAGATGGTGAGATGACAGGATCTGATTGGTCGCCTCCACCTCTCCCGCCAGAGCATGTTCAGCAGCTGAAAACACTTGGTCTCTTATGAAATCAAAGGTTGTATTTCCTGTTAACAAGAATAAGGCAATGTTGAGATGGACTGGCCCTCTATTATGGTCAGTCAGTCCTTACCAGGACCTTCCAAAGTCTAAAACAGTTGTATTGACAAAATCTTAAAGGCACTCACCCTTCATCCAGTCATATGTACGAGTTTGAATGATCATTTGTGAAGAAGTTTCAGAAATTATTACCATTAATATCACCTACCCTTCAGTAAGTGTAAGAAAACAGGTTTACATATACCTTGAAGAACTAACAATTGGCATATTGATTATACTTTCATGCAATGTTCTTGTGATGGGAATTGTTGTGTTTGTGAAGCTTTTCGTTATATTTTGGAACTTCTGTAATAATCTTAATGAACAACTGGCATTTATGAACCAATCTTTTGTGCACTTGTTCTTAGTTAGATACTTTGTGCTTTCTGGGAGAGAGGCTAACTTTCCACATAATTGAGAAATCCGACGAAAAATGTAGTCAATATTAATGAAAGTTGGATAGTGAGTTGAAATGAGATGAGTTGAAATTAAAGTTGAATAAAATATTATTAGAATATAAATTTTTTAATATTATTATTGTTTTGGAATTTGAAAAAGTGAATTGTTTATTAGATTTTGTATAAAAATTTGTTTTGGAATATAAAATGTTTAATATTATTATTGTTTTGAAATGAGAAAAAGTTATAATGATTAAATGAGTTGAAATGAATTATGGGGATTTTCGCATCCAAACTGGGTTTAATTTTTCGAAAAAAAGTAGAATCTACAAAAGCAAAAACATCCATGGCATGCAGCTTGGTGCTTGTATCGAGCTGATGTAATCCAAGTACTAGGGATAAGATGGTAGCCCTGGCCTTGTATTCTCGTTCTTTTGAAGGAGTCAAGCCAATTCGTAACCGTAGCTGAAATGGGACTAACACCAATCTGCTTGACAAACCATGTGGATTAATAGACAGATAAATGATGGATCAAGACAGGCCATGTGGATACCATGTGCTATATTTCAATCTTCCGAAAAAAGACATTCCCATTTTCATCGGCTAGCTTGTTGGTTAGATTATCAGTACGCACGTATTACCTTTAATTTAACAGTAAATTAGGACAGAATTATCTTCAAAATGGGTATCCAATGTATTAAAATTGTTACAAGTTCCATAAGGAATGCATGAAAAAATAATAGACTGTAAATAATAACAATGAAAAAACGTCCGAAAACACTAAACTTTGCATGTAAGGGTTCCTATCTTTAATACCTCTGCCTTCAAAGCTTCCTTTGCCATCCGTGTGAACTTCATTTGCTGCCCTTTATGATGTGGGCAACTGAACGATAATTGTTTACAGCAGCTCTATAGTCCTACTAGATTCCGATGCAATGTTTTAAAATTGTATCTAACATTATTCTTTTAAATTGATATACGTCCTACCATGTCACTTGAGCACAGAGAAATATATGTTTTCTCTAAGAAAAATTCATATTTTTGGTATTTTATTTTGGCTCCTGCAAAGGATACAAGGAAAGACAGAATCTAACTGTCTTGTTTGTTTTCAGAGATGAGATGAGATAAGATAAGTTGAGATTAAAGTTGAAAGTTGAATAAAATATTATTAGAATATATTGTTTTAATATTATTTTTTTATTGAGATTTGAAAAAATTGAATTATTTATTTTATTTTATATGAAAATTAAAAAAATTATAATGATTAAGATGAAATGAGATGAAATTTTTTTAAAAGTGAACTTGAGTCAAAATCAATCAATTATAGTCTAAATAAAGGAAATTAATAAATACAATTTTTTGCACTAACTTCTTAACTATAATATTTTTATTTAAATAATTATAGAAATATTATCTTCTGTTAATGTTTATAAAAAAAATAATTATAAAAAGTAAAAAGGTTGCGTGTCACCAATAAAATGAATACAACGTTATGCTTTGCAAACCGCGGTTTCACCGACGGCCGGTCCACGTCACCGACTAACACCAATAAATAAAAATAATAATAATAGCCCTGGAGATGTACAACCTTATCCAAAAACTGTCACGCTTCCACTTCCTACTCTCGTATCTTGCCCTTTAAATTCCGCTCCCCCCTTGATCTCTCTCTGTCCATCAAGTTTCAAAAAGCAGAGTACACTCGAAGAAAGTCTAAACAACCGACGACGTCGGGTTTTCTACTCAAAAGCTTCTCGAAATCAGAAAGAGAGACAGAGATGGCAGATATTGCTATTTTGGTTGCGGAGGAGTATGAGAGGAGGGTCAGGGATGCAGGAAAGGTCGCTGGTGGTGGTGAAGCAGGGTTTGGGATTGACCTGGTTTCTTCTGCTTCAGCCCTGGCTCAGAGGCTCCAGGTGAAGATTGGATCCGAGAAAATAGAGCTGATCAAGTACTGGGTTCGGGAGCCCAGAAGCCAGATTAGTATGGCTGCTACTACTGGTTTCTTCTCTGCTTAAGTTTTTTTTTGAAGTCTTTCCTCAAAGAGCTCATGTACATGATTTCCAATTTCTTATTTCCTTACATGTATTTGTAGATCGATCGTTGTCATAGAATTTAAGTCCAACAATTGTTTGTTGGAACCAGCATTTCTTATCGTGGAAAGTTGTCTGAAAAATATATAAGAGTTAAAAATATTCCAGAAATCTGATTGGAATCAGCACTTCTTATCTTATCTTTGAAAGTTAACCGAAGAATAAAGTTTAAATTCCAATCTGTTTCATGAGTGATATAGTTTTGTGCAGAAGATGTATTTGAGTCTGTCTAGAACCGACGAAAACCCCTTTGGATGAAGGTTATGAGAACGTGCAGATCGAAATACACTTTGCAAACCTGTTGCACAAGGAAACGATTGTAACATTCGAAGAACATATTCTGGCCCTTATTCCCCGTTCTTTCTTTGTAGGTTGCTTCTCATTTCTGACAAAAATGAAAACAATTTTGAATGTTTTTTAGGACACTATTTTGGATATATTCACTGAGTGGAGGATAGGGTGAAGAATATTGTCTGACTTGGTTCATTTCCTGAAAGAACAAGTTTCATGTTCAGGTTCACCAAGTATCTATTCTTTATTGAGAAATTGTTTAGCCACAAAACATCTTACAAAAGTAAATCAAATCACGACTGACTAACGTGGCTTGATTATCGTAAGAAGTTATATTAATTTATAAATTTATTTTTATAGAATGTTTTGTAATTAGGGGTGTTAGCTAATTGGTCCGGACCCAAAAAATCAATTGAAGCGGGTCGAACTCTAATTCAGTCAGTCTCGATCTTAAAAAAAATGGATCGAAATCATTCGGTCTAGTTCTGGAGTGTATAAATTTAAGACCAGTTTGAACTTTTATATGTATTTTAAAAGTATTTTTAATAATTTAATATATTGTTTTTATATAGTAGTTATATAAGTTAATGATGTAATTTTTATCTAATTTATTATTATTAACCATATAAAATATTTTTTTAATGAGTTAGTTATATAATCTATATTAATAATTCATTTAATTTTAATTTAGTAATTTAAATAAATTTTTTTATTAATTTATTTGAAAAAAAAAAGAAGAAAAAAAAATTAGATCAAACAACGGACAGACTGGACCGATAACGGATGGGACTGAATGGACTGATTGAATGTTCGGTCCAAAAAAATAGATGGGTTCATCACCCATCCGGACCAATTTCACCCTTTGTAATATTTTTATATTTTATAAAATAGATCTCTCTTTTTCTCTTTTGTTAATAATTTGGAACTTTTCTTGACTTCGTATAGTTCATTTTTCAAGTGTTTGATTAAATTGATGACTACATATACATATTGTGTATACATACATCAACTCTTGGGTTCCTACGAAATATGTCTCTTGGTATTCAAACTTTGAATATGACTATTGCACTGCTTGGCCATTCAGTTGCCTCATCAAGTGATTGAAAATTGCTAATTTTTCCCTGCCTACACACATGGACATAAAAAGTAACTTATTATAAATTATAAGTTATAATGCATATTATAAAAACTTATTATAAATTTCTATTACATGTGATTAAAATCTGCCTCCACAAATTTTTAACTTATATTTTCTCTCTGGTTGCAACTTCCATTCTAATGTATGGACTGTTAAATGAGATTAAAATCGAATTACCTCAAGGAGCGGAATTTTCGCGAGGTCGGTTCTTTGCTCGTCTTACGGCTCACGTCACTGTGTCGTTTGCACTTCTACGTCACTTAGGAGGTTACTAGAGTCTCCTAAATAATTCAACGCTTCAAGATTAAGAGATCTAGATGGTTTATCTAGGAAAATGTAGAGAGAGAGGAGAGTTTTTCTTAGACTTTTTCCACACATACAAAAATGTCCGTACACTCTTTTTAAAAGAGTTTTCATATCTGGAAGTTAATTAACTTCCCTGCAAATGAGGAAGTTAGATAACTTCCCTTAAAGTTGTGATAGTGGTGGGGAGTTAACAAATAACTTCCCCACCTATGTGGGTAGTGGACACAACTTGGTAATGGGTTTTACCCATTACCAACATCTCCCACTTGTCCACTATGGACGTTATGTCTATTAACAATCTCTTCATGTTCTCTCATTCAATTATCCCTCATACAGAAAATGAAGCGTGCGACTTGACGAGAAGACAAAGGGTAGGAGTACTATATTAAGTCACCATCATACTAACATAGTACATCACTCATTATATCTCGTCTATGCCCCAGATTATTTGATCTCACTAGATCAAGTGTCCTTAATCCCTCACAAGTTTATAACTTAAAGCAATTCTTGACCTCATATCATATAATATGCTCATGATTATATCGAGTCAAAACGACATAATCGCCCGGGCTATGAGACATAAAATAATAAGTAAGAATCCAAACAATCTTCCCTAGACACTCATGTCAATTCAATTAGACTTGACTGCTTTCCTAGACATGTTCCGCGAGACCGTATCATACGTGGCCCTAAGAAAACATGCTAAAGTAGCAACATCAAGTTTTCATTTCATGACATAGTTCCAGGTTCAAGGGCATTAGATCATTTATTGATCCATTAGGGCTCACATAGTGATGGAGTAGGGATCCATCCAATCACTCCCTCAAAAGGTTGTCTATAGCACATACAGTATGAAATGTATGTTACGACGAAACTCCCGCTTAATTGGGCTTGTCATATTCAAAACGCCGTAGGAATCTTAGTCTAGTCGTCACAAAGACGTTCTAACTTGAGTTTCTTAGCACAGTCACTCATCTAGCGCCTGCCTAAGATCTCATATTCCGCTTTAATCAGGCTTTATGAAGTTGTGCAAATGCTTCATATACGACTCTTGTAAGTCTCATCTTAGCCAAGCTAAGGCGACATTATTTAAATTTATCTTAAATGCCCCCAAAGCATCAAGATATTTACTAGATCGCTTTCCAAGCGCCAAAGTAAACAATTTGTCTCATCTTGCTCGCATCTCAAACGCCAAGGTGATCATCTATGTGAGTAGACTGATCTCTGCCTGTGACATCTTTATTATGTGTGCTTTTCACTTAGTATCACTTAATTAATAATTTGAGATAAACACAATAATCTCACTGCGATAGATACTAACAGTGTTAAATATACAATAGAGTTAAGGTATCATCAATACAACATATATCAAATCCGATGAAGTTCCAAACTCCTAACATGCGTTTGGAAAACATTTCTACTAGTAGCCTTAGTAAGAGGATCAGCTACCATCTTGCTAGTAGAGATATGTTGTAGGATCACCTCACCCTGCGCAACAACATCTCGAATGTAGTGAAAACGAATATCTATGTGTTTGGTTTTGCCATGGTATTTGGGATCCTTGACATATGCCAAAGCTGCCATACTATCACTGTATATCTTAACGACTTCATCTGCAAGAGCCGTAACATCTAGGCGCTTGAAGAATCTCCTCAACCAAACAACTTCTTGTACAACTGCTGAACAAGCAACGTACTCTGACTCCATTGTGGACAAAGCAATGCATGATTGTTTCTTGCTATACCAAGAAATAGCTCCTCCACTAAGCATAAATGAGTAACCCGTCGTGGATTTTCGCTCATCTTTGTCACTAGCCCAATCAGCATCGCTATAACCCTTCAGTCTCATGTCTCCACCCTGGTAACAAAGAACGAGGTCTGCTGTCCCACGAAGGTATCGAAAAATCCTTTTAACTGCTTGCCAATGAACAGGTCCTGGGTTACTCTGATAACGACTAACCAATCCAACCGCAAAGCAAATGTCAGGTCGTGTACACAAAATAGCATACATCAGACTTCCAATTGCACTTGCATAAGGAACTCTGGTCATTTCTTTCTTTTACTCATAATTCTTAGGGCAATGTTCTAGGCTCAAAGAATAACCCTTCTCTATTGGAGTGTCTATGGGTTTGGAGTTATGCATACGAAATCGTTCTAGAATTTTCTTAACATAAGTCTCTTGAGACAAACCAAGAAATTTCCTAGATCGATCCCTTGAAATTTTAACTCCCAGCACATAATTTGCTTCACCCATGTCCTTTATCTCAAAAATAGAGGACAACCACTCTTTTGTGGCGACTATTATCTCCATACTATTTCCAGCTAATAATATGTCATCCACATACAAAGATAAAATTAGAAAATTTTTTCCTGTACGTTTGACATACACACAATGGTCTTCTTCTAGCATCTCAAAGCCAATTGAAGTAATGGCCTCATGAAATCTGAAGTACCATTGTCTAGACGATTGTTTAAGGCCATAAATAGAACGTTTCAGCTGGCATACTTTGCGCTCTTGTCCCTCAGCCTCAAAACCAACAGGTTGATCCATATAAATCTTCTCGTCTAGTTCTCCATTGAGAAATGCAGTTTTCACATCCATTTGAAAAAGTTCCAAATCTAGATGTGCAACTATAGCTAGAATGAGGCGAATAGAAGCAAATCTCACCACAGGGGAGAATGTTTCTTCATAATCTATACCCTCTCTTTGAGTATAGCCCTTTGCCACTAGTCGGGCCTTATACTTGTCAATTGATCCATCTGCCTGACGCTTAATTTTTAAAACCCATTTGTTTCCAATAGATTTGCGCCCAGGTGGAAGATCAACTAACTCCCAAACTTGGTTCTTTGCCATAGAACTCATCTCATCTCTCATAGCAGCTAGCCATTTATTTGAAGCAGGTGAACTTAGTGCTTCTTCATAAGAAGAAGGTTCATCAAAGTCACACGGAGCACACATGAAAGATTCCCCTTCAATCTCAAAACGACGACGAGGAATGGGTCCACGTTCGCTTCTACATAACTGAGACTCTTGTGAGTCATTTTCTAGTGGTATACTCCCACTAGGAGGCAAGTCACTCCCACTATCTTTTGCGATTTTAGGATGCGATAATGCTCCACCCTCGCCAAAAGATGGTGTAACTCAATTTCTTGTAACTCTAAAAGTTCACAATCATTCTTTGCTTCACCAATACTGGGAAAATCACTCTCGATAAATGTAACATCATGAGATTCAATTTCTGTCATCCCTCCGCTAGGATGTTCACCAAACATTACATAACCCTTTGAGCTCTCTGAATATCTTATAAAGATATACTTATTTGCTCTAGGGCCAAGTTTCCCATACTTATGGGAAGTGGTGTGAACATAACCTGCACAACCCCAAGGACGCAAATGTTTCAAATTTGGTTTTGCATTATTCCATAACTCATATGGGGTTGAAGGAACTGACTTGGAAGGCACATGATTCAAAATGTAAGTTGCAGCTAAAAGAGCATCCCCCCAAAAAGATATTGGCAGGTTAGCTTGCACCATCATTGATCGAACCATTTCCAATAGGATACGATTTCTTCTTTCCGCAACACCATTTTGTTGTGGTGTGCCAGGAATCGTTAATTGCCTGCGTATCCCTTTTTGCTCACATATTCCTTGAAACTCTTTAGATAAGTACTCTTGACCCCGATCAGTTCGTAGAATTTTTAAATTCCTTTCTTTTTGATTCTCAACCATAGCTACAAAGCGTTTGAAGCAGTATAATGCTTCAAAACGATGGGAGATCAAATAGACATGACTGAAACGTGAGTAGTCATCTATAAAGGTGAGAAAATAGGAGGCGCCATGGCGTGCCTTCACATTCATAGGTCCACAATTATCAGAATGGACTAGCTCTAAAGGATAAGATGCCCTAGGAGCCTTTCCGAAAGGCTTTCTACAAGCCTTACCAGCTAAACAAGGCTCACACACAGATAGGCTTATATTAGCGAGAGACCCTAATAGACCTTCTCTAGCTAGTCTAGCCATTCTATCTTTTCCTATGTGGCCTAGTCTAGCGTGCCATTTCAATGAATTAGAAACAACATTATCATCATTTGAAACCACAAAAGAAAATGAGGAATTATCTAAATCCAACGTAAAGAAACCATTCGAAAGAAAACCATGTCCATACAAAGCCCTATCCAAATAAAAGTCCAGCTGAGGGCCATCAAAATGAAAAATAAAACCAAGTTCCAACATAGAGATAACTGAAAATAGATTACATTGAACACCAGGTGCATATAGCACATCATGAAGAAGTAACAAGCGCCCTAAACACATCTTGAGTTGGTAGGTGCCAACTCCAAGCACTTCCTCCCGAGTTCCGTTACCCAATATAACGTACTGTCTGCCAACTGGTATTCTTCTATAATCTACGAACCCAACTCAATCTCGAGCTACATGTTTGGTTGCTCCTATGTCTACAATCCATTCAGGGATTGAGTGAGCAACAAAGATATGTGAACAAACATAAGTAATGAGAGAGTTGTGTTTAAGGGGTACCTTCTTTGCCTCAGTGCATTCACGAGCAAAGTGTCCCATTTTTCCACAGTTATAGCACTTCAATTTGGACTTGTCCTTGCTAGCACGCTTGCCTCTGCGGCGCTTTGCTATTTTTCCATCCTTTGGCCCAAGATTTTTGCCATTCCAATAGATCTCCCATGTTGCTTACGCTTAGGCATGAATGCCTTGCGCTTTCCAACTTGGGCAACAAGTAGAATATTAAGGTGCGCATCTATGCGCTCCGCCTCTAGCTCCAAATGGCGAGATATATCAGCAAAAGTCTTAATATTCTCACTGTGTGTCAAAACAAGTTTCATTTGCCCCCAAGTTGACTCAGGCAATGATCGTATCACAGCAATAACTTGCTGTTCATCAGTGAGATTATTGCCAGCAGCCTTCAAATCACGAATCAAGGCAGACATCGACCTCAAATGCTCAGTCATGGTATGTTTAGGGTTCATAACATACTGCTCAAGCCTCAAGGTGAGTGCACGGAGCCTAGTAGCTGATGTTCCCCCATAGGTGATTTTCAGTTGGTTCCACATATCTTGGGCAGTCGGGCAGTTCTCAAACTCCCCAATAAGATCATTGTGCATGCTGCTAAGCATGGTAAAGCGTGCACACCGATCTTTCTTTACCCAAGCCTGATAGGCTTCCATATCACGACGATGTTGGGAAGTATTCCCTTCCTCAGGTTGAATCATAAGGTGAGACAGATTCTCAAGGACCTCTTGTTCATTAAGCAAATATTGGATTTTTCTATGCCACATGTCATAGTTGGTCCCATCCAATTTCTCTCCTTTAGTAAGGTCAGCAACTACGTTCTTAGTAGCCATTATCACTACATTCATTACGCGAAATTGGACATTAGCACACATTTAATTTTATTCCAAAATCTAACTAGACTATGGAATTCCTTCCTATATAGTGAGATCGAAAATTTCGCGAAAAGCTAGTAATCATCTCCCACTATATGAGTCAAAATACCATATTCAATTAATTTTTAATAAAATTTATTTATTTATTTATTTATTTTAAATACTAAAAAAACATGCACATTTACTCCATTCATTAAAAAAAATGAATTCATAATCATGCGAATAGGCTCCACCCGAAGCCTCATTGGTAATTTGGTGCATCATGTTAAGGTGACCTTAAAGTATATCGATAGACGTGAAACACATCCCTTTAGATGGCTTCAACAATAAAATTACATTCCCAATATTACATATCCAAAGAAAAAACTACTACAAATTTTCTAGGAGAACAATAAATTAATAGGGATGCCACGTCATCGATATACTTATAAGATTCACCTTATCCATTCACTTAAAAAAAATACACATGAGCACAACAAATTACCAATATCAACTCTATCCATTTTAATAAAATAAACCAATAAACTCAAACATTCAATCATAGTAGTATGCATGATGGTTTAATGGATAGAGAACCCACATTCTCAACTAATGAGAAGGGTTTCGTAGGTCATCAAAACTAGGGACACATATTCAATGTGGACATTCATTTAATAATAAATCAAGACATATATTCACAATTGATTTATATAAAAAACACATAACATATAAAATCTAGACTTGAGGAAGTATGACAATTTTTTTATTTTTAACAAAAAAACGGCTCTCTGTTTCAAGTAAAAAAAGAAATGAATCAACTTTAAACACCAACACTTGATTACACATGTCGGAAGTGACAAAAAATTGCGTCGGAATCCTCCGCACGCGCCCCCACGCGCCGCCTACGCGTGTGGGCTTAGTTTTTGCTCTAGAGGCTGTTTTGCCTCTGTTTCACTTGCCGCAGCGGAGAGTGCACATCACCTCCGCCTCTTATGGTGTTTTCAGACTCTAAAATCAAACTCCAGTGATTTTAATGTGTATCTTTATTGGTAAAGTGATTAAAAACCGTAGCCAAGTAGATGGGTGGACTACACTCTCTTTTACCGAGAGTGGGACAGGGAAAAAACTACTGTTCATCTTCTTCTTCCTCAAGCCAAAAAACTGGTTTTTTTCGATTTCGAGCAGCCACATTCAATCGATCATAACTTACTCATACGAAGTCCAAATCAAGCATATGATATATCAAATTAAAGCTATCGAACCCAGCTTTCTAAACATATAATTTTTATCTCCATAAAGTAATATATGATTAGTTAAAATGGGGCTCAAAGTCACGGTCTCAACATGAACTTCAAAAACTAGGGTTTCGGATTTCTTCTTCTATATTCAACGAAACTTCACCAAATTTAATAGACATGTTTATGACATTATAGGGAATATTTTCATGTAAATAATTCAACCTTAAACAAGTCATACCGTAGCCTCTAATGAAAAATCCGAAACATAAATAATCATAACATATCATCAATTACATGCTTTTACACTCATTTCAAAGCATCAAACAACATGTAATCATATTCATATGGGCGAAAACAAGCAACCTAGGCTCTGATACCATGTTAAAATAGATTCAAATCGAATTACCTCAAGGAGCGGAATTTTCGCGAGGTCGGTTCTTTGCTCGTCTTACGGTCCACATCACTGTGTCGTTTGCACTTCTACGTCACTTAGGAGGCTACTAGAGTCTCCTAAATAATTCAACGGTTCAAGATCAAGAGATCTAGATGGTTTCTCTAGGAAAATGTAGAGAGAGAGGAGAGTTTTTCTTAGACTTTTTCCACACACACAAAAATGTCCGTACACTCTCTTTTTAAAAGAGTTTTCATATCTGGAAGTTAATTAACTTCCCTGCAAATGAGGAAGTTAAATAACTTCCCTTAAAGTTGTGATAGTGGTGGGGAGTTAACAAATAACTTCCCCACCTATGTGGGTAGTGGACACAACTTGGTAATGGGTTTTACCCATTACCAACATAATGTTCACAAATTCAATAGTTGGCACATGTACAAAAGGGGAAAAATAAGAGAAAATGGGAATGTAGTTTTTCCAAATTGTAACTTATTATAATGTTTTGCCATTATAATTTATAGGAAAAGACAATGGTATTCCTGCCTAGACTCAACGTATATAATTTGGCATTGTTTTTTTTTTCAAATTTTGAATTATTATATAATGGAATTCAAATAGACAACACAATTGGCCACTAACGGGTATACTTATTAGATAATGGAATTGAAACAAACAACATAAATGGCCACAAACGGTGGCTTAACTGCTATTTAACGGGAATAACAAAACTAACGGAGAAACAAGATTTTCCGTTTAAAACAACAAATTCTGTTTCATACACACTTTTTATATATAGAAGATATATATGTATGTATTTATCTTCAAGAAATTAAGTCTCGTTTGGTTATACAAACTATCTCATTTCTTCTTATTTAATCATCATATTTTTTGAGATTCTAATACAAAAGTAAATCACATACTAACGTGTTTTGATAAGGTATGTGACTTGATGTGATATATCAAATTATAAAACTAGTTTTATTATAAGAAAATCTAACTTATCGTATCAAATCATATTTGTTTATGGATTTAATTTTATGGAATAACGGTAATACTTCTATTTTTCATAAAATGGGTCTCTCTTTTTCTTTCTTTTTTGTTAACAAAGTGGAACTTTTCTTGACTTAGCATAGTTCATTTTTCATGTGTTTGATTAAATTGATGACTACATATACATATTGTGTGTATATATATATATGTATGTATGTATGTATGCATGCATTTATTTCCAAGAGATTAGGTCTCGTTTGGTTACATAAACTATCAAGAGCTCCACTTCTCTTCAGAACTATTAATGGCATTGACTTCAGAAAGAGCATCAGCTTCAAAGATCACTTGCTGTATTCCCATTTTAATACTCAATAGAGTAGCTTTAAGCACTGCAATGGATTCCCCTAACTATGCATTAGGGAAAATACCTCTTGATGATTTGCATGTAGCTACCACTCGACCTTCACTACCTCTAGCAATCACCTTTACTTCCACTTTGCATTGAGATTTGTCAATGGCGGTATCCCAATTGATCTTGATCGTATCAAGAGGTGAAGCTTCCCATCTTTGCATAAGTGTCCTACTGTTCTCTACTTGAACTTGAGACTCTTTCACTGCACTTATATAGTCCTCCCGTGAATGACGAGACTAAAGAACAAGCTTCTCAGGAGGTGTAAATTTATCTTAAAAAACAAAAATGTTCATTCTCTTCCATACCTGATGTGCTATCATTGCTATCTCAGCTAACACTTCATATGGCATTGTAATGAAAAAATAAGATAACAATTCATAGAAAGAAGACATTTCCACACTACACTTTTATAGCCTCCTAGAGCAAGAACCCCAAACATCCTGAGCAGCTTCGAAACTTCGTAATGCATGAATAACATATTTAGGTTCAGATGGACAAATAGGACAATTAGATGATTCCACGACCTTTCTTTTAAAGAGGTTGAGCTTAGTTGGAATTGATTTCGAGCTGGCTCGCTAAGGAAAATTCTTCACAGGATTTGTCACTTGTAACTTCAACAGCTTAGGCTAGATTTATGTACTTAGCATGGTGCTTGATGATTGTCCCTTTTTCCTTGTCAACAATTTACATTGAAAATGGTAAGTACTTCTGACAGAGAACTTGCTATTTGTAGTACACCTCCAAGCTAACCTATCTGGACTGTTGTAGATACTGATGAGGATTCTTGAGATAGTGTCAAACTTAGGTTCTGATAATACCTCATTATATAAGTTCAGGTTCCACTGCTTAGTATCAGGGAGATCTTTAACTCTTGCATCCCCCTCTAAGCATCTCCTAGGTGATTGAATCTTGAAAGAAGTTGGAGTAGGAACTCATTTATCATACCAAATCTTCATTGACTACCATTCCCAATTTTCTAGACTAGTCCTTTAGACAACAGATGTTTAGCAGCCATAATGCTCTTTCATATGAAGGAAACATTGTTACCAAGTTTGGTTTTGAGGAAATCAGATCGAGGGAAATACTTTGCCTTTAGGATTTTTGAAGCCAATGAATTAGGCTGCTGAATAATTCTCTAACCCTGCTTAGCTAGTAACGCTAAGTTGAAAATTTTAAAACTCGAAAACTCAATCTACCAATTTGTTTCCATTTTCCTAATTGCTACCAACTAAGCCAATAGATTTTAGATCTTTAGTCTCTTGCCCCCACTAGAACTTTTGCATAATTCTATTGATTTCTCTTAACAAAACTTTGGAAATTTTGAAAAGCCCCATGTTGTAGGTAGGAATGGCCTGAATTACAGATTCAAGGAGGACTTCTTTTCCAACTTGAGATAAAAATTGCACTTTCCAGTTGGTGAACCTGCCTTTGATTTTGTCTAGAATTGGATTGAAAGCTTTGGACTTGTTCCTACCCACATATGAGGGTAAGCCTAGATATTTCTCATATGACTATGTTGCTCTAACTCCTACTGTTGCCAGTATAAGATCCTTCACTTTTGATCTGGTGTTCCTGTTGAAAAATATTGAAGTTTTCTCCATGTTCAACCTTTGACTTGAAGCAAGTTAATATGATTGAATAAGATGGAAGAGCTTGCTCCACTCAAGAGTGTTGGCCTTGCACAAAAGAAGACTATCACCTGCAAAAAAAAAAAAAAGAGGTTGTTAATATATAAAGAACCCTTTGCAATTGGTATTTTTGAAATCAATCTTTTTTCCTCAGCATTATTCAAAATTGAATCGAGCACTTCAGAACAAAGGATAAAAAGATAAAAGGAGAGGGATCCCTTTGTTTAGTTCCTCTTGAAGGTTTGAAACTGCTCTGTGGAACCCTATTTATTAAAATGGAATAACTAATAGTGCTTACACATTGCCTAAAAAGACCAATTCACCTTCTAGCAAAACCTATTTTTTCCATGACTGCTTCCAAGAAAGGTCATTTCATTCTATCATAAGCTTTGCTCGTCTAGTTTGAGAGCCATATATCCTTTTTTTCTATTTGTCATTCGAGTTTGCATAGAGTGTAAGGCTTCATAGGCAACAATGACATTATCTGAAATAAGCTTGCCTGGGATGAATGCACTTTGAGTTGGAGCAATGAAGTCTAGGAGTATATGCTTCGGTCTATTGGCCAAGACCTTTGCAACAATTTTATAAAGAACATGGTAAAGGTTTATTGGTCAGTAGTCTGAAACTAGCTTAGGCTTTACCTTCTTTGGGATCAAGGTTATAAAGGTCTCATTCAGATTTGTTTGAGTTTAGAATGGCCTTAACAACCTGAATCACATCACAACCAATAGTCTTCCAATGGTCTTGATGAAATGCAGCAAGGAACCCATCAAGTCCTGGTGATCCCAAAGAATTCATTTCAAGAATAGTAGCTGTAATCTCCTCAGAAGAAAAATCTCTAATCAATTGCATGTTCATGTCATCAGTTACTGACTTGCCAAGATGAGCAAGGCTTTCTAAAATTTCAGTAGGCTGGGAAGTGGCAAAGAGCTTCTGATAAAATTTCTGGAATAAGCTATTGATTTATTCTTGACTTTTGGCCCAATAACTAGGGGTGTAACCAGTTCGATTCGGTCCGGTTTTGGATAAAATTTAGGACCGAACCGGTAGGCACCGGTTTTGCATTTTTCAAAATCGATTACATACTGGTTTTCCTCCTAAATCGGTACTCTAGTTTTACCGGTTTCCGGTCCGGTTTGGTCCGGTTTTCCAATTTTAATAAAATAAAAATTTGTCATAAAAAATTCTGTTTAAAAAAATGATTTAAAAAATTCTGTTTTATTAAAAGTCTATTACCATTTACAAAAATCTGCTTTACAAAAAAAATCTTCAATGTAAAAAAATTCTGCTATAAAAAATCTGTTTTATAAAAAAAAATTCTGTTATGTAAAAAAATTATGTTATAAAAAATCTGCTTTATAAAAATAATATGCTATATAAACAAAAATCTGCTATATAAAAATCTGCTTTATAAAAACAATATGCTATATAAACAAAAATCTGCTATATAAAAAGCTGCTATAAAATAAAAACTAAAATAAGAAATCTCGTGTAAAAAAAATCTGCTAGACGATCAATATTAGTATATATATATATTAGTATTAGTTATAACTATATAATATATTAGACAATATAATAGTATTAATATTAGACTATTAGTATAGCTATATATTATTATTAGTTTTGGTGATTTAGTATAACTATATTAGTATGAGTATAACTATAGTCTATATTAGAATATTAGTATTAGTATATATGTGATTATTTTTTATGTGATTATAAATAGACTTAAAGTATATTACCAATAGTAATATTGTATTAGACTATTAGTATCAATATAAATATTAGTATTGATTATAGTGATTATTATAATTAGATTATTGATAGACTATAGTGATTATTTTATATGTGATTATTTAGTATTGATTTATATTCTAATATTAGTATAGTAATTTAGTATTAGTTTAGTATAGTTTATTATAACTATATTATTGATAGACTATATTGATAATATTAGCATAGTAATTTAGTATTAGTATTACTATATCATTATTTTATATGTGATTATTTAATATAATGATTTATATACTAATTTATACATAGACTGAAAGTATAATACTAATAGTAAATTAGTAATATAGTATGAGACAATTAGTATTTAGTATTAGGTCATAAAATGTAAATTATATAAATATAAATTATATACTAATATATATAACTTATATTTATCTACTAATGCCTTATGTACTTATAAAAACAAATATTGAAAGTTTTAAGTTTATTAGGCCATCAAAATTTAGTAATAATATTTGAGTAATTTTTTTTTCTTGTTGGTTCTTACTTCTTATGATAAAATGCTATTAATAAGTAATATATATTTATAATATTATATATTTAAAGCATATGATGAATTAAAATTTCATGCTTAAGATTAAATATTTATTTTATAAATTATAATAACATTATCTTATATATAATTATAATTTATATTATTATATATATTCTATATAAAAATTATATATCATATAAAACATATTATTTATAATATTAATATATAAACAGTACTGGTCCGGTCTGGGCCAAAACTAATCGAAATCGAAACAAAATTGGTTCCGGCCGGTTTTCCATTTATGGAAACCGGTTCCGGACCGAACCGGTCTAAAACCGGCACAACTGATTCGGACCTGTTTTCTGGTTTATCGGGTTTTTTTTACACCCCTACCAATAACCTTCAACAGTGGAGATAGAATGGATGGTATTAGGTTGCTTTCTTTGGTTAGCACATAAGTGAAAATATTTAGTGTTTCTGTCCCCCTCTCTCAACCACTTCATTTTTGCTCTTTGGCGCCATTTCAAGTCCTCATCTTCCAGGTAATCATCTACCTCTTTCTATAAGCCTTTAATTGTTTCATTAAAATCACCTTGATTCAATCTCCGCATCTTCTTAATCATGTCTCTCTTATGATTTATTAATTTCCTTTTGTCACAATGAATAGCTTTACTCCATTTGACTAGGTGTTCTTTACAATTACTTAAGCCTTTTTTAATAAAATCTAGTCTGCTGGCATAAGTAACAGTTGATCTCCAAGCTATCTTTACAATTTCTAAGCATTCTATCTTGACCAGTTAGCTTCATATTTGAAAATTGTTCTCTCTATTGGAAGCCTTGTCAGCATTATAGTACGAAATGCATAAAGGACTATAGTCAGAATTCAAAATAGGGAGGACATGTACATCTGAGGTTCCCCAAAACAAATTCTGTTCTCTATTCCTTACAGCTCTATCCAATGTTTATTTAGTGAATTCCCTTCCCTCTCTATTATTACACCATGTATATCTTGATCCATTATAACCCAAGTCACTCAGGGCACAATTCTCCAAAGCTTCTCAAAACAATTCCATCTGTTTATAAGGTCAGGCAACAGCTCCTACTTTTTCCTCTTGTGACATTATCTCATTTAAATCCCCCATGCCAAGCCAAGGTAAAGCCACTGGATGTTTGAGTAATTTCAATAAATTCCAGCTTTCTACTCTCTTTGCCACTGTAGGATTCCCATAGAATCTAGTCAAAAACCACTTTTGGTTTAAAACAACATTTGTTAAGGTCACAGAGATATGACTTTGTGAGTAAGTCTGGAGTTCAGCCTGTAGTTCTTTTTTCCACAACATAGCAATACCACCCCCTCTACCCATATAGTTCACCACAAAACTGTGCTCAAAACCCAATTTATTACGAATGAGCCCAATTTTCTTTCTTCTACATTTGGTCTCCATAAAAAAACTACTGTTGGAAACTTTTCCTTCACCAACAAGTGAAGTTCATGAATTGTCTGAGAGTTCCTAAGTTCTCGATAGTTCCAATTTAATAGATTCCTTGATATTGACTGCTCATACTGGCAGGACTGCTGAGTAGTCACTGCCAATCCATTTAGGTTACTCACATCAGCAAGCACTTGGTGCTTTTGTTTTTTTAACACCATTAGCCCCATTTTCTATATCCTCCAGACTCCTTTTTTTGGGACCTCCACTAACTTCCATAGACATTGATGAGTCCAGGTTGTCATTGGTAATATCCAAATTACCACTCCTACCCCTTCTTTTCCAATTGGATAAGTTCTTCTACCTACCAGTCTTAACAGCTTTTGAAAAGGGAGAGATAGGCTGGGAACATACCTGATTATTACTCCTAGTAAGTTCAAGAGAAAAACCTCCTTGCACCACCTTTTACATTTGGAAATGTCACCAAGTATCTTGGAGTTAACCTTTTCATCCTTATCCTGCCGAGTGCCAGCCATAAATCCAAATAATTGGCCTTTCCGCTTTGAAGAATCAGCTATCTTTATGTTACCTAACATTTCGGCACCAAATCCTCTAGCATTAGCTTGAGGAGCCATAGATGGAAGGTTTTCCTTATTAGCGAAGGACTCCTATGATAAGTCAGAACTCATAATCCTTCCACCCTTAATATTCTTTCTAAAACTAGATTCAACCATATCAACATTACCTAAAAATAAGGAATCATTTGAAATTGCACCCGTATCTTCAGTAACCAAAGGATCTTTTTCCCATGTTTATCCCTAACAACCAACACCTCATCAGAGCTTTACTGCCATATCTCGCCGGACCAAGCCGTCAGTTTTGTACCTTCCTGTGGTCTGTGAGAACCAGTTTAAGCTATATAGACTTTCACGCCATGATTTGCACCTTTGGTTCATGTCTAAGCTAAAGTATTACCATTTGGAAAGCAATATTCGATAAATATGAAAATGAATAGCATAAAAAATAAAGTCCTAGAAGATTTTCCTCATATAAATCATGGGAAAATGCTATGCATCCTGTTCAAAACTCCCGCTGGCAGCCACAGTTGCCAAAAAAAAAAATTTATAATTTTTTATTTATTTAGTAATTAAGAAAGTGTTTTTGAATGATGTTGTGATTTTTTTTTTAAAAAAACATTTAATAGTGTTAAAAAAATACATCTAAAAAATTGTGAAAAAAAAAAAACCTTTACACTAATGGTGGCTCCCAGCAACCTGAGAGCGGTAACCCTAACACTGTCCATAAATCATGTGCATGTCTTTAATTCATATAGGGGGAGATAACGACACAGAAATTAATGGGCTTGTACTAAGGATCTACTTTAGATTGAGAAGCTTGTATAAATGGAAATTTCCAAACTGTGTTTATATATGGAGTATGGAGAAGGTGCCATAATTTTCCAATTTTGAATGGCCTAGATTTGTACTGTAACAATTTATAATTAAAATTAAAATTCATTTTCTTCTTTAGTACGAGGCCTACTGACATTTTCACATTCAATCTTGCTCACCAGCTTATAGGATGATAATTAGGCCTCATTTGGATACATAATTTAGATTATATGAAATATTTTGAATAATAATAAAATTTTTGAGTTAAGATGAGATGAAATAATTTGTAAAAAAATATATATATTTGGATAGTGAGATAAAATTAGATAATTTTTAATTTTTAGAATTTGAAAAATGTGTGGGTTCCACTATTTTGATTTTCAGCTGAATTATGCACTGTTCATTATTGTTCACACACTGTTCCTGAATTGTTTACTGTCAGATTTTACTGTTCATTAATGTTTATTTAAGTTGATGTTTTTAAAATTTAGAGATAAAATATAGTGTGTTTAGATAAAAAAAAATTGTGAGACGGTGCAATCTCATCTGTACTTAGTGTCCAAACCGGGCCTTAGTTAACTACTTACAATTTTATGACTAATTTTTGCTAAACTATTAATCTCTTTAATGCTTGTGAGACAAACACCTGTCGAGGAAACTAATATGGTTTAAGGATGACAATCAATTTGAGACATTAATAATAGTCATCCATTTTTAGAATATAATATATAACATAACTCGAAATGGACTCATATTCGAAGGAAAATGTCAAAGGTATTTGTCATCTTAATTGTAACATTTTTAAAAGAGTAATGTTATATACTGTTTTAATATGTACAAGTTTTGTGTATTTTTTTTAAATAAAATCCATCATTAAAAAAGTAATTTTTTATTATGTAAATTCTAAATTTATATGACTTTTTTAAAAATAATACACGAAACTTTCATCACATTATACTACGAAATATCATTTCTTTTTTTAAAATACCCCACCAATGTGACTTATGTCTGACACATCGGACACATAATATCTACAGTTTGGCAGTTTTGTAGCATTTATAATGTCTAATTTTGTTAGGACCCTTGATCGCTATTCTAGAACTTTCGACTTCAATGTCTGTATTGTTTGGTCACACTTTAAAATATCTTAAAAAATTTCAATTTATAAAAAAAAAATAAAACTAAAACATTTTAAAATCTAAATAAAGAAATTTCTTTCAAATTTTCACCAAATCGTTACCCTTATCAATAAAAATTAATACAATTCTTATAAGCTCTTAAGAACATAATACTTTTAAAACATTATATTCAAATAACTTTTACCTCTACCAACTCTAATACCAAACTTATTTTCAAAACAACCTCCATTTAGCTGCTAACTCTTCCTCCCTCATAAGGCTTCATTTGAACATTTCTAGTTTCTTCACGAAAAGAAAAGGAAAAAAAAACTCTCTTCTTTTTCTCATCCAATCCAAAGGTAGTTGAATAGTTAGTTTATTATTTTATTCCTTATGTCATCTTCCCCCTTTCACCAGTACCTTTCTTCACATTCACTCCCTAACCACATCCATCCTTCCCTACCTCCCTCACCTACTATCTTATTCCTCTCTCTCTCTCGCTCTCTCTGTGTTTTTATTTTATTTTATTTATTTTTTATCCCAATCACTTCACCTACAAATATTATTGTTTATTACCGCCAACTCTTAGCCTCCAAATCTGTTGCTTCCATGAGTTTCCAACGAATTCAAGTTTTGATCTTGCGGATCCAAACTCCTCAGATACAAACCCAATCTCTCTGCATGGGTCCAGGTCCTGCAGAATCTAAGCTATCTTTCATACCAATCCAATAATAAAATAAAGATCATACCTACATTTACCTACAAAGATGGAGTAAAAGTATTCTTTGATTGCTCCATTCCAGCCAAACCAGTGTGCAATGTCAAATCTTGTTAGATGCTATAAAAACTTTCTAGTTCATCTCATGGACTGTACCCCAAACTACACAGACTTTTTTCTTGGTATTGAAGGCAACGTCAAAAGTAAAAAAGTCATGGGATCGGAATAACATTCCTGTGGTCTCATTTCCCCTTCCTTTTCATTTCTTTTCTCTTCTTTTGGTTTTCTTGTACTGTCTTCATTATTATTATTGAAGCACTTTGCTCCCTTTTCTTTTCATACCATGCTTGATATTCAGTGCCTCTAAGTATTAGTAATTAAAAAAAGAAACTCAGAAACTTACTCCACAAATCATTTCACAGCTATGCATACCACTGAATTAAGGGTACCTCATGCATTTCCTCCACGACTGCTAAAATTAGTTGATTAAGGCGGAAAAGACTCGAAGGAGCCTATTAAGCCCTGATCTACCTTATCACAGAGCCAGTATGTCTCTCAATTATGTTATTATTGTTTGCTTTTCTAGTCCTACATCATGTTATTTGTGTGAACATGCAACCCCACCCATTGAATTCATAAGAGGTCGAGTGTTTTCAGCTGCTAAACATGTGATCGGGTCGGAGAGGTTGGGTGGACCACTCATACTGCCTTCATATATTGTCTCATTGAGGTTATTTTCCACATCTTAAGGGTGGTTGTTGTAGACATAACTAATCTTTTACTGAAAAACATTGTGCAGAATGGGAAATCTTCATACCGATTTCTCTCTCTCTCTTTTTTTTTTTTCTTTTTTTTGGGTTTTTTTTTTCAAATTTTCTTAATGGGATGAATTTCCCTTCTTGTTTGTTCTTCTTACTCGAGCTTTCAGTGCTTATAATTGGATTTGGATTTGATGAGGAAAGTCTTCATATAAATCAGTTGAACATCTGGGAAATCCACAGGGAATTTCATTTTACCATGTTTTTAATATATATCCAATGCATCAAATTCTCCACCCTCTCTACCTACCAATCTAAAATAATGAAGAAGGGGATAGTTGAAAACTGGGGGCGCAGTTACTCCTGGTAGCTCACCACTATTATTCATATTCAGCTGTTCATAAATTAGATCACCAACACTAGATCTACTTGGGAAGACATTTCAGTTGTAGGTACCAAATTACCAATGGGAAGCAATATTTATGTGCGTGAAAGGCTTTGTAGATTTACCAAGTTCCTGAATTTAACCCTGATTTCAAGCCATTGCAGAAACTTAACCAATATTAAGCCTCTCTTACAGAATTCAAGGTCGCTTATAATTCAACCAAGTTTTGATCCCATATATATGATATCTGTCAATATAATTTTCAAACTCAGAATTTCATCAAAGCCAAAAAAGTCAATTACTGGCACTGAAATGTCAAGCAATAGGGAGTAAGCTGGGAAATTCATCTCCTTATGTTTTCAATAAAGTTATGCATGCAATATGCATACATTAATCCGAAGCAGTATGAAATTTAAGCTCTTTTTTGTTTTTTCCTCTTTTCACATTGAAACAAAACAAGAACCCACATACATGCTTCTATGTACAAAACTGATCAGGACCTCTATACTCTTAAAGACTGAAGAGAATTCAGAAAAATCTATTAAAACTAGTGCCATGTAATGCAGACAAGAAGAAAATAACCTCCTCATCACTTCCATCATACTCCACCTGATCTTGCATCCTGTGATAACTAGCCACAACCTCATCCGGCAAAACCTTGGTTCTGCAAAGTGGGCAAGTTGCAGAACATTGCTGCAGCCACCTATCCAGGCAATCCTTGTGGAAAGTGTGCACACATTGCAGCCTCCTAATTTCTTCCTCTTCCTTGAATTCTGACAAACACACTGCACACTCAGCCGGATGAGGCTGATCCGTCCTCAATCTTCTACTGTAACGAGTCGTGGGATTCTTTTCCTCGATGAGTTTGAGGTATTGGTTGGTGGTGATTAGGCGTTTGTCGGACTTGGGGCTTAATCCCATCACAGACCGTATGAGAACTATAATTTTAAGCAGCATTAGAGTGAACAAAACCAGGGTTATGGTTTTGAGGTGATAGAAGAACAGAGAGAGAGATGACATTGTTGCAGCTAAACAGAGCGAGAGTACTGCGGGCTGAGCATGAATAATGACAGTTAATATATAGCGGCCAAACTAGACCGTGCAGGGCTTATCATGTTCTGCATGGAAGATGCTACTTTGATTTGTGGGTTCATAGAAAATGAGCGAACCCCATGTCAAGCAGTGACATGTGGAACACCAGAACCCTAGTACCAAACATACGACAGTATCATGGTCTATGTATACTTGATATCATCTCGTTTGTATTTATAGATAAAATAAAATGAGTTAAAAATATAAATTAAAAATTAAATAAAATATTATTAAAATATTATTTTTTAATATTATTATTTTCTTAAAATTTTAAAAAATTAAATTATTTATCATATTTTATTTAAAATTTTAAAAAATTATAATAATAAAATAAGATAAAATAAAATATTTCTTATAAAATAAAATATTTCTTACATCCAAAACCAGCCTTAAGATTTTCAAGGGCACTTATTATTATCTTCTTTTTTTTTTTTTTGTGTCACGTGATTTTCTGCATCAACGTGGTGGGCCTGCACGGCTGACTCCTTTTTATCTCGTTCATCTAGAAAGAGAATAATTTTTGTGTTTGGCTGGTTTGTTGATGATAATGCTCTGTCCATCCACCGACAGTACAAGTACAAGTACGTTTCATCTACGTACGAAGAAACAAAATTACATATTAATATCTTCTTCCCAATTTTATAGCCAAGGACTTGTTTACATTGTTGGATGCTTGCCGTATGGGCAATTCTAGGTAGGTTTTGATTAACGTAATGGTACCATAATGGAGAATTACAAACGTACGTATATATTAATATGATGAGTTATTTTATTTTTAAGTCAATACGTAGAATTTTTTTAGTACAATGTTTATGTGATGTTATTTGATTAGTAAGAAAATTCAATTAAGAACTTACTTTTTTTTTGCAAATACCTTGTAGGCATAGAACTTCACTTAGAGCATTCACATTGGCTTGGCCAAATGGGATATTTGGCCAAATTTTATATAATTTGGCTCAAAAACCCTTCATATTAGATTGGTCAAATCTAAAATAATTTAGACTTTTGTTACAGTGGTTAGCTAAAAATGGAAGACCACTATTCATTCATCAAATATTAAAATATTAATTTCTCATTCCAAACAAATAAATTAAATTAATTAGAATATAATTAACATTTAATATTTAGAATATAATTATATTATTAACATTTAACAATACTTTTTTATTATTAATTTAATTAGAATATAATTACCATTAACATTTAATAATACTTTTTTGTAATATTAATTTAATATAATATAATTATTATTAACATTTAATAATACTTTTTTAAATATTAATTTAATATAATATAATTACTATTAACATTTAATAATACTTTTTTAATATTAATTTAATTAGAATATAATTACTATTAACATTTAATAATACTTTTTTTAATATTAATTTAATATAATATAATTATTATTAACATTGAATAATACTTTTTCCAATATTAATTTAATTAGAATATAATTATTATTAACATTTAATTGGTAGAATTACAAAATGTGATAAAATAAATTAAATAAAAAAATTATTAATTGAATAATATTTTATTATTATATAAAGAATGAATGGCTAATCCAATGTGGAGATTGAATTTGAATGAAATAGGCAAATGTAAATAAGTGTTGATATTGGCCAAATTTGGAGATGAATTTGGCCAAACTAATGCCAATACTCTTAGTTTGAATTTCTGTTACGCATTCAAGGGCACACGTGTGTTTGGGTACTTTTCTACATATTTTATTATTATTTATTATTTTATTATTATTTTTGACATACTTTTTATTACTATTCGTTATTCTATTATTACTTTTTCCTTATTTTTTTACTATTATTCACAATATATTTCAACACTTCTCAACATTCAAACCCAACCGACTTTAAAGGTGTCGATAATCTCCAAAAATATAAATGATATTTGCAGTAATAGAAAATGCGCATTCCTTTTGAAAAAATAAATAAATATAAGAGCTACTTAAAAAAATTAACTTTTTAACGATAAATTCTACTCTTTTTTATAATAATTATACGTTGGTTGCATAATTCACTACTGTATTTAATCTTTTTCCTTAAAATAATATATATATATCTATATATATATATATATATATTGGATGATGCTGAAGGATGGTGGCAATCGTGTGGGCAACTCCTCCATCTTCTAAAACAACGTTTCTTCTTTGGTCCTTAAAAAAAAATTAATAAATTTTGTTAGGATCATCATTATCGGTCATAGATGGGAGTGAAATGTTAATGTATTTTAACATTATGATGTTGCACTTTCCTTTTATTTTATCACTCACTTCATACCGGTTGACATGGTATTGGTTGGAAGCTTCTAGTGTTCTACATAAGATTTTATTTTCTTAAATGGACAACCACATCAATATAAGTGAGTGTGAAGTAAGGTTGGACAGCGGACTCCCAGAACTGGGTCTGTTCGCCCAATCGACCTGTTCTACCAGGGGATGGATAGGCAACCCACCCATCTCGGATGCGGGTGTTATACAAAAAATACCCATGCGAGCAAGCTGCGGGTGGGTACTCCACCAGCTCGAAATTTCACCCATCCGCCGGTATAATAATTTATATTATAAAAAATTATATAAATATATAAAATCCTAAATTTCTCTCTCCTCTCTCTTTTTCCACACGGTCCAACTCTTTTTTTTTTTTTAGATGTTCTCTTCTTCCTATTTCCTGTCATACCGATATCGTGCCTCTCCATCACCTAAGACCACAGTTGCTATTGTGAAAAGAGCGGTGCTACTTGCCGCTGAGAGTGTATAGCTTATTTTGACTGCATGTATATTTTTTTTAATTTATTTTTTTAAAAATTTTTTTTAATATATTTAAACATTTTAAAAAAAAACCAATACACTTAAAATTATTTAATAAAAAATTTTTTTTACGACCAGCGGTCACTTCGAGGAGACACGGGAAGAGGCCATACAAGCATTTTCCATTGTGAATCTGTAAGTTAAAGAGCCACAGTTGCGCCCATGGATTTGTGAGCTTTATGACCCACGCCTACTACCATGGGTCTGCAAGTTTTATGCCTATGGCTAATATCGGGGGTATGAGTTTTATGACCCATGGTCGCTGCCATGGGTCTATAAGCTTTGTGATACACCGATCATGTTCATGGGTTTGTGTTTTTGTGCACAGATTTGTATATTTATAAATAGATACGAGATTCTTTTAGATTTATTTGATGTAACTATGATTTTGTGCATTTTTATTAAGAATACGTTTTTGGGTGGGGTGGCCAAATGGTGATATTGTCAATCTTCCTGCTCAGCAAGTAGATGCAAACGGTCAAGGATGTGGGTGGGTAATAGAGTGCAAGGTTGAGATTACCCGCTTAGGAGGGGACGGGGTGGCTACCTATCCGTATAAGGCAGGTAGTAATCCTAATATGAAAAATAAATTGAGAGAAAGAGGAAGTGGAATTCTCCTTCAACCAATCTAGACTAGCAAGTCCACAATATCAAAAACACTTTAGGCGGGTCCCTAATCCATTTATGAGGAATGAATACGAAGAATATATATATATATATTCTTTTGCATAAAGGTGAATGATCATTGTGAAGTGAAACTGAACCCAACCCTTTCTCGCATTGTTTAATAGGTTTGGCCCACTGCAAACTTCTATCACATGCAAGTGGCCTTTTTAAATGTCCATCTGGTCCTAGCTCTGGAATCTCAACGCCACAACTGCTTCAGAAAATTCATAATCAAGATTTCGAATAAAAGAGAGAAAATTCATAATCAAGCGAACTTTGAAAATGTCACAAAATAAATAAATAGATGAGGTTCACTAAACATAATTCTAAGCTATTAGGGTATCTTAGCTATTCAAGAGTTTGATAATCCTTTTTAATTATGTTGTACGACTCACAGACTGTCTGGTTTATTTTTACAACTCATTTCAACTCATTTTATTTATTAAAATAAACGAGGCAAATATTTTGTCTCAAATTACCCATATATATATATTTTTTAAAGAAATCTTATGCAATTATAGACACAGCTTGAATGATTTAAACAAGTTTTTTTTAAAAACAATTTATACACAACTGTATCTTGGTAGAGTTCAAATATAGAATACAATGCAAAGAAAATCTATGAACAAAACAATGGCTGTCGAGACCAACATAATTCATGCTAAATAAATCGACAATGCACAACATACAATATTATCTATATGGAAGTGTTGAACCAACCTATAATATTTCATTCACCCGTACCAAAATTAATTCTCTTAAACTTCTTATCCGAACTTGAGGATTTTAGGTGGAGAAAATATAGAACATAATTAAGTGAGTATTTATGCTCATTAAATGCTCTCTAGCTAAAATATTATATGGCCAATAGTACATGTGAAAGACTTACTTTACATGTCTATCTTTCTCTTACTTGAAATCCTCAAATTTGATTAAGAATTGAGACGAGTTGGGAGTATTTTTTTTCCCCACTTCTCCCCATTAACCCTAACATGGAAACCCTATATATTTAGTTAAGCATCTCTCAATTAAGGGTTGACTCGTGCCTAATTACCCGTTAATGCAGGTCCAACTTTGCACCTTCCATTTCTTCCCCTCCAATAATAGATCCGAGGTGGAGGTTGAAATTTTTGTGAAAACCAAAAGGTTTTGTCTCGAGAATGAGTGCCACTTCCACTGCCAACCAAAATAACCAAACCTTTTTTATTTGACGTCCACCTTACCCCCTTTGAATGGTCTACAAAACTTGGGTCGGCGCCCCACTGTTTCCTCTTTTCTGTGTTCTAAACCATCTTTCAACAACTAACTAGGATAATACCATTTTAATTTTGGTCCAATAAGATATATATATTACACAAAACCAGCGGCCAATTTCCGAGATGCAAACACAAACACTAGAGATCATGGACCGAGATGCAAACACAAACACTAGAGATCATGGCATATATATCCGCTATATATATAAATTCCCCCTCTTAGAGCCACCAATCCCACCATACAGATCAAGAATATCAGATTTCTATCTAAATCCCAGCTTTCTTTTTCTCTTCTTTTTTTTCCCCTCGAGTCATGTCGTCCATTGGTGCTAGTTGTGCTGCAGTGTACGTGATGAAGAAACGCCAAGAGGAAAAACTAAAGAGAATGGAGGAGAAGGAGAGAGTGAAGAGAGGATCAGAGAAAAGAGGCGAAGACGGGAAGGTAGATGGTTCTACAGTTGGAAGGAGCAAAAAGGTCCACCCGAAACATTTTCCAATATCCCAGGATTCTGCTGGAAAGCCTAGCTGGAGATGAGATCAGACATGCCACATGTAGTCTAAACCAGACATTACAGCTAGCTTTGGCTACTTAAGTTATTGCGGGTTTCAAAACTCGTAAATTTCTTGGTTTGGTTGTGAAAAGATCATGTACATAATACATATCGGATGTGTGCTTGTCTCCGATCAATTAAATAAAAACTATTGTCTGTTTTTGATTTTGTTTTTCAGCTTTTATTTGATTTATCATGACCATGTATTAGCTCTCCCCCACCATTTTAATGTTTTGACGACTTTGTCAAGTTTGTATTTTTTTTAATTCGAAGAGTGGAGCTATACCAACTGACCTATATCTTCCTGAGTCCAATGAAATACACATGAAGAAGTCAGATGCTTTTTCTATTCTTTTACTCAACCAGAGACTGTGTCCGTGAAGAAAATCAACGCACCTACTGTATGTCCAACCAATTTGGAGAGAATCAAATGATATTTCCTTTTCAAGTACTCAAGGATGATCACCTAGTTCAAGTTGTGCCAAATAAAAGAAAAGAAAGAAGTATCTGACTCCTTCATGCATGCTTCACACATATAACATCAATTAATATTACGTCAGATCAGCATATTGTCGTGTTTGATTAGTAGTGAAATTAGCGAAGTATTATGTTATGACTTTTGTAGTCCAGTGATTTATTAGTGCATGACATAAATACTCACGCATCCTGCAAACACACAATATAAGTTTTTTTTTTTTTTAAAAGAGCGGGTAGCCACATGTTTAACAGGGCCGGTGCCAACTTTATTGATAAGTTTCACTTGTGGTGAAGGAATACTCTGGTTACAAGCCAAGCATCTAGGAGATTACAGGAAGAACAATAAAATCCTCTTAAATACAAACCGACAAAAGCAAAACACGAAAAAATAAAGCTCTAAAAAGTCTAAACTGTTAGAAACCAAGTTCAAATTGTATTGTATGACCACATTTAGCCATCAATGGTAATCTTAGGTACACCTACCCCCCAATAGTGATTTTAGGTACACCTAACCTCCTTTGTACTCTTTACCATTGGATTGATGACAAGTGTAACAATCCTAACCATCCTTTGTACCAAGAAATCCCTATAAATAGAGGGAGTCCTCATTTGTGTAAGACCCCAAGAAATAAGAGAAAACAAAGTTCTCTAAACATCTCTCTCTCTTTTGCTCTCTATCTTTTCATTAGTTTCATAACATAAACAAGCCTATCAGAAGAATTTTTTTTTTGCCAAAAAATTCCATAGAACCAAAGCCAATACATAAAAGGAAATTATAAATGTAAATAAGGAAGTTCCCAAAAATCCATGCGCATCAATCCTCTAAGCATCCTGCTTCCTATTTCTGCTCCAGTGAACGACCAACAATTATTATTGGCACATGGCAAGAAAATCCGCAACCATATTAGTTTCTCGGAAATTATAAAAAATATTACAATTCAAGGCATGAAACAACACTTTAATTTCTTTCCAAAAATCCCAAAAATACCAAATATCACAACCTCATGACCGGATCCATCCCACTATTACCGTCGAATTCGATTCCACCATAAAATCCCTGAGTCCCATTTGTTGAGCCATTCTTAAACCATCAAGAAGTGCACAACCCTTAGCTACTGCAGTCGAAACTACTCCATAATGTGTTGCAAAACCAACCATGGTTTGGCCGTTGTCATCCCGAAAAATGCCTCTCCCGCCAGCTAGCCCAGGGTTGCCAAGAGAACTACCATCAATATTAAGTTTAACTCCACCCCCTCTCAGTTTCTTCCATGCAATAGCCTTAGCAATTTTCTCCCCAACTGGAACAAGAGGGCAATTTAATTCCTTAACAATTTCCATATCTTTAAAATTAATCTGTTTTTAGAGAAACTATCTATTAGAACTGCCTTAACTCGCCAACTACCCCTCTCCAATCAGTATTTTTTTCTTCTATCCGTGCATCACACCTTGCTCTCCATAACACCCAAGTGATTAGAATAGGAAGCAGACCACGACACACATTTGATTGTAAAGACGCCGAAGCACATAACCACCACACATTGAGGATCCCCTGCCAAGTTCGAGTGTGAGGTAAACGAATGCCCAGTATGCTAGCAAAGTAATTCCAAACTTTAGTTACTAACTCCCCACCACCTAAAACATGATCATTTATTTCTTGTTTAGGAGACACAACAATTATACTTTGAGACCAAAGGAATCCCAAGTTTAGCAATTGCATCATCCACCGGTAAAGCCTCTTTTCTTGCTTGCGAACAAACAAAGGTCATTTTTTTTTTTAAATATACTTATGCCATAGCCATTTGCACCAAGGACAAATATTCCCATGCGACCGGATAAGCTACCAAGCAGATTTTGTCAAAAACACCCCAACCGAAGTCGACTGCCAAACCAGCATATCTTTGCCACTTCGTATCTTTCTCAGCCAAGATATTCTTTTGTCAACCATCAACACAAGTAAAAGAGATGTTAATTTATTCATATCACAGCCAGAAGGTATTATAAGCTCTACAACATGCAATCGAGAATCGCCCACCACCTCATGTGAATCGACAATCGCTCCATCACCCAGCCAATTATCAAACCAGAAATTAGCCTCCCCATTCCGAATCAAAACTCTAGAATTTTTAACCACAATAGGCATAACTGACATAATCATTTTCCAAAATCTGGAACCCACAGAGTGAGATATAAATGCAGGATGCTTTCCTCTCACGTATTTCGCCGTAAAATTTTTTGCCTAATATGATCTACCATCCAGTAGTTTCCAAGCAAATTTCATGAATAACAAAGTTTGCACTTTAGCAGTATCTCTTATACCCAACCCGCCTTCCTCCACCGGTAAACAAATGTTCCTCCAAGCCACCCACTTCCTCTTCTTCCTTTCCTCCCCAAAGCTCCAAAAAAAGTTTGAGAAAATAAATGTTAAAGCTTTCAACACCCCATTCGGTAAATTCATAACTAATAAAATATGTACTGGCATACTAGATAATACGTATTTGATAAGAGTACTTTTACCTTCAAAGGATAAAAGTTTACTCTTCCACCCCGCCAATTTTTTTTGTAGACTCAAAAGCCAAGGCTCAAAAAGTCGAATGGTGATCCTTCCCACATGTAACGTCACCCCTAAATACACACACGGCCATCTTCCTTCCACAAAACTAGTCAATCGAAGCACCTCTAATTCCCTAGCAGGCAAAAACATAGAGGAGAAAAAAATAGAGGACTTTGCCAGACTCACTAACTGCCCCAACATAGATTCATATGCATGTATAGTCTTCATCAATTGAGTCACATATTTCTTTTCCCCATTAACAAAAATAAAAAAATCATCAGCATAAAACAAATGAGAAATCAACGAACCTCCATTTGAATTAAATGGCTTGACCTTTTCCTTTTGGAAGTCATCTTTGAGCATGCGAGAAAGAAGTTCTTGAGATAAAATAAAAAGTAAGGCAATAAAAGATCACCTTGGCGAATACCTCAAGATGACTTGAAAAAACAATTCATAGAACCATTTAACGTAATCAAATACATTGGAGCTGGAATACAATTAAAAATCAAGCCCTGCCATTGCTCCGAGAATCCCAATCCGCGCATAACTTACAACAAAAATTTTCAATTCACTCTATCATATGCCTTAGCCATATCAATTTTAAGCATAATGTTCCCGCCTCTCGTTTTCTTGTTAATGCTATGAACAAGCTCTTGGGCAATAAAAATGTTATCAAAAATACTGTCACCCTTTAAAAATGTCGACTGCTCTTCAGAAATCAATATCTCCATAATCAGCGGAAGTCGATACACCAACATCTTAGAAAGAATCTTATAGACAACTGAACAGAGACTTATTCGTTGGAATTGTGAGAAACTATTGGGTTCTTCAACTTTCGTCGGAAAGTAGACAACAACTTCCCTTCAAAAAATTCCACAGCCATCTGTAATAAATCATTTTTGACAATATCCCAAGCATGATGAAAAAAGCTTGCCAAAAAACCATCAGGTCCTGGGCTACTGTCCTGCGAAATTGACCACAGTGGCTCTTTAACTTCCGATAGCATTGGAACTCGACACAAATACAAATTATCCGCGTAAAAAATAATAGGGGCCAAAAGATTCATACCAGCATACTCCACATTTACAGACGACATCGTAAGCTGAGAGTGGAAAACCTCGACACCCTCGTCAAGCACTGGATCGCCCGATTCAATCACCCTTCCATCTTCAAGTGTCATACGATCCAATACTTTGATTTTTTTTTTTCTTATTTTTTATTTTTTTGCATCTCAACAAAGCATAAAAGAACGCCGTATTGGTGTCTCCTTTTGACATCCACTTTATCCTGGATTTTTGGCATCTCATAATCTCCTCTCTAAGCATGTAATGTAGATGTTTTTGCTTACACCTCAATAACTCAACTTCCATCTCCTAGGAATACTCATTTAACACAATCTGTTCCAGAGACAGCAATTCTTCTTCAATCATGTTAAGCTCAAACTCCACCCTACTGAAGACCTCAAAATTCCATTTTTTCAATACTCGTTTTAACTTTTTCAGCTTCACGGTAACTTGCACCATAGGGCAGCCTTGCACTTCCTGATTCCAGCATTCACGAACTACAGAGATAAAATCCTCATGATAGCACCACATTCGTTAGAAACAAAAGGGCTTTGGACCAACCCAACACTCTTGAACCAGCTTTGTGATCATTGGACTATGGTCTGAAGATGTGCGAGATAAATTCTCCATTCTACCATATGGAAAAGTCACAAAAACTCTATCAAGTCGAGCCCAAATTCGCCTACCCCCTAACCGCACATTACACCAAGAAAACCGGTTACTAGAAGATGAAATATCTAACAAACAACATTCTTGAATACAATTATTGAATTCAAGACGAGTATGAGAAGATTAGCAACTACCACCAATTTTTTCCCCTTCTGAGGAAATAATATTAAAATTACCGCCGAGAAACCAAGGCCTACCATCCACATTAATATCACTAAGATACTGCCATAAGACCCAACGCTGTTGTTGAAAACAACTCGTATACACAAAAGTAGCCAAAACACGATAATTACCCAAAGAAAACCAACCTGAAATTGCTTGCTCCATTACCGAATATATCTAAAATTCAATCTCCTCTGCCCAAAACAGCCAAACTTTGCCTCTAATCTCAACATTATGACAAAAATCATGAAGATGTAACCAACGTGCCCAATGGGAACTAAGTACAAGACTTTTTCTATTTTTTGTTCTTAGAAATTAAATGCGAAACTAAATAAACTCATAAATATCATACATTTATACATTATTAGCATGAATTAGTGGTAAATTCATCTCGTTATAATCGTCAATTATAGGAAGTTGGTTGAAATGCCATTCCTAAACTTTAATCAATCCTCCCAACCTAAAAAATTATAACTAATTTCTCAGCAGGACCAACTACATTAGCTTTTACATTTAGAGCATATGTTAAGTACTCCTTGTCCCAATAGTACTCCCTATCATCATTAATTAGATTTAAGATTGTTATTATATGTGCAAGTCATGTGAGAAAATTACCAAACCCTACAATAAATAAATAAATAAAAGAAGCTAGCGATTCGTCATTGTTGGGTTTAATGATCGATGGTCCTAAATGAGAAGGATGATTATGATTGATCATTCATGCATCCTATGATATGGGATTTGTTTATAATATGTTTATTTCAACTTGATTGTCAAACTTTTGTAAGTCCTCAAACCCTAGCTACCATTGCTTCTTTCTCGCCTCCTAGGTTGCAGGTTGTGTTTTTCAACATGCAAAAGGAGGTCTTGATGATCAACAGGCCCATAAATCTAACACATGATAATATACACTCTTGGGTGGCAGAAATGTACCCCCAAAGAGCCACTACAGAGAGAATGAGTGACGAAACCTGGCATTGGGCACAGAGCATAGAGACGCGGCGCGGTGGTGCGGCGTAGAAGTCATTGGCCTGAGAGTGATGAGAGAGAGATAGAGTGAGTGAAAAATGAGAGAGGGAGTTGACTGAGAGATTTGCTATCATTGTGGCTGCGACACGGATGAAAAGTGCGGCTTTTGTGTACCGACCAAGTGTTCGAACAATGGGATGGGGGTTCTTTTTGGTGGTGACATTTGGGGTGTGAGTCGTGCAAGCAAAGACTTTGAGGCGAAAGTGGGGGACATTGGAGATTTGGATTTTGGAGTGCTAAAATGGAGATACGAAGAGGAAGATGATGATTTTGTAGTGGAGATGGAGGAGGAGAGGGAATTGATTACCGACGATGATGATAACATGGCTAAAGTGAAGCTCATGGCTATGGAGTTTTGCAGGATCGAGAGATTGTGGTCTCATTTAGTAGGTGGATGGTAGATTTGAGATTCAAATTGAGATTTTATAAATTGATGTGTAGAAAGTAGGATTTTTTTTTTTTAAGTCGTACGGGTTCAACTCGATTTTATTTTGTTTGGATCAAGTCGGTTCGGTTTGGCGCCTTAAATGAAGGCGTTCGGATTGGGTGGGGCACAAACCTAGCTGTACTAGGTCAGGTTGTAGGGCTATCAAAGGAGGGAGCTTCATATTTACAGTTTGAAAAACCTAATTTTCATGCGTCACTCTTCAAGTGGGTCCCACACTAATGAAAAAAAATATATATATATATATATATTAATTATAATGAGGTTTACTATAAGGGATGTATGGTGGTGTGTTTCCGGACATACAAGTAACAAAACTCAAAATATAATTGATCTGTTGATAAACGAGATCATAAAAATGAGAGGCTAAAGAGGTGAGCGCCCTCAAATTGAGTATCATGAACCTGTCCACGTGTGAGAGAGGTGCAGAGGGATTGTGGTCATGAGTCATGACCATTTTAATGGTTCATAATTAAAAGGAAGGTATTCTTGTCAAATAATTTACTTTTATAAGTAATTTTACTAAAATACTATTTATTTAAACTATAACTATATAAAAATTATAAAAAAAAGTTGTGTCCATCATTTTCATTGCCATATTAACGTACATATTAACATGCATGAAAATGACCTCCAATTATGATTTCATACCGATTTGAAAAGTATAAGCATATTCTTAAATGTTAAGAGTAATATTTATGAGGTTAGAAAATATTTTGGAAATAAAAAATTAGAGAGAATCACAGAACTTAAAAAAATAATAATAAAATAAAAATTACAAGGGTGGATTCATATCTGCAGCCAACTGATATTTTGTGAAGAATATTTCTAGAAATGAAACCAAAGACGGGCTGTAGCTTGACTCTTTATCCATTCCATACCGGGTAGAATTGCAGGAAATCAGGGTTGTAGATATTTCTCTCACTAGTGTCCACAAAGACCTCACCTTTGAAGCCGGAATTCAGAATCCAGCTTTTCAAGTGTCAATGGATCCTCACAGCAAAGAAGTGGTACTAATCACGGGGTGTTCGGCGGGGGGCATAGGCCATGCGCTGGCCCGAGCGTTCGCCGCTAATAACTGCCACGTCGTGGCCACGAGCAGGTCCCGGGGTTCCATGTCGGACCTGGAGAATGACCCCAGGTTCTTCCTGCAAGAACTGGATGTTCTGTCGGAAGACAGTGTACGACACGCGCTGTCCAATGTAATGGAGAAGTATGGTCAGATAGATGTGCTGGTAAATAATGCTGGGGTGCAATGTGTAGCCCCTCTTGCTGAGATCCCTCTCTCTGCTCTCCAACACACTTTTAATACCAATGTTTATGGTATGTTACACTATTCTTCATCGCTACTTCTTGTTTTAATTCCTCTCATGTTGCTCTTATTATTGTTCTTCTGCACACACTACTTGGTGACCTGTTCTGGTTTCGTGTCGGATTGACTAAAAATTCCTATGAACCAAGTGAAAACATAAAAATCTCTTGATCCCTTGATTGGAATCTGTATAGATGGTGGGAAACACATGATTTGAGGTCAAGTTGCTCATACTTTTGTCGGTAGTGGTTTCGTTTAGAAATTCTGTTGAAATGGAGCTTTAGTTGTTTGTATCCGGGAATGGTTTTTCAGAAAGCATACCACTTGTGTATATGCTAAACGATTCTGTAGTTCTTCAAATGAAGGACTTCATTCTTAGTTGTTATCACTTCCTGAAATGACTCAATTTATCATCGTCAAAGAGTATTAGTGCACTTTTTCCAAATAATTTCTTATGGGTTTGGCTATGGGTATGGAGCCTAAGTTTTCCAGATTTTACACGTGGCAACATGTGGCCAGTTGTGATTGGCCACACAAAATTTTCATCTCAAATACAAAATTCTCATCTTATCATTACAACTTTCCCAAATCTCCATATAAAATATAATAATTTCTCAACTTTTTCAAATCTCAAAACAATAATAATATTAAAATATAATATTTTAATATTTTATTTTATAACTCAAAATTTTTATATGAGAATTCTCAATGGCCAAGCGGAAGCAGAAACCTTTTAACAATTATATGTCTATGGAAATGCTTCAGGATTTTTCATTGGTGAATGAAGCTTTCCATATCTAAATAATCCGTTTTTATACGACTCGCCTGAAATATATCTCCTGCTTCTTTGCTTACTTTAAAAACCTTGTTAAAACAATGTATAATAAGGTCCATTTCCTTTCTTTGTAATTGTACTGTCATAATCTTGAATAGGTCCCATACGGTTGGTTCAAGCTGTTGTTCCTCATATGGCATCCAGGAGAAAGGGAAAGATCGTTAATATTGGAAGTGTAACTGTTATGGCCCCTGGACCATGGGCTGGTGCTTATTCTGCATCCAAAGCTGCTCTGCATGCACTGACCGATACATTGAGGTCTGCATATTACCTGGATCAATCTTTATATTAAGCTAAGATTATTTATATCTGAATCGAAATTGCATCCAGAACAACCACCCAAACTACATAAATTCAAACAAAATTATGGTGTGCAGAGAGGAAATTTGAACACAATTCAATGCACAGAACCCATTAGAGATTCACCACCATGCACCAAATTAATAAACTTTAGAGTCTCACCACATACAGAGAACTCACACACCACACATAAAACTTAATAGCTTTAAGAAAGTCAGGTCTATCATTTATCTGTAAAATCGCTAATTTTAAGAAAAGATTAGTACAAGTCAAAATAACGAAGCAATCATAAGTGACAGCATGGTAAAAACCACTTATTATCTATGAGAATTATCTTGGAAGCGTCATAAGGTAGTTTAAGAAAACATTCCATGCATGAATATGATGAATGATTATATTTTAAGTTGAACTCGTGCATACGATTTCATTTTAGGACGATCACATTTCTAATCCATGAGATAGTCAACTCCTAGTCCATGGCTCTCAGGGCTTCCACCTTCTTTAGGTAAGTCCAATAGGTAAATGAAATCTGCCATTGAAGTAAAAGTTTGATGAATCCTCTGTTATCTTATAATTGATTAATGCTTGTATTGTCAACTAATATACGACTTGTACTCCATGTTACATGCAGATTGGAACTCAGACCTTTTGGGATCGATGTTATCAATGTTGTCCCGGGAGCTATCAGGACGAACATAGCAATATCTGCCATGGCTAACTACAACTGGATGCCCGAGTGGAATTTATACAAACCTTTTGAAGCAGCCATCCGAGAGAGAGCCCATCTTTCACAAGGATTTAAGTCGACCCCTTCAGATTTGTTTGCAAAGAAGACGGTGGCTGTTGTGCTGAAGAAAAACCCTCCAGCCTGGTTCTCCTCCGGCCAGTACTCCACCATCATGGCAATCATGAATCATCTGCCACTATTTATTCGAGATTTTATTATTAGGGTAGCAATGAAATGTTGAGTTGTACCTTGTGGTTGCTTTCCTGTATTGATTTGGTTTCAAGCGCCTGTCAGCACCCGCATGCTGACATGACTGCTCAACACCGACATAGTCAGCTTCACACACTTCAGAACTGAAAGATCCTTCTCAGAAAACTGCATGACAAAGAAGGAAGATGAGAATGTTTGTAAACCATATCTTTAGGTTTGTGTTGAATAGATTACTGAAAGCTTGAAAAAAAGGGCTGGCATATTGAGTCTTGACACAGGCCGACTTGGTTGACGTATAAACTATAATCAATCAGAGATTATGACTATGTTGAGTTCTGAGTGTGGACAGACAGACCTTTTAAAGTCTTCTCAATGCCAAAAGGGTAAGTATTTGATAGTATTTGGAGGCTTAAAAGTGTCTTTTTCGGCAGTATCGATTTCCATCTTCTTCTTCTTTTTGGATGGTATTCGATAATATTCAAGAACAAGATAAGTATTTGAGCCATATGGTTCATATTGCAAAATCAAGAAAATTTAATAATCGCAGTTTAGACGAGTGAAGCATGTGGACAGCCCCGTCAACACGGAGATCCTCAAAACTCCGGGCAGGCATCTGAAGAGTCTAGAAATTCTAGTTCACCAAGTCGAAGCTCTGATTCAATAGGTATACAAGATGCTCTACAAGGTAAAATAGTCCGCTCAGAGAGAGCTCTAAGTTTCAAAAATTTTAACACTAGAAAGAACTCAGCCCCAAACCAATGCACTCCTCGCAAAAACTCAAACCCATCTACGAACTGGATCCTTCTGCTTGGCTGGGACAATTCCTTCCTACAACTTTCACCGGCGGACCTGCAAAGATGCAATGACGTAATTCTCTCTTACCAACCCATAAGAAAACCCATTGAGCAGCATGGGGTAAGTATATAGCATGATCCCTCCCCTACTGCTTGGTGCTTTTGCCCTGTGATGCAAGTTTTTCTGTAACTTGTTCTTCTGACAATGGTAAATAGTAAATCTGAGGCGTTGCTTTGGTTTTTCGAAAGAGATCATCTAAAGTGAAAATAGGAGGATCAAGTTTCTCTGGAAGCGGAGGTGGTGGTGGAAGATGAACCCACTCTCTTGACTGCACTGGGTTAGACAAAGGTGGCGGTGGTGGGAGAGGAGGTGGGGGTGGAAGCTGTTGCCTGTGTTGATGAGAGGGCTGCAGCTGTGGGGTTGCAGTGGCTGGAGGAATAGTTGGACCAGCACTGGCAGGTGCAGCCAAAGTTTGAGGAGCCTCCACCCGCATTTTCACTTCCTGAGGGTCAACAAACTCTGCCAATAAGAGGCTCCGGCCTTTTGGAGGCCACTGTAAGTTATACACGGCATTCCTCGTCTCTATGGCTTCTTCTACCGATGAGTACTGCATCACAAACGTTACCAGAATAAAGGTATTAGAAAAATTGAAATGCATGGATGCATAAACCACAACAAACTTGATGGACCAGAAGGCGGTCTCCTTTTGAAGGGAGTTTTCACATTCACGCGACGTAGAGATCCCATGACACTAAAAGGACTGGCTATTGTATCCTGGCATACCCCTCCCCATTTGGAAGATAATCAAGGGAGCGATTTCAAGTGGGGAAAGACCACCCCATGTTCGTAGCCTGCTCCTAACCTATGATATGTGTGCGAGCTCTTGTGAACAAACACCTGCTAAATTAGAAGGAGCAGAAAGGAAGCAGAGCAATCTTACAGTGACATAGCAGTGCGTCTTGATGTGATCCATCCAGAAACTAGCAACACTTCCAGTTTTGTCCAGAAGATCTTGCACTGCTTTCAAACTAAAGGGCCGCAGAAATCGATCAATTCTAAGAGAATTAGTTGGAGCTTTTTGAGATGGTGGAACTGCCCACATATAGAAGGAAGAACATTTTAATATAAATCAACTACTGCTGGAAATTTTAATATTCATTCAGAAAACATCAATAACTCACCAACACGTTCCTTGGGTGTATTATCACTATTTGTGGAGTCTGATCTAGAGAAACTACGTTTCAAACGAGTAGGCCGGAAAGTGTCCTTGGGAGTAGTCTGGAAAGTGTCCTTGGGTGTAGTGGTGGGTGTAGAATTAGTACTATGAGGCTCTGGAACTTTGAGGCCATCAGAGTTCCACCCGCGTTGCCTCTTAATTGGCTCATTATTTGCTACTTGATCTGTAAAGACAGCCAATAATATAAAGAGGCACAAGATCATTTACTTCAAATGTTCAAAATTTGCAACTAGTTCGATATTGAGAACTGAACATTTTAATTCCTTCTAACTTATATGTAGAAGAAAACCAATGCCAACAAACCATGAAAATTACTATTTCCACCAAGTTATGGCATCTCATAATTATATGCCCAAAAAGGATTTTTATGGGTTTATCCACACAAACTCTTTCTTCAGAATTATCAGAAAATGAAAAACTTACGAGTTCAAATGACGAAGAATACAGTATAGATACATTTCACAGAAAAGAAAATCATAGCATGAAGTTTCAGATAGAAAATTGTATATCTAAAAAAATGAGAATTTAGGCAGCAGACTAACAGTAACAGATATAAAGGTTAAGTATTGGGGATAATATTTTCTTTACCAGAATTACACTCTGGACTCGTTAACATTGGAAATGAAATTGAAAAACTGAAGAATGAACTTTTCTTGGACAGAAATTTTAAGAAGAAAGAAGGATCACTATATTAATGCTAGTCATCCTAACCCAAATGCTGCCCTTGGCCAGATTATAGTGAGCACAGTTTCCAAATAATGAATAGAGCTTTGTATTCAATAGAAGAATACGTCACTCAAACTTCAAAACCTATGTCAAGCCTGCCATATCACATTAGATATATGGTGGGAAATAAATAATAAATTCACATATGGAAGGCACAGCAATAGCAGGGTGAAAACTAAACTCTTTTCCCCGCACCTATCATCTTTTGAAGACATTTGTTCTATAAGCATCTTCTGAAGATGTTAAATATCTCCCAGTTAAAGTCGAGTTTACAGATCAGATACAAAAAAGTGTACTAAGTTTCTCTTTTCTCCTAATTGCTCAGTTTTTTTTTTTTTTTGTATTGGCACCAGGTATCCGGAACAAAGTCCTGACTAATCCCAGTGTACCTCGGGTAATTCAAGGGGAAATTCTCCTTATCCAATGGCCCCAAAAAATTGTTTGCACAAAAGGGTTCAAACCTTAGACAAGGAGGAAGTATACCACCAAGACCAAGGCTCTTACCACTTGATCCAACTCCTCGGTTTTCTAATTACTCAAATTTTTGTCTCTCCCAATAACAAATTGATTTTGTGATTCTCAAACTGCCAGCTTCTTCAACCATCAACCAAGTAATTCCCCGGGTAACAGAGTTCAGAATTTGTGCCTGTGCCTTTTTCAGACATGAAATTACTCATATGCTACAAATAAGAGAGATCACAAATGTTTTTTTTTTTTTTTAAATTTAAAAAAAAAAAGAAAGGAAAAATAACTAAAAAATGAATCTTATAAACAAAAAGAAGAAGAATATAAACACATCATCTTGGCAGCAAAACTATATAAGACTTCAAAAACCTTAACAAACCAAAAGAATACGTTAGAACATAAAACTTCAACAAAAATAAGAAAGACCCTCAGGATACAACTCTTACCATTAAGTTTTCTTTTCTCAGCAGATGCAGCTGGGCAATTCTCATTCTCAACATAGACATCCTTTTTTACAGGAGATAAAGTATCCCCAAGAACAGCAACATGACTATCCTCCACAATAGCCAATCCACTTTTCTCGCTCTCCTTTTCGACTTTTTCAGAATTATACTTCCAATCAATTGGCTTAGTCTCCAAAACATCCTCTTCCATGGAATTATCATCAGAACTCAGGTCTAAATTCAACTTTTCAGAATACCCTACGTCTGTATCAATTTTCTTACTTATGTCTGCATTTGTAGCATTGTTGTCATCTTTCCCTCCATTAGATGACTTGTTCTCATGTGGCTCTTCAACATCCATTGGATGTGATTCACCACCAACTGGGACAACACTGCTGGAAGATGGTTCCACCATCTCAGGCTTAAAAATATCTAGTTCTAATTTGACAAGATCAGTAATTACATTATCCTTTAGTTCAATCTTTTCATTAACTGACACAGAATCAGTAGAAATAGAATCAAATTTTACTTCAGACCCTAAAATAGGGCTGACCTCAGATACCTGGTTGTCTGGAGTAGAACAGTTGAGCATGACATCCCCGGATGGAAGCTTTAAACCCTCATTCTCAAGCTGGAGCTTTGAATCCTCATTCGCAAGCTGGGGCATTGAATCCTCATTCTCATGCTTGGGACTTGAATCTTCATTCTCCAGCCAGGGCTTCAAGTCCTCATTCTCCTGCTGGGGCTTTAAGTCCTCATTCTCCAGCTGGGGCTTTAAGTCCTCATTGTCTAGCCGGGGCTTTGAATACTCATTATCCAGCTCGGGCTTTGAGTTTCTGTTCTCCTTTTGAGTTTCAGTGTTCTCCATACCTTGCCCACTAAATGCTACCTCAGAGACCACAATCTCGGGTACTTCAGTTCTACTTTCGAAGGCAGCTGTATGAACAAGCAGCTCCCCTTCCACCTTAGCAGAGTCAGTAGCACCAAGTAAGCCGTGTTCCTCAACTTTTTCTTGCTCAAAGGCTTCCACACTCTCATTAATGTCAACTTGAACCGCAGCGTTATCTGGTTTATTGTTCTTGTTACCACAAGGAGTTGCAACATAGTTAGCTGTTTCTGCAGCAACTGGTATTGTCTGTGCATCTTTTGCAACAACAGCACATTGCAATTTACAATTAAGATCATTATCCACAACCTTTTTAGCATTTTCCATATCAATGCGAATAGCGTCATCCAGCCGTCTGATCAAATCATCCTTCAAACCCTTGGTTGTCAATTTCCTTCTCTTAAGCTCCTCTATCAGCTCCATAACCTTCCACTGATCAATTGGTAGATTGCCAAGAATTGGATAGATTGACGACATATTTTCCAACTAAAAGTCACCTTCACAACCCTGACTAAAATATTAGAATTGATACCCAAATAGGCAACTAAAAGAGAACACCAAAACCAAATTAAACTTCAGAGAAACATACAAAAAGAGGTAGAAATCCAACCAGTACTACACATGGAATGGTGAACTGAAGGCAAAAGTGATAAAAAAATGAAGCTTTATCTCATTTGAAAAAGAAAATCATAACCTGGGAACCAATATGGGCTGAAGATGATACACGATTTTGAAAGCAACCAAACAAACATGTAGAGGTAAAGGAAATAATACAGCAGAAATATCTTGTTATCGATTCAAGAGAAATGCACTGATCCCATTATGGTTCCAAGATCTCAGTGTTTAGGTCCTAAAATATATTTACCATAGTTTGTCACAGAAGCTGTAAAGGCATACTATTGTACAAGACAAGTTTGCAATCCCATAAGAAATTAAATTTTGTCCATGGGAAGATCTTAATAGATATTGTTCTGCAAAAATAAATAATATATGCACAAGTTCTTAGTAGCCTAAGAGCAATGCATCATGTATGTCTCACATGGACGTGTGAGAAACCAAGTTAAACAAACAGGCAACCAAAATATAAACCATTATACCGATAAGATGCCATGCAGTATTATAAAACAAATGACAATAAAACAAACAAGCCGAACAAAACTTAAGAGGCCAAGCCTAAACTTTCAACAGTATACACAAACATCATGCCCCTTTTTTTCCAAAAAAAAAAAAAAAAAAAGGGACCCGCCGAAAAGGTCACAAGAAAAAAGAAAGAAAGTAGTAGGCGTAAAGTTCTAATTCTTCATGAACCATGTGATATTATTATCCCATATTAAAAAAAGAGACTATAAAAAGAAGTATAAAACAATTACCATGCATACTTTCCAAAAAACATATCCCACGCAAAGAACCAAGACTCTTTTTTTCTGATCAGCAAGAACAAGATTTTATGAATAGAAACCAATAAGAAAAAACTCAAGTGTCTTAACAAATTAAACCATTAGTTTGAGAAAACAGAGCCCCCCAAGAAATATCCAACGATGCAGCAATATGCAACAAAATCAACGAACACAGTGATTTAAAACTTAACTGAAAAATAAAAGCCATTGATGAAAGGGGGAAATCACTCACAGGAATAGTCGGCTCACGGAGCGAAACACACGACAGCGTGACCTTCGGTTAGGAAAAGGAGATGATATGCTAAAACCGCATTGACAACACAAAGCCCACACATTTGAGAAAGTAGAAGCAGTAAGCCATTACCCTTAAACCCACAGGGAAGCGAAAAGGGAGACGCTGAATCTCGTTAAAACTTAACTCTGCCACAGGCCCACAACCGTTTCGTTTCAATTTCCTGAAAACCAATAAGTCTAGGGGCGCTTGCATTCCCGCCGCGGCACCATGCCACGTCAGCAGATAATATTAAAAAAAATTAAAAATAAAACAAAACAAAAACAAAATACGCGAAAGGGAGGGAAATCGAATGAAAATCGTGCTTGAGGAAGCTTGCTGTAGAGCGAAACCAGAGAGAGAGATCTGAGCATTCCGTCTTTCGTCGCCATCGTGCGTCTTTGGCCGCCGTCGTTCATTCCGCTAATGGTCGCCGTCCCGTTGTTGCGTTCGCCGTCGTCACATAGTCCAGATCTCTGAGTCGCCGCGTCGTGGGTGAGAGAGTGGCCTGCGGTTGCCGTGAGAGGTCCACAGTGATTCGGTTCTTCAACCCAGTCCTCCGAACATTCTTGGTGAATTTCTGCAGACATTTCTTCAGACATTCTTCAATAAGTTATAAAAATTTTCTTAATGAATGGCTCTGATATTGAACAGGTTGTTGGGTACTTAACACAAGCACTGCAGAGTTCGTGGGTGGATTTGGGTCAGGCCATCATCTCAGTTAAATTTATTAGGTAATAACAAGTTTGATCTTCTATGAGGCTATGAGCTGCATAGCATGCTATATTGAGTTGTGTTATGCCCATGTTTCCTTGATGAATTTTAGAACTTTGAGAGCGTCTCCTTCTCATGGAAGTAAATGCTATATTGAATTTTGTTATGCCCATGGAGTCCTTTTGAGAAAGGAGTTGCAACCATATGACTGCAGATTTCATTTCCCTTACAAATAATAAATCAACGGTTTAATGGAAAGGGGATAAATATGATAAATTGAAATATTGATTACACCTGAAAATGAGGTTGTAACATTATAAAAACGCAAAACCAAATTGCATGATGCCATCTAGCTGTTTAAAAGTTTTAAACATGTTTTACATTCATTGGAATATAAAATGGCTATGTAGACATAATTCAAATTACAATCCCTGCAGTATGACACCTAAAAAATATAGAAAAATGGAAGTTTCCCACATACCTGTGGCCTCTCAAATTGATTAAAAAGAAAAATGATAGACAGAAACACAAACACTCATGCACATGCACTAGAGTATGGAGATTGACCCTCAAACAACAAGCTTTTTCATGTTACACGAAAATTTACCACCCAGCTAATACTAGGAGAGTTAAAAGTTTTCAAATGTTATATTAAAAGAATCACAGAGATGCAAAACAATGAAACAAGTGACATTATTATTTTTTCTTTATGATTGTCTTTACATCTCTATGACCTCAACTTCTCACAGTTGCAGATCAAGATTCTCACGATATCTTCAGCATTGCATCACCTGTTGAACTAGGCCTACGCTTAATCCATTACCTATAATTAAAACCAGGCACATCACATATTTACACACGTTAAAAATGGCTTTTGATTTAGCATTTTTTTGGCATTTCTCTCATGAATAAAAACCAGCTGTTTTTCATTTTCAATATCCCCAAGGCTAGCAGTCTTTGAGAGATGCCAATGATCCCCACTTCTTTTTCTTTCTTTCTTTGGCTGGATGCAAAAGGAAACTTGTTTAATAGCAAATGGCCACACAATTGCAACCATAAAAGTTCCAAAGTTACTGCAAGAATGAGAACGAGGAATCCACTGATTCGGTTGAGCATTTTGGGTATATAGGAATTAGAATCATTGCTTGTTATGGCTATGCAGAGAGTCAAATATCTGAGAATTTGTATGCACTGAACTTAATATTGTAATATATATGTGATTTTCTGATTCCAATTATTGAGATCTTTTCCATATTTGTGGCATATTTTAGTGGAACCTGCCCATTAGCAAAAGTCCCCTCAATAAGATATTTATAGCTTGCATGATTAACTCCATTACTAAGCCCTTATTAAAATAATTTTGCCAACAATGATTCTCTCTTTAATGGAGATATTTAAGAGATATATTGACAGCGCATTTGTCTCCCTCTCAGCATGGGAAACGGGAAAGAACAACCATCTACGCTAACATCATCTAGCTCAAACACCTCATCCGCGGTATGTTATATCATTTAATATATCAATAACATTGGAATTTGTTGAGTTGATATTTATTTTCAAAATACATCAATAACTTTATCTAATAACATGTTAGGACATAACATCAACTAGTCCAAACATCCCAAATTACATGCCTGGTTACTATGGACTAGTGCCTGCGTGGTCACCAGCTTTTCTGTCATATCCAGTTGGCAACCAATATCCAATCAACATACAGGTGGTGATAACATGTTATTATTTATTTTTAATAAGTTGGCTTCTTTTCAAGAGTTTAATTGTAGATTTTTTTGTGCTTTTTGCAGACTGCTGGTTACCCATTTCGACATGACATGGAACCTCCGACTTATTTCATCAATGCAAGCTCCGCTACAAGCGGAATAGTTGGTTCAAAGGATAATAGACCCGATGGTGGGGAAACCGAAGCGCCATGTACATCTCCTAGAGTTGAAGAAAGTACAAAGAATAGACCAAATCTACGGAAAACCGAGGATGGCAATGCTAGGGCATCTCAGAATGTGCAAATTGATTATGATATGATTGAGGAGCCACAGTCAGGGATGGAGTTTAATTCCCTTCAAGATTTAATGAGTTATTATAAGCAATATGGCAAGAAATGTGGGTTTGGGGTGATGACAAAAAGGACTGAGAGGGGAGAAGATGAGACTATTAGATATGTCACCCTTGCTTGTGCCCACGGCGGGAAGGCCCGGAATAGGACTTTGAATGTTGCCAACCCACGTCCAACAGGAAAGAAGGAATGTAAGGCAAAGATTAATGCCTTAAAATCTGATGGAAAGTTTCGGTTGACTACAGTACATAATATCCACAACCACGACCTCAGTCCAAAGAAATCCTGCTTCTTTCGATGTAATAGAGAAGTGAGTGACTCGGTAAAAAGGATCCTAGATACAAATGATTTGCCTGGCATCCGAATGAATAAAAGCTTCGGATCTCTTGTTGTTGGTGCAGGTGGATTCGAAAACCTTCCGTTTTTAGAAAATGATCGTCATAATTACATCGATAATGCAAGACATCTCCTACTTGGCGCAGGTGGTGCTAGAGCACTTCAAGAATATTTTTTATGGATGCAATACAAAAATCCTGGATTTTTTGCATTGATGGATTTCAATGATAACGGGAGATTAAAGAATGTCTTTTGGGTAGACCCCCGTAGTAGATCAGCCTATTAATATTTCGGTGATGTGATCACATTCGACACCACTTACCTAAAGAATAGATATGAGACGCCATTTGCACCATTTGTGGGTGTAAACCACCATGGACAGTCAATTTTGTTAGGAGCATGCTTGATTTCTAGTGAGGATACCGAGACCTTTGTGTGGTTATTCCAAACCTGGTTGCAGTGTATGGATGGTATAGCTCCGAAATCTATTATCACCGATCAAGATAAAGCTTTGAAAAATGCAATCGCTATTGTTTTTCCAGAAACCCAGCATAGATTTTGCTTGTGGCATATACTGAAGAAAGTCCCTGAGAAACTTGGCTCATATGGTTCCTACAAAACTGGGATGAAAAATGCATTGATGAAATGTGTGTATGACACCCAAAGCATTGAAGAGTTTGAGAAATGTTGGGATCAGTTAATTACCACTTACAACTTGCATGAGAATGCATGGTTGCACAGTTTATACGTTGAGCGTGAGCATTGGGTACCAGTATTCTTGAAAGAATTTTTTTGGGCTGGAATGAGTACAATGCAGCGGAGCGAAAGCATGAATGCATTTTTTGATGGTTATGTTCATGCTAAGACAAACTTAAAAGAGTTTGTTGACCAGTTTGATAACGTGTTGAAAAAAAAATTTGAAAATGAAAATGTCGCAGACTTCCACTCATTTAATACCACAATTCCTTGTATATCTAGATCTCCGATTGAGAAGAGGTTTCAAGAGTTGTACACGAATGCTAAATTCAAGGAAGTTCGGCAGCAAGTTATCGGAATCATCGATATGAATCCGAAGTTACTTAAGAGTGATGGTGCCCGAAAGACCTATCTGGTAGAGGATGAAGTTTGTTTGGAAGAGTTCGCTAAGCTGGTTACACATTCTGTGGATTTTAGTGAGGAAGATGTAGCTGCAAAGTGTTCTTGTGGATTATTTGAGATGAGGGGGATATTGTGTCGGCACATTTTGGCCGTATTCAAATGTAATGGGATTAAATTTTTGTCAAATAGGTACATTTTAGATCGATGGAGGAAGGACCTCAAAAGAAGATACACGTTAATTCACAGTAGCTATGACGAAGGGGATCAGCGCGCAGATTCTAATAGATGTTCAAGTCTGTTGAATATCTGTTATCAGATGATCATTCATGCAGCGGGTTCAAAAGAGCATACTGAGGATGCAATTAATAAGTTATATGCAATGATTGACTTGTATCGTGCCAACCAAGAACCCCCATCGATATCACGTACGGGCTCTAATGTTGGTTGTACGCTAAAGGACATAACTATGGTCGGTAGTTCTGGGCAAGCACTCAGTCCACATGTTGTGCGAGAAAAAGACAGACTCACATTTCTGAAGAGAGCATCCAGGATAGAGACAGACATGTGGAAAGCTAAAGCGAAGACGAAAAAAGCACCAGTAAAGGGGAAACGTAAAGAGGTGCAAAATTGTCTATAGCATTTTTATTTATATTTTATAAATGCAAATATGAATAATCTGCTAGTTGTTATTTGTTCCTTGGTTATTAGCGAGATGGAAGAGATACACCAATCATGGATACATGCAGGAATTTATTTGGCCCTTCAAAGATAGATATGTCAAATGTTGGTGGTGTGCAGGTATATATATTAATAATTATATATTATATTTGTATTACAATATTCTAGAGTTCTCTGAAGAGTATTTATCACCAGGCTATTCCATACATTAGTGAAACTCCGATCTGAGAAACAGTGATTGCGAGTCAAGAAAGTGTAAGTTCACTCAAATTTAGCATATTTGAATAATAGTAATACCGATATCAATTTAATGTTTGGATGCTATTTGTTACAGATGCGATTTGGGTTGGATAGATCACAACCGGTGCAACCTGACTTGGATGGATCACAACGGGCACAATGATATGTCGGTTGTCTTGTATGGTAGATTTGTAGTAATTCATAGTACTCTAAAACAGGCAGCAATTGCACCTAATTCTCCTTGAAATAGAGGCCCCAATCATGACATGCATATATGCATTCTATGTGGTGGTTCAGTTGCTCATTTATTTTGCCTTTTTATGGCATTTTAATTTTAACAGTTGGAGGGAACTCAGGTGCCTTGGAGTTGTAGGCTGATGCTTAAGTATCTTAAATAAGAGATTTGAGTGAGATTGCTGCAAATATTCCATTGCTGGAGGAGTCACAAATTTTAGAACCTACATCAATAATATGCAAATCGAGATTCTAATAGACAAAATTTTAACTCAATCCCAGAATACTTCAAAACGTACATCAACATATAAATTTCACAAAACTCCATGATCTCTAGGAAGCAACAACATAGAAAGTTTAGATGTACATAATATTAATAATTTACATATTGTCAAATACCAAACAACATATAGCAAGTTCCAAAATCACTTAGATACTACGAAGTAACATGACACAACAATTACAAAAGCCCAATAAAGTTGGAGTGCATGTGAACACCTTATTTCAATCTCCCTCTTCTCGACATCGTCGAGTTTTTTCTCAAGCTCTGTCTTTCCTTAAAAGTTCATTATATCTTTCTTGAAGTTGGAGCTCATAGTCGTGATTATTATCTACCCACTTAAAAAACTTGTCATATGGTAATCCCTGATCATTTTTTACATATATAAAAAAAATGTTAGATGTAAATAATATTAATCATAATATTAATTTGATTAGACAAACTTGACATGCCTTATATTAGACAATGATTAGTGGGTGTGATGGTTTATTTTTGCCTTTGACTTTTTTGGCACCTGAGTTTTTGGCTTTTATTGTATATTTTTCAAAACTCTAGGGTGGCCTTTTGGGATTGTTTCCACGGTATTCCTCCACCATAAGTGATTTTTAATAAATTTTTTATAGAGTCTCTCTTGGATAGGGGACCTCTGTCTATTTACCAAAAAAAAAATCATAATATTAAGCATTTTACGTTACAAATTATGTAGTTACCCTTGTGTTGTACTTTGGACAACTTAAGAACAGTCGTCTTGGATTTTCGTCAATATTTGAGTATCGCAGTGTGGTTTCAACCTCATATAAATAGAATGGTTGACCAAAAGTACATTTAGCAAAGGATGTAGTAGTCATTGATCATGATGATGACATATGGACAAAGGCCACATAAATGTGCAAGCAAGTAGTGTAACCAATTGATATGATAAGTAGAGAAAAAAAAAACAAGTGCTAATTCATTAAACTGAATTGATGCTAAACTAAAACAGGACAAGAATCAAGGGTGCATGTCCATTATCAAAGGACGTTAATTAATTTCAAATAAATGGGCCTTAATTCAGGAAAAGTCTGTCGACTATCACCTAAAGAGACTCTAATGATGAAAAAAATATATAAATTTTTTATAAAAATCACACAAGTAACAGCTTCTCTAACTATAAAGTGGGAATACATAAATTCACACAAGTAAGCAGTTTTTAATCAAAAATTATAGAATAGCATTTCACACAGTAGACCCAAATTAAAACTAAAATAGTCTAGAGAAAGCATAACCATGTAACATGAACAAACAACAAAGAAACTTTCAGAGACAAACATCACTAGCTGTCTGGAACACAATACTGTTGGGAGCTACAACTTGAAAATACAAAGAAAGTAGCTATATCAATTTGAGAACATAAGCAGAAAAGTCACAAAAAAACTCCAGAAATCTCATTTTGGATACCTCTTCATTTGGCACATGCTCATGTTTGGATACCTCTTCATTTGAACACAATCATGAACGCTACTTTCATTCACAACACATAAAGGTTCCCAAAAGCAAGCACGCATATGAAGCCATCAACACAAGCATGCAATTGTGATCACTCGTACATATATGGATTAGTTACTGAGAACGAAAGCAATCAACATCAATACAAATCAAATTCAAAAGCTTGGATTTTCACAAGCTAGGTGTATGTTTGTCTTTCATAGGAGCTAAAATAATCCATCAAAACACATGAAGTATAATTGATATATAAAATGTATGCTGCAAAGTAAAACCAAAAAAAGGGCGAAAATAAGCTAACTAACCTGATCTGTACATGCTGGTTAGGGTTAGGGTTACACCAGTTACGATTAAGTCGCGGGTTGGGTACGGGTTAGGGTTAGGGTCTCGAGTTAGGGTTTCGATGACTGCGGTTTCGTGCGTCGATTTTCAAGTGGAAAGCTGAGGTTTTTGTGGGAATGGAGGGGAATAGTGCTTGAGGAAGATGAATAAAGATGGAAATTTGGGGGGGGGGGGGGGGGGGGGGGGGGGGGGGTGGGGGGAGTGGGGGGGGGGGGGGGGGGGGGGGGGGGGGGGGGGGGGGGGGGAATTGTGCTTGAGGAAGACGAAGGTGAAAGACGAAGCTTTCGGCTTCAAAGGGGCTACATTGTCGGTTTTGTGGGTCGATTTCGCCGAGGAAGGTGGGACTTTCATGGGTCGATTTCAATGGTGAAAGATGGAATGAGTGAATTGTATTAGGTCTGGAAATGGGGGGAGAGGGGGAAACGATGAGGAATGAGGGGGAAGGAATCGAAGGAGGAAACAGAAAGAGGAAATGGGGGAAATGGGGAAAGGGGGAAACGAAGCAAAAGGCATCTTTTGCTTTTCGCCACGTGGGATGCGATGCCGTGGCAAGGATGCAAGCTGGTTGTCTATAGCGTTTTTTATTTTAGCTGCTTATCATTCCCATGCCGTACACTGCCACGTTAATGATCATTTTTATTCTTATATCTAAACACATATATTTAAATAGAATGCACCTATTAATATGTGATTTAGGAGATAATAAATAGATTTTTTTAATGTATTTTATATATCTCTCCCCCCAAAAAAAGCTTTAAGATGAATTGAAAACGGGAAAACTAAAAAATAGTTTTGGAAATTTCTTTGGAGGGAAATGATATTTAATATGAAGTGTGGAATTCTTTTTTAAAAAAATAAGTAAATTTAAGATTTATTTGAAAAAAATTATTTTTTTTAATAGTAGATCATATTATTTTTAAAAAGAGTATACGCATTTGCCCAATTTATGAATGTATATAATGTTATTCCATACAAAATTTAATTCACAAACTGATATGACGTAATATGATATGTTAGATCATAAAATTATTTTTATTATAAAATTAATCTAACAAATCTCATCATAAATTCAAATAAATTTATAAATTTACTTGTACGTAATCTCTTTATATTTGTTATAATTTGAATGACGATATAGTGACTGGCAAGAACACTGAAACGGGACTTGACGGCTTAGCTTGCTTCTTTTTGAAGGTTCATTTTTATTATTTTGCTGGGATTTAGAAAATACAAAACTATCCAGTGTTTTGGCATCATTATTTAGCAGGAAAACTATAGGTAAGAGCAACATACCATTGCATCCTGACAAGGCTGTTGCCTTGCATACCTTTAATTGGATGAAGCAAGCGTTTGAAGTGGTAACTGATAATCTAATAATTAAGCAGGAAAACAAGCCCTCCAATGAAAGTCTGAAATGCACTAAACGAATGTAACTTAAAAGCAGTTTTTGCTCTTTCTTTTGGTTAGCTTAATAACTATGATTAAAAGCCAGAGCACAAGTCAAAACTCATGTATTAGTGCATGGTTTCCGGCAGGCATCTCTTCAGGGAATGTTTTTTTTTTTTTTGGTGATCGGGCATTTGTACAGAGCCCCTCATTGCGGCCACTAGTTTTGCATCCTTTCATTTCTGCCTCACCGTGCAACTGTTAAATATAGTAATATTCTACCTACTCATTTTCTTCATCACTTTCTTCCTCGCTTTCCCGCAAGTTCAGATGGTTCATATTCTTTTCAAGTGGTGGAAGCCCGTCGTCGGAATCAGAAGAGTTGTCTGTTCCTGAAGCAGCAGACAGCAAATACACAATTTTAATGTTAGTGTAGGTTTTTATTCCGCACTGCTTCAAGTTATAAGCTTGCATTATTAATTTCCCTAGTTTCATGGATATGGGATCAATATCAGGCTTATGGAAAGGATTATAACCCCAAAAACCTCCCTCTGGTCTTTCAGGACCAACTATCACATGACAGTTCTCGAGGAGATATCATTACAGGCAGAAGAATATACAAGGAGTACACGGGAAATTGACATGATTGTAACGACATACAAGATGGACAACTGACATGATTATGGAATTGAGAGTACCTGAGAAAAGTTGGAGGAAAAAAAGGTAATGTGATGATTACAATGAAGCTTATGTGTGTTTTCCATTGATTCATTTGCCTTATGACCTAAAAGAGTGGATCATTGGAACAACTTACAAGATGAATTGTCACATGGAGAATATGTTTTTCACTGATCGTATGATTTTGTAAAGAGTAGAGTTCAAAACACAGACAAATGTAGGAACAATAAAGAAGGAATAAAAGATTGGAACAAAAGCTGATGCAGATATATCTTGATCTCTGGAGGAGCAAGTCTGAAATATGTGTCATCTAAACATATGAACAGAGTTTAAAAGACATCCATGAAACAATGGTGTTTCACCATATGTTGATGGACAAATCCTACTTGTGGTGGATGGCAGAAAACCAAAATAACAACACCACCACCAAAAAAGGATGATAATATAAGAAATGTTTCAATGACAATGTGTATGTCTGTCTATACCAAAGAAGAGATGGAAGAAGGCATGTAGGGCAGCACCGTTTCCAGCTTACAGGTGTCACAGAAAATGAGGGGAATGCTAAATAAAACAGAGATGGGGGTAGTGAAACATCTAGTTCAACAAACTGACATTGATAAATTGAAAGACAAAATGGTTAGCTAGCATCCCCAAGAAGGGGAAAGGAGTCTACTGGGTTGCGTTGAATCAAGAAAAAAAAAGGGTTGCAAATGTGATTTGCAGGTGCAACGATAGCCAATTGCACAACCCATTTGATGGGAAACATGTTCCACATAACTTCTAGTTCACTTAATAAGGACCTTAATCTGGCATTCAGACGTGGGGATAGCATTTTTTTGACAGCCACTAACTTATACCTTCCACTTCTGGGGGAACCTTCGGAACCTGGCGTTGTTGGGAAAGCCAAGCATTTTGAGTTGAAATGATATCAGCACTATTTTCACAGTCAGAGTATGCCTTCAGAAGTTCCCTGCGTCAATTAGAAATGCCAAAATTTGAAAGAGAGCAAGATTGATGGAAATCAAAGCACAATTATTTTAGGAAGTATAAAAGTGAAACCTCAACTCTCCAAGGTGTATCCATTCTCCAATCAACGAAGTATCATTATATTTTACAAAGATTAGCTAAGAAAAACACACACCTGTTGAGGGACAGGAAAGCATGACCCCACTTGAACTTGCCAAGCAACAGATTTGCAGTTTCCTCTTCCCCACTGTAAACCATATGATGGACATATGAAAACGGTAAGTTTCTCCATTGGAGAACACATCCAATCATGGTGCAGCAGAATATCTAATATCTATGTTCACAAATAGAAGGCGATACCAAGAATAATGGAATAGTGACCCCTCAATATTAGAGATGCAGCTGAAATAGATTATGTAGAGCATAGCCCCTATTAGTGTAGGGAAAGAAACGCTAGAAGTAAAAATAGGATACCAATAAGGCTAAAAACTGAATTGGTATCTTGGGAAAATATTAGACAAACAGAGCATTTCCTTCAGATCTCAGAATTCTGCCAGTGTTTCTTCTAATGCAAGATTTTGTAGCTAATTCTATCAAAGGGGTGTGCTAGTGTGGGTTCAGTCATTCAGATTCCCCTCAACACCTGTAGGCTTAAAATAAAATGTGGTTGTTTCGTTGGGCTTCTTCAGTCTAACTAAGCTAATTCTACCATAGGAGTCACATTATACCATCTCTGACCTTTTGGCTACAAGGATACAAGCAACAGCAATTTCAGACCTTTTGATGATGCCCATGTGTCTTCATATTGCCTCTAATAAAACTGAAATAAGCCAGTAACCTTCTATCTCAATCAGACTGATAGTAACTCATTCTAAAGTTATGTACATAATTTTCTGATAAGAGCCTTAGGAAAAATCTACCAATCAAAAAAAAAAAAAAAAAAAAAAAGAGCCTTAGGAAAAATCTGCATCTATATTGCAATGTGCATATCATAAATAGGATTCAGGTAATACAAGCTAATCCACCTGCTAACTTTGAAATATAACTAAATGTGTCCTCTATCTGTAATTAAGAGCTGCTTACTTAAAGAAAACATGAGAGTATATACCAAGTTAGGAAAAGAGACAACACCAACTAACTCCAACATGGGTTTAGCAACCTAAGAAAACTGTATTACTTAGGAAGAGGTTTGGGTACCATATAAGTAAAGCTGCAGATAATGCCTCTACACAAGATAGTTCGCATGGTCTACCATAATTCACTGGATTTGCTGCTACCAGCCATGGCACTGCAATTTCAAGTGATTTGCTAAAGTCAAAGACAGGCAAAGAGACAATCAAACACAGCAATTCTATGAACAAATAGGGGTAAGTTTTATTAACTTAAAGATCTGGTAACGTTGACATAAGCGAAATTTTTTTTTTGATAAAGACATAAAAGACATTTCATGAGCACACTAAATTCTTCAACACTTGTTCTAAAAAATTATAAAAAAAAGAAAAGAAAAAGAACAAGAGTATTCAATGAGGTACAAAACATGATTTTTTTCGAAGTGTCAACAAGCTTGGAGTGATCTAATAGAAAGAATGACAAATGAACCCATAATCATATTCCCCAAGCATAGTATGTGGAAACCCACAAAAGACATTTTCAGGATACATAAATATACATTAAAGAAACGCATATTCATAAGCATATATATGTGTGTGACTTTAAATTAAATAAGAAACTCCCTCGAGTAATTATGTAAAGAATCGAAATCCATACAGAGACGAGGAGCAGCACAACGCAGCTTCACAAAAGGTACGTCACCCAAGCGGGCCCATGAGCAATCCACAACAGCTAATCCTTTCCTCTTCATTAAGCTATGATCTTCTTTTGAGACACATTGTGTACCAACCGGACTGCCAGGGTGAATATAAACATATAAAAAAAATGAATACAGGAACTTCTAAGTATTTTATACACACGTAACAAGTATTACTTTTTTAGTATAAGATTTTGACCATAGAACTATCCTACCCGATCAAACTCATTACTACCTGAAACATAAGGAATGCAGTGACATCCAATTTCATTCCAGATGTATCATCTACGTATTGAATAGAATAATAGATTCTAGTACAGATTTGCATTCATAAGATTAAAGTCTCTCTGTCACTCTTGGCAGTTAGGACAGAACCAAGCATTCTGCAGCTCAATCAGCTTGCTGACCTCCCCCCACCCAAAATCCAATCTCAAAAGAAGCTTTTAATAATTGAGAGATTACATTATTTTTTAGCTAAATATGTTCTATGAGGAAAGTACATTAATTGGGATCTGTCAAGAAATAAGAGGTATAATGTGGGAAGAAATGAATAGATGATAGCCCCATCAACGAAAATACATGTTATGCCAATCCTACTGGTGGAATAGAAGCTACAAGTTTTTTTCTCCTCTCTCTCTCTCTCTCTCTCTAAGTTGGAAACTATTCATCTTTCCCTCATCGTATGCAAGAACAACCATCTAGTTTTCAAACACGTTATATATATCCAAAAATATCTAACAAACATAAATGTGAAAGGAGTCAATAACAATAAGTTAATACCACTGACAAATTAAGGTAAACGGAGCAATCTGTATGAGTACCTTAAAACAACGCCCCCAAAACCATTACTCACGCGCAACTCCTGCATGAGATTTTCCAAACATCAAGCTTACTGGCATGTCAAACTGCCTATTATATCATGACAGTACACTACGTCCATAAAAATACTAGATTTAGGTATAAGCTGAAGTAAATGAATCTGCTAAAAAAGAATGAATGAAAGAAAACATTTTGGTTTTAAAATCTCAAATAAGCATGAACCCCCTAACCCAGCTAAATTCGAAACTTAGCAGCCAGTTCTCTTAACTGGCATTGCTTCTTAGTAACAAGGTTTGGAAGATCACTATCAATCAAAATATTTCAACCACTTGCCAATCCTAAAGACTAAAACTAAACTGAAAATATTTAAAGATACTAAAGAGTAAAGACCAAATGCCAACCCTATGCTAAAACAGAATTAACAATGAGAAGAAGAAGAAGAAGAAGAAGAAGATATTTAATTCAACATAAGAAAGGTGTAAATGTGCATGAGCGAATCATGATAAGATAAAATGTGAACCAGATACTTTCTTTTAGTAGGCCGAATCTTGAAAGCTTCCTTCCTGTGCACCTTTTTGCATCACATTGTCCGAAATCCTAAATCAACACCACCACACCGCTTAATCTCATTGTTGGAAATTCATAGAATTCACACATGACAGAGTTACAGATCCTAACAACATCATTGATCTAACCCATAAAGATCTCAGAAAATTGTTTCTTTCACTGCAACAAACAAACCAGCAAACAAGCAAAAAAGTGTTACCCTCCCACTGCTAATTGTGTGCTCACTATATACAAATTAGATTTCAGCCGCCTCAATACTCCTTCAAATATAAAATCCATCCGAAAATAATTACAATCACAAATAATGACTCAGACATAAGATAACTGGTGACAGCGAACAACGAATCAAAATCAAAGAAAATCAAAAGGGCAAAAGAGAATAAGTAGAGGAAAGAAAAAAATGCTTACCCACATAGCAAGTTGGATTTTCGGACCTGCAGGCTCCTCTTCAGCTGCTGCAACTGTAATAAAGTTATCAGCAGTACAAAATCAAAACCGATCGATTGATGAAGCGGCAATACCTACAACACCTTTAATACGAGAAAAAAGGGGATTCGTAAAATAAGAGCAAGTTATCAAATTGGGACCTTGATCAGATGGAAGAGACTCGTCCTCCCTGGAAAATTCATAGAAATAGACAAGTGAGACGACGAAACTCAATCCAAAAACAAAAAGACTACGGAAAAAGTTGGGTGTGAAATTAATAACCGTGGAAGTTGATGCCTGCTGGATTGCGCCCTATGGGAAGGGTGATTTTTGAACCGCTTGGTCTTGTTGTTGTGACCCATGCTCTGCGAAGTGCGAAGACTAGGAAAGCAAAGGACTAGTACTGAGAATAAGTGGCTGACGGAGGAGCTCTGGGAACGGTGAATGCGTGCGTGCTTTCGGTTTGCTTTATATAGGTTACCACTTTTCGGTCTTGATCTATTTATTTATTAATTCATTTTATTTACTTAGTAAGATACATCTATTTTCTTAAAAAACAAAAATTAAGTCAAATTCAGTTAGAAGAAATTTAAAAAAAAATAATAATATATTTCAAGAATTTTATGTAAAGTTATTTTTATGTATTTTTTACGTATTCTGTTAATGTAATTGACTGATTACTGTTTTGACCAATTATATTAGTGGAATATAAAGAATACGTAAAAATAACTGTATATAGCATAACTTATATCTTAATAAACTATATATTTTTTTTATAAAAAGTAAGAACTTTACTCTAATTTTTTTTCCTCTTTCCGCCTCAACTATTGTATATAAATTATTATTGTAAAAATATTTTGTTTATATATAGTTGTTATTCATGTAAGTCCGTGTAGAGATTGTTAGATTTGATTAGTAAAAGTTATAATTAAATTTTTTTTATAAATAAAATCTTATAATATCAATGACGTGAATGATGCATTTTCTTTATCGATTTGTAAATATAATTTTTCTATTTTTATAATATATATTCAACAATTAATGAGTTGCCGACGGAAATCAAAGCAAATGTATAAAACCACTGAACATGCTAAAAAATGGTTTGCAACATTAGTGCTAGACATATACCATTTCAACCAAACAAGATTTCACCATAGAACACCAGATAGAACACGAGTTAAACACATGCTCAACAGGAAGTTTGGAGGTCAAAAGCAAACTTTTACAATAAACAGTCCCCTCTTCAATAAAAGATATATATGTTTTTTTTTTTTGTTTTTTTGTTTTTTTCATTTCAACTTCCTCACAAGGAGAAAGAATTAATGTTTTGAATACCGTACCGGATGGCATACCGGTCAAGGCACTGGAATGAAATATTTCAGTACCGGTACTGTTTCGTATACCGTTTCGGGATAATCGATATATGAATAAATTATATATATAAATTATATTTCAAAATAATAATCTATATATGAATAAATTATACATGAATACATTTATGTATAAATTATAAATAGTCTATTTTGAATTGAGGATCAAAAAATGAGCTTACAGTTTGAAGAAAAGAAAAAAGAAAAAGAAAAGAGTAAAGGCCGAAATACCAGCAGGTACAGGTCGAAATAGAGGTTGGTATGGCCGGTATTTCGACGATATCAGCCTCTATTTCGACGGGTATGAAACAGACACAATATCTATATCGGACCAGTAGCCAGTACGGTATGTACCGGTTGGTATGGCTGGTACGGTACGATATTAAAAAGTATAGAAAGAATCTCTCAAAATGAGCACAAAGGGACGGATCCCCTTTCAGCATCATCTGAAGCTTACCAAATGAGAAACATATCTCCATGAAACCTAAGACAAAAAAGACGAGGACCACGAAATTAGATAATTACCAAGGTGCATAGACAAAATCTCTTTCTTCTTATCTTTTCCTTATTATAAGGAAAATATAGTATGTACATGCATTGTAGGACAATATTCTCTGCAAATATTATTAGAGCTCATAAAACTTTCACAGCAGGAGGGAAAATATCTCAAGGCCAAGTTTTGTAATTATTTCACGAGTGATCTAGTGTATAAATCTCCGATCGGTTAGAGTTGATCTTCACACAAAGTGTCAGATATTTGCACCCATACCTCATTGCTAGCCCGAGGAATTGACATTGATTATGTCACCTTGGCTTTCATACAACGGGGAGTTGACATAGTCGGCCCGTTGCTCCCAAATAAAAGAGGCAAAAGGTTCGTAGTTATCGCCGTGAATTACTTTACCAAGTTGATAGAAGCAAAAGCGTTGACTACAATTACAATGAGCAACATCACCAAGTTTCTATAGAAACCAATGTGTGTCAATTTGGCATCCCTCGGAGTATAATTTTAGACAACAAACCATAGTTTTAAATTCCATTCCGTTCTAGTCATTCAGGCCAGGATTTTCCATTTCAATGTAATATCTGGTACACTAAACCTCATTGTTTCGTTTTGCTCTAAATTTCAGCCCATTCTGATCCGTTTCAGCCATTATAGTCAAATTCTGACTATTTTGGCCATAATTAGCATTCCGGACCAGGTTCTGTTTTGGACTGTTTTTGTAATTTTCTTGTGTTTGAATGAAATTTTTGTAAATTTTAAATTCAAATAGTATTTAATTAGATCTAAAATATAAAATGTATTTATATAATTTTAAGTTTTTGTAACTTTAAATATGTCTCCTCATTCTTTTTTTTTAAATATTATTATTTTTAATAATTTCTCTATTCTTTTTTTTTCTTTAATTCTATCTCTCAACTCAAATTTGTGATTTTTTAAACTTATATTCATTTTATTAATCTTCAATTACTCCATATATATACACATATACATGATACACACCTACATACATATATATATGTATTTATTTTATTAGTTGGTAGTTTATATTTTGTTCCAATTCCTTAACCAAAATGGCCACTGGAACGATATTCAAAACTTTGCAATAGACAATAATTTGACTCTGATCACTATCGCAACTGATGCGCAAAGTTAATAATCAAATTTAAGTATTCATCTCTAGGTCACCTGCGGGCCAACAGACATTTTAAGGGAGATCAAAGCATTGAAACATGTAATACACGATTACATACTCCGGTTAGTGACAGATAAGATGCAATCCACCTAGTATGCATCTAACAGTATATAATAATCATAGCAGAACTTTTCTTTCAGGGTGTTATGAAATTGTACCAGAATAAACTAAAATCCTAATCTTTTCATATAATTTCAAACATACATGCTCGTTTATTATCCACCAAGAAAACATAATTTGTGTTGCTCCCAGATTCTACTTGGGAAAAAGCAGACATATGAAGAATCAGAACATGCAATATAAGGCTACCTACACCCCGTTAATGATAGATAAAGATGTAATATTCCAAACATGCATATAGCATTATGAAATATTCGTAACATATAATTTTTTTTTCTTTGAGCAATACTATACATCAAACTAAAGATATCTTAAATACTTAAAACATGATTCATACATACTAATAAGATAAACATCCACGATTACAGTACGGATCTCAAAAAACTGTAATCTCAAAAGTATGGGAGACCAAGCTCCATAATTACTGGCAAAAACTAAAGTATCTACTAGGCTAATACATCGAGTAGTTCGCATAACTCAGTCAAGGATGCCATATTACTATCTATAAATTGGAACATCGAAATGATGAGCTTCGCATCATGCTCGTTGTTGTTTAATTGACCGTCTCCAATTGATCATCTTCTGAAGCGCCTCCTGATTCTAACACACGAGCTATCATTCTAGGTGGGATGGTAGTTGAGACTATCATGATAAGATTTGAGTACAGATCTTAGCAAATTAACAGAAAACTTTCACACAGGTTAGTAATGCATATATGGCAGTAAATGCATGAATGCATAATCAAAGTCATAAGTAAGCATAAAATAAATTGACATGTAACATGGTATAAACTAACATAACTTGAACTGAAATGTGAACTAAACTTGAGACTTGACATGACACGAGCTTGACCTGAATAACATGAACTTGAACTAAAATGTAGATAGAATGTGAACTTAAAACATGACTGAATGTGAAAGGCATGCACTTGAAATCTTGATCAATAAGCATGATCAATAAAAGTGACCATATGGGTGCTACAGGTCCTCTTGAGGTGTGTGTCCCTACCAATTTCTCCATAACAAAACAGGTATCTGCACCAGTTGTAAGTGCGTTAAGATACGTGCCAGTTCACAGATATCTGTACGTACTGTGGACACATGTACTTGCGTATCTCATCTCAAGTATCTATACCTGCATGAGTGCGTATAATATAAAATTAAAATGTGGGTAGCACCATAGGCGTTAGTGTCTGCTAAGTGCCGGTAACCAGCTATTTAGGTCACATTTGCAGCTCGTTGATCTTTACCTTGTCAACCCATAAAATTTCATACTAGTTTAGATACTTCAGCGTGAATAAATGAGTTCTACTGGTAAAATTACCTCATCCTATCACTTATGGTCATGATAGATATTAACATATTTGACATGACTTGAAAAGTTGTTCCCAAGATACACAAATTGTACTCGAGATAAAACGTGACATAAAATGAAAGTTCAAAAACCTTGATGTAACGTAACATGACATGAAATTTGTCAAAAGACATGACATACTATAAGATGAAAAATATTTCGTAGTATGAAATAATATGTAATAGACAACATTTTATAACATGACATAATATATAATAAACAATATTTTAGAACATGACACAACATATAACAGACCACATTTCATAATATGGTGTAACATGTAACAGAAAATACTACATGACATGACATACGTGTAACAAATAGCATAACTTAACATGACATACTTGTAACAAATAGAAATACATGATAGAATAAACTGTATAACAGATAAGTATTTTATGACAGAGTATTATGTGTAATAGATAATCATGAAGTGATATGGCATAGTATGGCATATATGATAAATATATACATAAACTGTAGTTCCTTTATCCATCAAACACACACAGTAATCTGATAGTAAGTTAAGAACTAACTTATAGTGATTGTTACATTTTACAAGGTAAAGCATAAAACATTAGAAACAATAAGTAGAAGTTTAAAATGTTAGAAACTTTATCACTAAGCAGAGGTAGGAGGAGGTGATTATCAGCGAATATTAAATATAAACTTGAATATTGACTCCGCTATCTAGCTTAATTATTTTGAAAGCAAGCATATATCTTTATCTCAACAACAAACATTTACTTGAAAGGATTACCAAATTAACTTAAATTCATTAACAATAATTTCTAAATTTAATGCACATCATAACACAAGTTGATGTAATTATGTTTTAATTAAGGAATCATAACATTAACCTTATATACAGTATAGGGTTCTCAATATACTAGATGAATTATCACACTTATTGTAAGATATAACTATTACTTATTATTTATAATTGCATATTATTATGAATAAATGATGTCATATATCTACAATACATTATATAGTATAATGATATACTTATATCATATGCTTATAATACAATAATAAACATAATATTTATTAAAATTTTTGAAAGGATCAGACCCTAAATATTTCTAGAGAGAGAAGCTCTACCTTCTCTCTAGAAACCCAAACCGAAAACCACCCCAGAGGGGGGGGGTGGGAGCTTCGGCTCCTCCCAGATGCAATTTCTTCAAATGTTTAATTTTCCAGTTAGTGTTTTGGTTTTTATTTTGTTTTTCTGGTCAAAGCACGAAGAAGAAGCAGCATTTGATGTTTTCTAATGGCCAGCGACCACCACGTGCCCCACCATGGGGTTCCTAAGTCATCAATCTTTTAGGCTGCCAAAGGTTTCACCAAAAGGAGTGGAGCATGATCCACACGCACAGGTCAAAATTGTGCATGGTCCCCATGCACCACTACGCAGAAGGCTCTATTGCCTCCGTGTGCAGTGTTTTTGGGGCCAACAACTTTGGTAGCTTCAGGATCGACGGTCCGGCACACTTCTAGCATGGCGCATGTCCTTCACACACCACTACAACCTCCTTGCTCAATATTTTTCAGTATTTTTTATGTATTTCTATTATGTTGTGTGTGTTAGGTAAAAATAAAAAGAAATAGATTATTGGACATGTTGTCCATAATAAGAGTACCATTTCCTCTTTTAAAGGATGGGAGATGGTTGTCCCGCTCCTTCTTTGGAGGATGGTGAGTGGATTTCCCTCTACTCTTTTAAAGGATGGGGGTTGGACACCCTCTCCCCATTTGGAGGTTGGGGAATGGTTATCTTTGTTTTTATAGAGTGTTATATTCTCAGACAAACTGGGATTAAAATATCTCTTTTTATAGAATCTCATAATGTTTTGTAATTAAAGAGTTTAAGAAGTTAAAACAATGTACATCACAAAGAAATATGTGTGTGGGGAAGCCCCAAACAGATGAGTAATTTAGCTTGTAATCTGGATTTTTCTCTATATTTATCAATCACAACTGTATTTATGAGTAATAGATTTTTTTAAAATTTCATTCTTATATTTTGAAGTCTATTTTCCGTAAAAAAAATTATATTTTCTATAATATATTTTTAACATATTTAATATTAATATTTTATAAAACTAGGAATTTTTATATATTATTTTAGTTATACATTAACCGATTTAATTTATTCTTAATTATGATTTGTAATTTATAACTATAAGTTAATTTGTTTTGTAGAAAGTTATATCACAATAATTTTTAATTAGAACTATTTGGAGCAATAGTTTAGTGGTTAGAATCTTTTGTAAAATATAAATTTTTTTTATATTAATCAAAATATAAGAATGAAATTATATATAAAAAAAAATCTACTTCAAGCTTGAGTCACTCGAGTCATCTGTTTATTTTTAACCAAGCTTGATTGAAGTTCGAACAATACTAATAATGGTCAACGATCAGTCAAGTTCTAACAAGGATTTTTTAATTTTAGAGGCATTGAAAGTTGAGTTCTTGATTTTATATGAAAAAGTTCCTAATTTGAGCATGTCTGTTTATCATAGAAAAAATGGATACTCATCAAACCAGCATGTAGGAAGTAAAATTGGACCAAAATGATTTATGTATGTTGTGAAAGGTAAACCTCTTAGGTCATCCATCATCATGAATTAGTCTATACACTCATAAATATAACAAAGAATGATTGCATGTAGTTCTAGTAGTATGAAGCTATAAAATAATTGGAATAATTGGAAGGTTGCCGCATAAATGGCTCTAACTACGTCCATCTCCTTCTCAAGCATGTACTTTAGACTGAAAGAAGAACATAAACGCTTAAGGCCGGTGTCAACTAAAATGGATGAAAATTGGAGACAATAACAAATTGCCACGTAAGGGGTTAAGGAAGAAACAAGCAGAGACTGCGCTGCAGGGGATCCTTTCCCCCAACCCCCCCTTTCTCTGCGTTTTCTCTCTCTCTCTCTCTCGATGAGTTTGGTGTGTAGAAATTCTCTCTCTCTCTCTCTCTCTCCTTCCATATCTCTCTTTTGAAGAAAACCCACTGATGTTAAAACTCCTAGTTTCTATGTAAAAATTCATTTGGTCCTTTTGTGAACATCTTGCATGCATGGCAAGCGCTGAAACTCCTTCAAAGTGTGAACATCTTGCATGTATAGATAAGGACCATAGGAAGGTACTAGAATACATCATATATCCTAACTCATCTTTTCCGTGTAAAATTCTTTATTGGTGTTCTTGTACATGGAAGTTATTATTTTATCCGTTTTTGTGTTTTTATTCCTTTTTTTTTTTTTTTAAATTGCATTGTCTCTACAACCAAACGATTTCAACCTTAATCGGAAAAATGGTTTGTATTGTGATTTTTTTTTTAAATTTGAGCATTTTTTTTATTTTTGGACAAAACAAAGATTCAAACTTCCCCACAATGTTGGAAACAATGGCCAGTACGAGTTGTAGAGGTGCCAATTTAGAGAGCTACCGAGATGAACCAGTTGCACTTGTTCTCAAAACCATTGCCATTGCGTTGATCCTCATCGCTGGATTCATTGGAATCTCCATCCCCATCATTGCAAAACCCAAGCACGAATGTTGTCATCGATATGCAAAAATGGTTGCTGGAGGTAAAACGAAGCCTAAGTTTCTTCCTCAAAACTGGGAAGTAACCATAATTTGGAACACATGAAGACAACAAACATTCAAAAGCTTATTAGTGAACCCATATTACAAAACATAAAAGGAAATAATTGTTATGAAAACCAAGTAAGTGATTTAGTGATTTTGGTGTAATTAAAGCCCAGTGATGATCATACCATGTATAAGTTCCACGAAAGCCATTATAGTTTGAGGACAACCTAAAAAATAACGTTACAAAATAAAAACTTTTAGTGAAGATTATACTTATCAACATTGTTATTGTAGGCACACATGAACGATCTGATATGTTGATACTTGTGCAATTGATAGTCAATACAATGATTACCAAGTGTCACACAGAAAGTGTATATACAAAGTCCTATTATTTTATATGTTACCTAATTCAAGTCTGTTTCTTCGTCAGTGTAGAGGTTATCTTCACACGCACTGCCCTCAGGTTTGGAGTTGTCATCCGAAAATGTCTCATTTTCATCGTCATTGATAAAAGGGTACTTCATGGAGGCTGCAATGCGCATGTCCCATTAGTGAGGACACATCCATCTGAGTGGGTCTACATCAGGCCCGTGCAATGGAGTAACTAGTCCATCGTTATCAAATTGGACTGGTACATAAGCATCACTTAAATTATCCTTTTGGTAAATATCAACGTTGCTAGAATTAGATGCATCATTTTCCATCAATGGGGCACATGGAACGTCAAAAACATTTATGTTTGTGACCTTTTGCACCACATACCAACTACCACCCAAGCTTGTGTTTTTCAAGTAAAACACCTATAAAGCTTGGAACACCAAAACAAATGGCTCATCCATATACCATTGTTTGGACATATTCACACTCACAAGATGCTTGCCCCCATGTATTCCTCGTATGGGATCAATGATGTTGAACTATTCACACTTGAATAAGTAGACACGACGCCATCCCATGTAGTGAAATGCCAAAATGTCCGATACAACACTATGAAACTTGACACTTTCTTATTTGTGTTCACTAGTAACTAATACACCGCAATTCTGAATGCGACAACATTCTTCATAGTGCCTTGTGTGAAATCATATGTCGTTCATGATTTAACTATAATATGATGCAACCCAAAAGTCAGGACCATACACTAGTGCATATAGATCTTTGGACACTTCACTGATGTTGTTTTTACACAAATCCTAAATTTGTCACAAGCAGAAAGATTCAGGAAAAACAAGTAGTTTGGAACAAAAATATAAGTGTAAAACTCTGAATGGGATAAAGTGTATTGTTATATGTACATACTTGGTTCAAGTCAAAATGTGTGAATACAAATTGCAAAACAACCAAATCAAGAAGTAATGTTAGAAGAATTGGAATTTCGACCCCTTGAGTAGTTGAAGATACTTTAATCTCTGAGCAATTATTAAGCACATACCACTTAATTTCGTAAAAAGGTTTTCATCTAGTCGGTGACGTGTTGCCATACCTAGGGTTGCACCTTTTGTTAAAAAACATATAGTCTATTTTGGACACCATCTTCTCCTCTATCAAAGTTCCATTCTTATGGATTGAAACTAGTCTCAACTTCATGGAGGTACATGAAGCAAAAATTCAAGCATTCAACATGGATATAGGCCTCAGCTATTGAACCTTCTCGGTACGCCTTATTCTTAACGTACCTCTTGAATTTTCCAAGATACCTCTTAAAATGATATATCTACCTATATTGTACTAGCTCTGTAAGTATAGCCTCACATGGCAAATGGTAGGCTAAATGGACTATTATATCAAAAAAACTAGATGGGAATACCATTTCAAATTTGCACAAAATTTGGGTGATATCAGCCTGAAGTCGTTCTAAGATATCAACCTTACATGTTTCTAGCACAGAATTCTTTAAAAAACAAGCTGAGCTCAGTAAGTGCCAATCTAACGTCGTGTCTTAAGTATCCAGCAATAGCAACATGAAGTAATCTTTGCATGAAAATATGACAATCATGACTTTTTATCTCCGAGATCTTGCAATCAGTAACTCTAACACATCGAGATATATTAAAAGCAAAGCCATCGAGAAATTTGACAGCATTCAACTATTTACAAAAGCTTGACCTCTAAGCTCCATGCAAGCTAAAACAAGCAGGTGACATGGTAATTTGTTCTCCATCCAATTTAAGTTGTAACTCCTTCTTTATCTTCATATTGGAAAGGTCACAATGTGCATTGATATGGTCTTTGATTTTTCCTTGAATGCTCATCAAAGTTTCTAATATCTTATCACATATGCTCTTCTCAATGTGCATTATGTCCAGATTATGTCTAATAGTTAAAGTAGACCAATATAGCAATTAAAAAAGATACTTCTTTTGGTCTAATTTTAATTATGAAGTTCTCTTGCCTGACTATTTTTATGAAAATACATGACATCCTTAGCCTACGTGAAGTGGTGTTATAGTCCTTACACCATTCACTATTCCATCCAACCAAATATTATTTGCCCACTATAATAGCATTTCAACCCTAATGAAATCTTAAACGTAGTGATACAAATTGAAACCCTAAATGGTTAGGGTAATCAAATCTTAAACAAACTAAGGCCTGATTTGAATAGTGAATTAAGATGAGATGAATTGAGATAATTTGTGAATAATAATGAGATATTTGAGTTAGAAATGGTTTGAGTTAAAATGTTTTATGGGGTTTTGGGAAATGAGACAAAAAATTGAATAAAAATATTTTAAATTTAAAATATTATTAGAATATAATTTTTGTTTTTAGATTTGAAAAAGTTGATTTTTATTTTTATTTTTATTTTGATTGGAAGTTTGGAAAAGTTGTAATAATTAGGTAATGATTAGATGAAAAATTTAAAAATTTAAAATTGAAAAGCATTTGTGTTTATGGTATTTGGATATGAGATGTGATGAGATGGAAGCCTTTCTCTATCCAAACCAAGCCTAAGTGTTTTTTTCACTTGGTTAAGTTACTTCCACAAACAACAAACCACTCAAGTATACACTATTACACCCTCATCTACACTCTTACATTTTGGTAATTATATTTAACTAAGAAAAGTTGCATTTAGACCAAGCCATGACCAAAACCCTAATTAAAACACAAACTAGATACATTTCGGTTAGTCCCACCAAAAACACCATTTTGGCCCAAGCTTCTCCATTCTTACAAGGCCATGTCTTGGCTGTCATGCCACATTATGTGTTATCCTAAATAGTGCCATTTATGGCCAGTTACACACTCAAAATCATCTTCACCCACTCAGCAACACAGCACAGCAATAGATTTCCAGCTGCACTTCAACCTCTTTTCCTCCTCTTATTCACAATTCAAACTTACATCTCTAAGAGCACTAGCATTGGCTTCATCAAAAGCTCATGCATCTCTAAATTTTGATGAATTTACTTAAAATGAACCTACATTAGATTCATCAAATGAGTATTTGGGAAGCTTTGAGCTACAGTAAATGTTACTCTTCCTTCAAATTTGAAGGTCTACTATTCTACATTCAAACTAATATTTTATTCTAATTTTAATAGGCAATGGTTTTATTTTATTTTATTCTAAATTAGTTTGGAATCAATTATTTAAGTATTAAATTAAACTATTAATGTCCATATGGTTAGTATAATTATAAAATATGAAGAAAAAAAATTAAAAATATTATTATTAAAAAAATAATATTATATTATTATTTTGATGAATCTAATGACTAATCCAATGTGGAATTATAGATATGAAGCTTTTGGAGTTATGAAAAATTTGTATTTTTCATCAAATTTTAAAGATGAATTTGATGAGTCCAATGCTAATGCTCTAAGATCATTCATTCACCCACTCAAGTCAACCTTCATCCTATACCCCACGCCCCTTGCATTGCTTACCACACTTAGCCAATTTTTCATTGTTTTCCGTGAGTGAGAGAGAGAGAGAGAGAGAGAGAGAGAGAGAGAGAGAGAGAGATCTGGGCAGTTTTTGTGTTTTTCATTCCAAACTTTGTAAGTTATTTTCTATGGCTTAATGCTCTTGTATTTTATCTAATATTGAGACTAGATTACTTGTGTTGGCATTGATTACTTTTTCTTGAATTTTTTATGGATTAAAGTTAGTGTTATTGATGGAAAGGTTTCAACGTTGATAGTTTTGATTTTTGTGTGAACCTTTAAAAGTTTTGTGAAGTTTTTGATGAAATATTGGGTATATCTTGATACAACGAATTGCTAACATTTTTATACGCAAGTTATGTCGGGTAGATCTTGACATTGTAATCTCATTTTCTTGCCAAATAAAAGAGAGCTAGCATTGAAGGTGGGGTGCTTCTGGCGCTAGGGAAGTGATGTTCAGCTGTTGGGGCGCTTTCTCTTTCAAGTTTATCATCACCTCACCTACCATAAGATTACAATAGTGTTCAAAGTACTTGAAATATAAGATAAATATAATTCAAAGTCTTTTCCGTTCTAACATCTTACAATTAGGTGTTCATTAAACAAGTGAGGTGTTCATCAATTTAAACTTCCCTTGGATGTTTAAAGACAGGTTCTAAGTTTTATCTAACAGTGTTCATGATTGAGTTTTGTGACACCAAACGAGGCTTGTATATGTTAATTTTATGATTATTGAAAAAAAATTATTTGATATATTTCATTTATCTATCGATAATTTAATATCGCATCAAAAAATAATGATTAAAAAATATGATAAATAACAATAAGTTTATAATCTTAAATAGGGGAAGGAACCTTTCATAGAATTTTGTGCTTTTGAGGAAGTCTTCCATTTTTTTCATAAAAGAACTTGAGCTAAAATGGTTTTCCAAGTATGGTGTTTTTACGGAAGAAAAAGTTTGGATTGGCATATCTATCATAGGGGTGGACAAATCCAGCAAACCAAATTATGTCCTCATAAGGGGCCATCTGTTCATCCTTACACCTGTCCATTGATGGAGACCAAATCAATGTTTTGAATACCGTACCGGTCAAGGCACTGTATTGAAATATTTCGATACCGGTACCGTTTCGGGATAGTCGACATATGAATAAATTATTTATATAAATATATATATAAATTATATTTCAAAATAATAATCTATATATAAAGAAATTATACATAAATACATATATGTATAAATTATAAATAGTCTAGCCTGAATTGAGGATAAAAAAATAAACTTATAGCATGAAGAAATGAAAAAAAAAAAAAAATAGAGGCCGAAATACCGGCTGGTATGGGCTAGTATGCAGGCCAGTACATGCCGAAATATAGGCCGGTATGGTCGGTATTTCGACCAGTACGAAACAGCCTATATATCCGTACCAGACCAGTGGCCGGTACGGTACGATTTTTAAAACAGTAGACCAAACATTGTCCAAACATTCAATTGGGTTTTCAGAACATCCAATACCATAATATTTACTGGAAAAAATTGCACACCAAGAAACACACCCTCTCTAATTATAGTGTATAAATGCTGTATATTTTTTTAAATAAATATGAAATTTATATAAATTAATTAATTTTTTAATACTAAATTTTACTGTTTTTTAAAAATAAATATGTAGCACTTATATAATTTATAATTTTATATAATATTACTCCTCTCTAATTAACAAAATTATAAAAAATTATAAGATTATAGTCTTCATCAATAATCATGTTTTTGGTACGAGTTCACTTGCATGTCTCAATCATTTGTGTTGAGACAGCAATTTCCACGAATTATTTGTTCTTTATTTCCTCTTTTAAGGAAGGAATATGCATGCATGGGACTACCCCACTGAGAGAGATCGAGGTAGATGGTACAGCTAATCGATACTCTAATTTTCAATGTTTACAATATATATATATATATATTTATATTTGCTGGTAAATTGTCCCAATCACTCTCTCAGGTCTACATAAGAACTTGTAAAAATATAGAACAAATTACAAAAATAAATAAATAAATATTATATGATATGGCTTTGAAAATAACCTTAATCTTCATATTTACACAGTTTTATTCTATAGTTTTTGTCATATTAATTTTAATTAATTAATTTTTTATAAGACTAATCTTTATTATCTAATCAACTAAGTTTTTAAAAAGAGTAATATTATATATTATATTTTTATTTTATTTTTATTCGATTAATGTGATATATTTATAATTATTAAATAATATTTTATTATTTAATTATGTATTTATCGTTATTAAGTGTGTCGTGCTGTCTAACCACTGAGTGTCTTTTATCCATTAAAAAAATGGACATATATTCTCAGCCAACTAAGAGAGAAAAGAGAGATGCAAAGTGGGCAGATAAATTTTAGTTGGCTTCGCTCGACTTGGTTTCTGACTTGGTTTCTAAGAAATGAGCCCCACCCTCCTCCTCCCTGTTTACGAATTGGGATTTTTTATTTTTTATTTTTCTTTTTGGAAAAATACATTATTATTGATTAATAAATGCGTGCATTATTATTATTTAAAAAAAAATAAAATAAAATAAAATAAATATAGTAAATGCCATTTCCTTTGAGGAAACAAAGGAAGAATTATGACCAAAAAGATGTTTAGGGCCTTTCGACAAGAGACTTGATTTTGATTTGATTCCTTACTTGAGCTTTACTCCTATTAAATATCTTGTCTTTATGAGTATCATTAAATTTCTTGTTGAATTTCCAAATATGGAGCATTTGATTGCTATGTATATGTTCAATTTGAGGTAAATTCTTTGGTGGCATGGCCATTGATTATTTTCCTGTTGGTAGAGTTGGGATTGTCTATTGATTATTTTTGACTTCGTTTAATATGAGATGAGATATTTTATTAAAAGTTAAATAAAATATTATTATAATATAAATTTTTAATATTAATTTTAATTTAAGATTAAAAAAATTAAATTATTTATTATATTTTATATAAAGATTTAAAAAATTTGTAATATTTAAATAAAATAAAATAAAATAACTAACTTTAATGGTAGGTTATATTAACAATCCATCCCGTAAGGACAGAAACCTCAGTTGAAAAAGACCCAAAAGCAAAAAAAAAAAAAAAAAAAACAAATGTGGAAAACTAACCGTTTATCCAAAAGCCAGTGAAGCGGAAGCCAAGCAAGCCATCAAGCTCTGGGTATGCTTCATATTTGTCGGTGATCCTCTAATGGTGATTGGTGACGCTGTCATATCACCAGCAGCTCTCTCTCTCTCTCTCTCTCTCTCCCAGAGTTTCCTACAGTATCTAAGAAAACCAATCGTATGATAAACCAAGAAAGAGAAAAGGCACACCAGCTAATTACTCTCTATCACTCTCACTATCCCCTTCCCTTCTACGAAAACCGTAGATGCATCAAACGGCTTCCACTGCTCTCTGAAGGTCTGCCTCGCTCTGTCTCTCTGGCTCTCTGTGATATTTAGCCGTATGCATTGGTCAATATCCTAAATTGTGCGAAATCCGAGGTCTTTCTGTTGGGTTACTCGAAAATCCGGCACCCGATTCATGCATTTTCTCCCTTTCTTGATTCTTCATTGAATGAGCGACAAAGAGGGCTCGGACTTCGATTCTCTAATACTCGATCTGCTCCATGCTTCTCTGAATCCAGTTAAATCTGATCAAGGCTTATAATTTACCACCATTACATTCCTCTTATACTCTGTATGCTTGCTGAGAAAACCGGAGGAAACCCTATGAATGCTAAACTCAAGTTTTTTGTGGTCTGTTTTCAGTTTATAACAATAGCTTCTTAATTGTATAGCAGAGCAGGGGATAAAAGAAAATGCTACCGAGGTGGAGTAATTGATCTTTATTGCAGTAGTCTAACATGATTGAGCTTTGCAATTCAGTAATTGTGACAATCTCTCTATTTTGTGAGCTCGGAAAGCTGTAGATGGCTTGGCTTACATATGTTATGATGTTCTGATGGTTTAAATCACATTGGCTTTGGGATTTTTGGATTTCCGGTTTTTATTATAGTCTGATCTGTATTTTTCTTGATTGGTGTTAGAATTTTACTTGTGGAGTTTTCTTTGGTTGTTTGGGCAGGAATCTTTTTGATATTCTGACTGGGTCTCAGGGGTAGATCTGGAGAAGGTGAGGTTTCTGGATTGATTTGCTTGAGAATCTTGGAGTAACCAAAGCTGGCGGCTGCGCTAGCTTGGAGGCTTGCTGCCAGCAATGGCGGCAGCCTTGCCGCTAACGATCTGGTACTTCTTCCATTATTTTTATAAAAAAAAACTATATTTTATTAATTCATTTTCATTTCTTGCATGCTTGCTACCTCTTATGCGCGTTTTGAAACCAAATATGTGGGCTTAGTGGAAGATACGTGTGAATTGAATGTGTGAGTTCCCGTTGGCCGCCCGCTGCACCATTTTCATTTTTTTGGGAGATTCTGACCAATATGTCCTGTCTATGACGGTCTTGGTTAAAGTTTCGCGGTTCAGAAGTTGATTTTTTGGTAATTAACAAAATTTTGAAAGACTGGGAACAAAATTGCAACTGGTTTCTAGAATGCGGGATTTTTTTCCCTGTATGCTACTTAAAATGGGATTTGTTTACTTAATATAATAACGGCATGATCAAACCTGCATTTTTTCATTTTATTTTATAAACTTAACATGTGAACTCTTTAACTTGTTATGCTTGATCTGTTTTCATTGTAGCTCAATTTTTCAATGGATTCTTATGTTCATTGGACCCCTGGAACATTCATGATTAAACCTGCCCTATGTGTTGTGTTGAAGTCTCTGATACTATTACCTCAAAGTCCTTCCATTGTTTTCATTAATTTTGAATGGTTTTCTGCTGTTACCGTCAATTGAATGCCATGAGATATGTCTACTTTTGTTCTTCACTTTCATTTTATGATTGCAGGGAAGAAATGGTGATGCCAAAGTTCAAGATTCAGAACCTCCTACTCCACATTCTGTTATAAAGATGGGTTCAAGGTCAGTTTAAGTGCCAGTTTTACTATCTATAGCAGCCAAGTGAAACATTTATTTTATTCTCTTCTGCCCCCTATCACTGAGCCAATTTTGGGCTTAGATGCTATACTTTTGTGGAAAGGCTTGCCATTGCTGCAGGATTCACTTTCATTTTCCACAAAATTATGTTAGTGAAGAGTGTTAACTCGTGATATTATATAGAATGATAATTCCAACCAAACTTGCATTCTTAAATCTCTTGCAGAGAGCGTAGTAGCATGGAGGATCCAGACGGGACCTTAGCAAGTGTTGCTCAAAGCATTGAGCAGCTCCGTCAGAGTTCCTCATCTATACAAGAGAAAGAGTATTCATTGAGACAGTTGCTGGAACTTATTGATACACGTGAAAATGCTTTCAGTGCTGTTGGATCTCACTCTCAGGCAGTTCCGGTACTTGTTTCTCTTCTCCGGTCAGGGTCACTCGGAGTGAAGATACAGGCTGCAACTGTTTTAGGTTCACTCTGTAAGGAGAATGAGCTACGGGTAAAAGTCTTGCTGGGAGGATGCATTCCACCATTGCTTGGTCTGCTCAAGTCCAGCTCAGCAGATGGTCAGGTGGCAGCTGCAAAGACTATTTATGCTGTTTCTCAAGGTGGCGCAAAGGATCATGTTGGATCAAAAATATTTTCAACTGAAGGAGTTGTTCCTGTGCTCTGGGAGCAGCTAGCCAAAGGGCACAAGACTGGAAATGTTGTTGATGGCTTATTGACTGGAGCATTAAAGAACCTTTCCAGCAGCACTGAGGGATTCTGGACTGCAACAGTTCAAGCTGGAGGGGTGGATGTACTTGTGAAGTTGCTGACAACGGGACAGTCAAGCACTCAAGCAAATGTGTGTTTTCTTCTTGCATGTATGATGATGGAGGATACATCTGTTTGTTCTGTAGTGTTGGCTGCAGAAGCTGCAAAACAATTTCTCAACCTATTAGGACCTGGCAATGAAGCTTCTGTCAGAGCAGAAGCTGCAGGTGCTCTTAAATCTCTTTCAGCCCAAAGTAAAGAAGCAAGGCGGGAGATAGCTAATTCCACTGGTATTCCTGCTTTGATAAATGCTACTATAGCTCCTTCCAAAGAATTCATGCAGGGAGAGTACGCCCAAGCATTGCAGGAGAATGCCATGTGTGCTTTAGCAAACATATCTGGTGGTTTGTCATATGTCATCTCAAGCCTCGGTCAAAGTCTTGAATCATGCACTTCACCTGCTCAAGTTGCTGACACATTAGGAGCATTAGCTTCAGCTTTGATGATCTATGATGGTAAAGCAGAATCTATGAGGGCATCTGATCCTGTGGTTATTGAGCAGACTTTGCTTAAGCAGTTCAAACCCCAGTTACCTTTTCTAGTGCAGGAGCGAACAATAGAAGCCCTAGCCAGTTTGTATGGGAATGTCATACTCTCAAGTAAACTTGCAAATTCTGATGCAAAACGTTTGCTTGTTGGTTTGATAACAATGGCCACCAATGAAGTGCAGGATGAGCTTATGAAAGCTCTTCTCACACTTTGTAACAATGAAGGCAGTCTATGGCATGCCCTGCGAGGCCGTGAAGGAGTCCAGCTATTAATTTCTCTTCTTGGGCTTTCATCAGAACAACAGCAAGAATGTGCAGTTGCATTACTTTGCCTTCTATCAACTGAAAATGATGAAAGCAAGTGGGCTATCACTGCTGCTGGTGGCATACCTCCACTTGTCCAAATTCTAGAGTCAGGGTCTGCAAAAGCCAAGGAAGATTCAGCATCAATCCTTAGGAACCTATGCAATCACAGTGAAGATATACGTGCTTGTGTTGAAAGTGCTGATGCTGTTCCTGCATTGTTATGGCTACTGAAGAATGGAAGCCATAATGGGAAGGAAATTGCTGCAAAGACTTTGAATCATTTAATCCACAAATCTGATACTGCAACTATCAGCCAGCTCACTGCATTACTGACCAGTGATCTACCTGAATCTAAAGTATATGTTTTGGATGCCTTGAAAAGCATGCTCTCTGTGGTTCCCCTCAATGATATATTGCGTGAAGGTAGTGCTGCCAATGATGCAATGGAGACAATGATAAAAATCTTGAGCTCAACTAAGGAAGAGACTCAGGCTAAGTCTGCATCAGCTCTAGCTGGAATTTTTGAAACTAGGAAGGACCTGCGAGAAAGTAGCATAGCTGTTAAAACTCTATGGTCAGCCATGAAGCTGCTTAATGCTGAATCCGAAAGCATGCTGGTAGAGTCCTCGCGTTGTCTTGCTGCAATATTTCTTTCAATCAAACAGAACCGGGATGTCGCAGCTGTTGCTAGAGATGCATTGTTTCCCTTAGTTGGGCTTGCTCACTCTTCCATTCTGGAAGTTGCTGAGCTGGCAACATGTGCTCTGGCAAATCTTATTTTAGATGGTGAAATATCAGAAAAAGCTGTTCCTGAAGAAATTGTATTGCCTGCTACTAGGGTTTTGAGTGAAGGATCAGATTCTGGAAAGACACATGCAGCAGCAGCAATTGCTCGTCTGCTTCATTCTCGCCAAATTGATTCTGCCTTAACTGACTGTGTGAATCGTGCTGGAACAGTTCTTGCATTAGTTTCTTTCCTAGAATCTGCTATTGGTGGATCTGTTGCCACATCCGAGGCTCTAGATGCACTTGCGATTCTGTCCAGATCAAAGGGGGCAAGTGAGCACATAAAACCCGCATGGGAAGTTTTAGCTGAATTCCCGAAAAGCATCACCCCAATAGTTTTATCTATCGCCAATTCAGCACCATTGTTGCAGGATAAAGCCATTGAAATATTGTCACGGCTTTGCCGGGATCAGCCTACTGTTTTAGGTGATACAGTTTCCTGTGCCTCTGGATGTGTATGCTCAATTGCTAGAAGGGTTATCGGTTCCACAAACCCAAATGTCAAAATTGGGGGTGCTGCACTTCTTATTTGTGCTGCTACAGTTAATCACCAAAGAGTGGTGGAAGATCTTAATCAGTCGCACTTGTGTTCAAATCTTATTCAGTCTCTTGTTGCAATGCTTAGTTCTAGACAATCTTCATTTTTTAGAAATAAGGGTGATGATGTCAAGGAATCCATTAGCATTTTCAGGCATGCTAAAGAAGAATCTGAGAATGGCAAATCCAATAGAGGAACAACGGTCATATCTAATGAGAACCTAGCCATATGGCTTCTTTCTGTTCTTGCCTGTCATGATGAAAAGAGTAAAATTGTGATTATGGAGGCTGGAGCTATTGAAGTCCTCACTGATAGAATATCAGATTGCTTTTCTCAGTACACTCAGGTAACTGTCCTTCTTATTCTTCTATTACAAAAAATAAAATGATGCATCCAATTGGTGATAAGGCATCAATTCTGTAGAACGTTACTTTCTGTCCATCTGTTTAGCCATGCATGCAATGGTGAGATCTTTTAGTGTGGTTTATACACAGTTTTTACCTCTTATTTAATGGTGGTTGCTCTCATGTTAATCTATGCAGATTGATTTTAAGGAGGATAGCAGCATCTGGGTTTGTGCTCTACTTTTAGCAATTTTATTTCAAAATAGAGAGATCATACGAGCACATGCAACCATGAAATGTATACCAGTACTTGCAAATTTGTTGAAATCAGAGGAGTCAGCAAACAAATATTTTGCTGCTCAAGCAGTTGCTAGTTTAGTGTGTAATGGTAGCAGAGGAACTCTTCTATCTGTAGCAAATTCTGGGGCTGCAGGTGGGCTTATTTCCTTACTTGGATGTGCTAATGTTGACATATATGATCTACTGCAGCTTTCAGAGGAGTTTGCTTTGGTGCCATATCCAGAACAAGTCTCTCTTGAGAGGTTGTTTAGAGTTGATGACATAAGGGTTGGTGCTACTTCCAGGAAAGCAATACCCGCCCTTGTTGATCTGCTTAAACCAATTCCAGATCGTCCTGGAGCACCATTTCTAGCTCTTGGGCTCCTGACTCAGCTGGCAAAAGACTGTCCACCAAATAAGATTGTAATGGTAGAATCAGGAGCTTTGGAAGCACTAACCAAGTATCTTTCGCTTGGTCCACAAGATGCAACTGAGGAGGCTGCTACTGATCTGTTAGGGATCCTATTCAGCAGTGCTGAAATACGCAGACACGAGTCTGCATTTGGTGCTGTCAGTCAACTTGTAGCAGTTTTACGTTTAGGTGGTAGGGGTGCAAGATATAGTGCAGCAAAAGCATTGGAAAGCCTCTTTTCTGCTGACCATATTAGGAATGCAGAAACTGCTCGACAAGCTGTTCAACCCTTGGTGGAGATTCTGAATACCGGTTTGGAGAGGGAGCAGCATGCTGCTATTGCTGCATTGGTTAGACTATTGAGTGAAAATCCATCAAGAGCCCTTGCTGTTGCAGATGTTGAAATGAATGCTGTGGATGTCCTTTGCAAGATCCTTTCATCAAATTGTTCAATGGAGCTGAAAGGGGATGCTGCTGAATTGTGTGGCGTTCTCTTTGGAAATACAAGAATCAGGTCCACGATGGCTTCAGCACGCTGTGTTGAGCCTCTGGTTTCTCTCCTTGTGACAGAGTTCAGTCCTGCTCAGCAGTCAGTTGTCCATGCATTGGATAAACTTGTTGATGATGAGCAACTGGCAGAGCTAGTTGCTGCAAATGGTGCAGTTATTCCTCTTGTCGGCCTTCTATATGGTAGGAATCACATGCTTCATGAGGCTATTTCCAGAGCCCTTGTGAAGTTAGGGAAAGACAGGCCTGCTTGTAAGATGGAAATGGTGAAAGCTGGAATAATTGAAAGCATTCTCAACATCCTCCATGATGCACCGGATTTTCTCTGTTCCGCCTTTGCTGAACTGCTGCGAATATTGACCAATAACGCTAGCATTGCTAAAGGACCATCTGCTGCAAAAGTCGTTGTGCCCCTTTTTCTGTTGCTGTCCAGGCCAGAGTTTGGGCCTGATGGGCAGCACAGTGTATTACAGGTTCTTGTCAATATTTTAGAGCATAAACAGTGTCGTGCTGAGTATACGCTGACCTCTCACCAAGCTATAGAGCCACTTGTCCCTTTACTTGATTCTCCAGCTTTGGCAGTGCAACAGTTGGCAGCTGAGCTTCTATCCCATCTACTCTTGGAGGAACGACTTCAGAAGGATTCAGTGACACAACAAGTAATTGGTCCCCTTATACGAGTTCTTGGTTCTGGTATACACATACTGCAGCAGAGAGCTGTGAAGGCTCTTGTAAGTCTGGCAGTGACATGGCCAAATGAGATTGCAAAAGAGGGTGGTGTCAATGAACTTTCTAAAGTGATATTGCAAGCTGATCCTTCGCTTCCTCATGCTTTGTGGGAATCTGCTTCTTCTGTTTTGGCAAGTATTCTGCAATTTAGTTCTGACTTTTATTTGGAAGTGCCTGTTGCTGTGTTGGTCAGGTTGCTTCATTCTGGGTCAGAGAGCACAGTTATTGGTGCATTGAATGCTCTTCTTGTGTTGGAAAGTGATGATGCAACCAGTGCTGAAGCAATGGCCGAAAGTGGTGCCATAGAGGCACTTTTGGAGCTTCTGAGGTGTCATCAGAGTGAGGAAACCGCTGCAAGGCTGTTGGAAGTACTGTTGAACAATGTGAAGATCAGAGAAACAAAAGCTACTAAATCTGCCATTTTACCATTGTCCCAGTATCTCTTGGATCCACAAACCCAAGCTCAGCAAGCAAGGTTACTGGCAACTTTGGCCCTTGGTGATCTATTTCAGAATGAGAGTCTTGCTCGAAGCTCCGATGCTGTTTCAGCTTGCCGTGCTCTTGTTAATGTACTTGAAGAACAACCCACAGAGGAAATGAAAGTTGTAGCTATATGTGCATTGCAAAACCTTGTGATGTACAGTCGGTCAAATAAAAGAGCAGTTGCCGAGGCTGGTGGAGTACAGGTTGTATTAGATCTTATTGGTTCGAGTGATCCAGATACATCCATACAGGCAGCAATGTTTGTTAAACTTCTCTTCTCTAATCACACCATTCAAGAATACGCTTCGAGTGAAACGGTGAGAGCTATAACTGGTAAGTTCTCTTTATTCTTGTTGCAGAATTAGGTGTGCTTTTGTTTTGTTTTTCGTTTTTCGTTTTTGTCTGGGCAACAGGAGTTAGGGTTATGGTTACTCTCTTCCAGATTCTACCCATGAGGAAGAGGGGGAGGGGGGGGGGGGGGGGGGGGGGGGGGGGGGGGGGGGGGGGGGGGGGGGGGGGGGGGGGGGGGGGGGGGGGGGGGGGGGGGGGGGGGGGGGGGGGGGGGGGGGGGGGGGGGGGGGGGGGGGGGGGGGGGGGGGGGGGGGGGGGGGGGGGGGGGGGGGGGGGGGGGGGGGGGGGGGGGGGGGGGGGGGGGGGGGGGGGGGGGGGGGGGGGGGGGGGGGGGGGGGGGGGGGGGGGGGGGGGGGGGGGGGGGGGGGGGGGGGGGGGGGGGTGTGGGGGTGTTGGTGCCCTTAGGTGAAAAAGCCCTTGGCTTGCTGTGCTTTAGCTGATATGTGGAGAATATACTTGCTCTTTTTATCATGAATACCTGCAACTAGATGCAGCTATGCCAGCCCTTGTTTTGGCAATTGTCTCGATTACAAATATCCATTGCATTGGTTCTCATGACAAATTTTAATATTATTGCACTATATTTTCGATTATAACTGTTTTTCTAGTGCCAATGCCCAAGGACATAGCTCAATTTGTGAATGTTTGATGCTATTTTATATCATTTCTCATCTCATTAAATATGTTTCCACATTATCCTAGAAATTGCCACAAATTTTGCATTAAGTTCGATTGAAAATTTCTCTTTTCTTTTTTCAATGATTGAATGATATTATATTGTAGTTATTTTCAGGTGCATCTTTAGTGACGAAATCTTGTCCCATTAAGGTCAAATTAGTTCTAATCTACTTGAGGAATTTAGAACCCATGGGTAAAGCCGGCGACAATAATTATAAAAAAAAATTATACTGGAAACATTTACATTTAGTATGTTTTCGTACAATATGCAAAATAAAATATAAATTACTTTTCTAATGGTTTTAGTCAAGAGGAGTAGCACTTGAACAAGCACACACGTGCTTGCAGTTGTTTGTTTTTTCTTTTTCTTTTTTTGTGGTGGAATATGCAAAGAAATATTTAGTTACTTTCCAAACAGTTGCTTTCAAGCTGACTAGCAGTTGAATAAGAATGTGTGACCAGTAGGTTATTAGTGTTACTCTTTGACCCATTCTGGGAAATATGGTGAGCATTTGTCCTTCTATAAGCTTACAATGTGCCAACTTTTTCTGCGATTTGGTTTAAAAAGTTGCTTGTACCAGTTGTTGCGGCATTTCTTTACTGGTTTCTGGATGTCATGCAAGCAGATTTTTTTCCCTGCTTTCCTTCCTTTTGTTATGGATTGGCCGATATGATTATCCTGGCCTTGTGTCTTGCAGCTGCTATTGAAAAAGATTTGTGGGCCACTGGAACTGTGAATGAGGAGTATCTGAAATCTCTAAATGCTCTCTTCAGCAACTTTCCACGCTTGAGAGCCACTGAGCCTGCAACACTTAGCATTCCCCATCTGATTACATCCCTCAAAACTGGGTCAGAGGCAACTCAAGAAGCTGCTTTGGACGCACTTTTTCTTCTTAGGCAAGCTTGGTCAGCGTGCCCAGCCGAAGTTTCTAGAGCCCAGTCAATAGCCGCAGCAGATGCAATCCCCTTGCTGCAATACCTAATCCAGTCTGGCCCTCCTCGGTTTCAGGAGAAGGCGGAATTTCTATTGCAGTGTTTGCCGGGGACATTGGTTGTGATAATCAAGCGTGGTAATAATATGAAACAGTCAGTGGGGAACCCAAGTGTTTATTGTAAGCTTACACTTGGCAACACTCCTCCCAGGCAAACCAAGGTAAAACAATTTTTATATACATTCAGGCGTTTTTTAGGTTCAACATTTTTTGGTCTGAGAACAATCTTCTCTTAAATACGTTACTCATTTATGCAGTAGAAATGAAGCTAATTCCCTAACTAAAAGCTATTATAGGTTGGTTTGGTGGCTAATAATGCACAAAAGTTCTGAAATTGCACGTTCAGACCTGGTACCTCAAGGGAAGGCTAATTTATCTTCATTGGTTTTTCTAGTCCTGCTCAATAAAAAGAGGATGTCCGTCACTCCGTGTACTCTATGTACTGACTACCTGTCTCAATACCCACTGACTGACTGACTTGTCATGTTACTGAGTTCCTAGAAATGAGCAAGTTTTACATATGAAGTTTTCTATTTCTCATTTTTGGATTTCAAATTGTGAGATTCCTATATTGAGGGTAAAATGGGATTGAGGTTTGTGAAATTGAGGGAGCCATCCGATTAAGTGCTGTTTTTTCCATCTTTGTACATTTTATTATCATCTTTGCATGGACATAGGCCAAAGGCCAAACAAGATAATTGCTTTGGGCTTCCTTTGTTTTTTTTTATTCATGTTTGCACTGAAAATCTTGGGCTGCACGGAACAGTTTTAGCATTGCTCACAACATTGCACTGAGAAAAGCTGTATTCCATGAGATCCCTTTTAATCATTAGGTCACTTTTACAGTTAGGTCACAAATTACTTTCCCTTTTCTTTTCGTCTCCCTCGAGTAATTTGTGGCTGCTTATATCAGTTTATTGCCAATGCAACTTCTCATTAATGTAAACTTATCAGGTGGTTTCCACTGGTCCAAATCCGGAGTTTGATGAGAGCTTTGCATGGACCTTTGAAAGCCCTCCGAAGGGCCAAAAGCTTCATATTTCTTGCAAGAACAAGAGCAAAATGGGGAAGGTATATGAAAAGAGAAAGCAAACCCCAGAATAAATATGGAGCAGTATTCTCTCCTTCTAGTCTTGATTTTCAATTAAACTGCATATTAACCGGTTCTCTCTTCATCATCTGATGGCAGAACTCATTTGGAAAAGTGACGATCCAGATTGACCGGGTTGTAATGCTGGGTGCAGTTGCAGGTGAGTACACACTGTTACCAGAAAGCAAAAGTGGGCCCTCAAGAAATTTAGAAATAGAATTCCAGTGGTCTAATACGATAGACCCAATAGAGAAGTAATTAGTGATCTGCTGCCAATTGAATTTCAGGGCAAACATGTTAAAAACAGATTTTATACGTGTCAGTGTACATAGTACACCCCGAGATTTTGATTTTTGGTCATTAGTCTAAAGTGTAGTTATCTTTCAATGTATTCTTTCTCATCCTGATCTTACATTTTCCGAGATGGACGTTATGGGCAGAAAGATTAAGGTTTCCTAGTACATTCGGTGTTGTTTGTTGTCAATTTTCAAGAGGGAAGTAATGCGATTGGTTCTGGGTTTGGGTTTGTACATCTCATTGGTTATTTGTGTTGAATTTATTAATCATTTGTCTGTAAAATAAATAGAAGTGTATTATGTATGATTTCATTGTCAATCTGTCAAACCAGGTTGAAATGTTTTGTAAGCAGTAGCTTTTCTCCCTTGTACTTCCTTGGTAGCCTGTGATCCACACTGTACGGAGTTACGTTCTATTGCAAAAAGATATCGGAGAAAATGCCAAAACCAAGAAACAGACCACCGACCAAAAACAATAATTTCATTTTGTCAATGTATGGAGCAAATGTGATCATATATCTATTCAGTAAGAGTATAGTTACTTATATCTATTCACTTGAGATTTACATAAAACATCTATTTAAAAAATAATTTATAAAATTTATAGTGTGTAACTATCGTATAGTCTATTGAAACGCAAGTTTTGTGTTAAAAAAAAAAAAAAAAAAAAGAAAGAGAAAAGGTCCACCGAAATGTAAATATAATATTCATTGATAAATCATTCCTTTATTTATGGGTGTGTATCTATCTATCCAAGGGAGATGGAACGTGGTGGCTCTAATCTTCTGTCCTACCGACATTCTCCTTTTGTCTGCCAAGAAATATGTATATTCATTCGTTATTCTCCTTTTTGTCGTATTGTCTTCCTATTTATTTTATTTATTCTGAAATATAAAGAAATTAATTACTTCTGACAATAGCAACGATACGTGGAGATCAGATACGCCTCTACGGATGAATGCATGCAGCTTCCCTTCCCTTTCCTTATCGTTTGCTGTTTTTGGGCTGGAAAAGAGGTCACGGGGGGCCGGGCTGGTGGTGATATTCTTTTACCATTATCTACTTTCAATATTCTTTTTTAATTAAGGGAGATGGTAAGTTTTTTTTTTTAATATTAAATATTATGAGGTCTTTATATTTTATCTATATTTTAATAATACAAAAAAATTAGAAAAATAGTTTAAGATATTTAAATATTAATAAATATATAAAAAAACATATAGGATATGCATTCTAGGTATATAAAAAAAACAAACTATAAAATTAATATTTCTATAAAAAAAAAGAGTAATTTTAGTTAGAGTTATACAGTGTGCAAGTTTTGTATAATTTCTTTAAAATAAAATGAGATTTTCTATTAAAAAATAACATTTTCAATCATTCTAATTTCTAACCAAATCCTACGTTCAAACTATAAGAGATTTGGTCAATGTCGTCAAAAGTGATTTTTGAATTTGTCAAACCATAGTTGCAATTTCATAACAACACCCATTGGTTTTATCTCCATCATCATGTTGCATCATTCTAAAACAGCATATAAGTAAATGTAAAAGACAAGTCAGTAAGAATTCCTATTAAAGTAGAATTCTTAAATTCTGCCTATGTTACTGTCTCGAAACTCAGTTTGAATAGACTCGAATTAATATATATAAATTTATTATTATTCTTTTGAAGTGATATTATTAACAAATCATTCCAACAATTATTAATTTAAAAACTATAAATTTAAGAATTGAAGATAATATTATATTGATTTTTATAATTTTATTTTAAATTGAACACATTTATATAAAATGATTATAATCTTATATAATTATTTAATAAAAACTTTATTTATATACTTTATAATTATAAAATAATAATTATATAAATGAGCAGTATACATAATATTATATATGTACTAAGTGACAGTTTCATTTTATCAATATTTTTTTTTTAATTTTATAATTTTCACTGTTTAGAGTACAGATACATAGACAGCATTTTCTTATAGAAATATATATTTATTATGTTTATTTGAATAGTTATAAAAAATAAAAAATGATATTATTATTTTTTTAAAAAAATAATAAAAAAACCAAAAAGTTGTAGAAAAAATCTGAAAAAGCAAGGGTCCGGCATGTGGAGACAAAACGTCCCCTCTCCAATCAAAGCACGCTGTAGAACTGACACGTAAAGTTCGCGGGGACCACTTACGTGGCGCGTCTTCGCAGCATAATCATTCCATACTCTCCGTATTTTTCTCTTTTTTCTCGCTTAATTTTCTTACTTAAAAAGCACTGTAATAATTCAATCAGCCTCCGTTGCTCCTTTACGCTCACCTCACAAACACTTCAGAGCGCACTCCGCAGTCCCTCCCTCGTTAGTCGTCTTCCCTTCCTTCTCTTTCTTCCTGTTTCAACACAATCTTCTTCTCCCAAACACTAGATCTCAAGCTCCGTTTTAGATTCTGTTTCTTGTGATCTTCGTGCTCCGAGTTCGAGTCGAGATGGCGGCTCGGAGTTTGATGTTTTTGTTGACGGCGTGGCTGATGGTTCAGAATGGCAGTGCGGCGGTGCCGTTGTCGTCGAGGCTTGTCCACTGGTTCTCGGACGAAGTGAGGGCGTTTAGGATTTCGAGAAACGGTAGTGCGGTTAGCTCGTCGTGGCCGGAGCGGAAGGGGAGCGTTGAGTACTATCAGATGCTGCTGAGCAGTGACTTCCGGAGGCATAACATGAAGCTCGGAGCTCAAAAACAGTTGCTTTTTCCTTCCCGAGGGAGCAATACGATGTCGTTCGGAAATGACTTCGGATGGTTCGCTTTTTCTCCCCTGTTTTTAAATGCCTTGTTTGACTCTATTGGTCTATACTGGCATATCTTTGTACGACGAATGTCAGAAGTTTTCAAACAAGATTAGAAATACGACAGCAAAATTTCCATACGTTGAATTCCGCTTTACTTCTACTAATATGTTTATCTTTTCCATTTTTTTTAGGTTACATTACACGTGGATTGATATTGGGACACCGAATATTTCGTTTCTTGTTGCATTGGATACTGGGAGTGATCTACTTTGGGTTCCATGCGATTGCGTACAATGTGCTCCCTTATCTGCTCGTTACTACAGTAGTTTGGTATGCCAACTTTATTTTGCTTACTTTGATGACCATTTTGTTTTTGATAAACAGAAATGCTAAAGCAACCAACGGGGATCCCGACTGAGAATTTCGACAGTGGCATTTTTTTTAATTATTTTTTTAAATTTTTTACTTAATGATTAAGATAGTATTTTTTTAGTAATATTGTGATTTTTTTTTCTAAAAATATTTAAAAAATACATAAAAAAAAAGAAAAAAAAATTTGCAATTGATTTCAGTTGAGGATCCCTATGTGTGGCTGTAGAGCCACACTTTGATAAATGCCATGAAGAGATTTTATAAAAATAAATCTATAAACTCACATAACTTTATATAATATGTTACATCTAGTTTATAATAAAAGTAGCTGTATAATTTAATTTATCATATCAAATCACATCAGTTTATGAGTTTACTTTTGTAGAATTTCTTGGTTAAAGCATTTCTCTTTGTTTTTACTTCTGGACCACCATACCATAATAGTGAATGGTCAATTTTTACTGATGCCAGCCTTAGGCCCCTAAGGGTTTGGGGATTAACTGCTGCAAATTGAGAGTGCCTGGAATTGTGTATTGCAACTCTTTATATTAGATTTTATTATTACACTGATTGATACGTCAGTGACTTAAAGATTCAACCGAAAAATCACTTAAAGTATGATACATGACCAACCGTGGATGATAATATTAAGAACATTTCGCATATATGTGAAAAAAAAAATGGAAAGAGAATTACATTGATGGTATTTCTAAGGATTCGTATAAAGTCTCGTATCTATTCCTGATGTCTGGGTTAACCATGGCACCATTCATGATATGGCTCTTTTTGGAAGATCATACCAACTCCTTAATATGTGGATGTTAAATCAATAAAGATGAAGAATTACGGACACACTAGAGTTAATAGATCAGAGTAGTGACTATGTACGAATGTAGATGGCTGGTCTCATGATTTCTGGTCATTAGAGAGAGCCAGGTTGGGTGGCCACCTAAAACACTCGGGGCTTATATGTTTCGGTTGAGTAGGGCAGTCTCTTTCGAGAGTTGATAACAGTTTTAGTCCTTATTTCCAATAATTGATTGGCAGGGGCTCCCTCCTATATGGGGCATCTATTATGCAGGATAGAGATCTGAATGAGTACAATCCATCTAGTTCAAGCACCAGCAAGCATCTATATTGCAGCCATCGGTTATGCGAATCAGGTCCAAACTGTGAAAGTCCCGAGCAGCCATGCCCTTACACTAGAGATTACTACACAGAAAACACATCAAGTTCTGGGTTGCTGGTTGAGGACGTGTTGCATCTTGCATCTGGAGGTGAAAATGTGTCGAAAAATTTTGTTCAGGCTCCAGTCATTATAGGGTGTGCTTTATTTACCATTCCCTGCTAAAATTTTTACTGATCTTTGTTCCATTCACTTGAGTTTTTGCTGGTTGCCTAAGTAAGGACTAATCCTTCCCATCCATTCTTCTGAAAACAGATGTGGTATGAAACAAAGTGGTGGTTACTTGGATGGCGTGGCTCCGGATGGTCTCATGGGTCTCGGATTTGGAGAGATTGCAGTTCCAAGTATTCTTGCTAAAGCAGGATTAGTCCGGAACTCTTTCTCAATATGCTTCAATGAGGATGATTCTGGGAGAATTTTTTTTGGGGACTTAGGACCAGCCATCCAACAGTCTACTTCGTTCCTGCCATTAGATGGAATATAGTACAGCCTCTAGCTTTCAAATGTTTTCATATTTTGTACAGTGACAGTTAATATATATATTTTTTTATAATTAAGTGAGAGTTAATATTGATGTCTTCTTGAATCTTTATACACATATTCTGACTTCTTGGCATTGATAATCATGATCAACTCACGTTTTCATTCAGTAAAACCTACATTATTCGGGTGGAGGCTTCTTGTATTGGAAACGCATGTCTTGAGCAGACAAGCTTCAGGGCACTGATTGATAGTGGGACATCATTTACGTTTCTTCCAGATGAGGTGTATGAAAAAGTTGCAAAGGAGGTAATTTATTGTTGTTGTGAACAATATCGTGTATCATCATTATCAAGGTCTAATGTGGCTTTCAATTATCGAAGTTTGACAGACATGTCAATGCTACAAGGTCTAGCTATGAAGGATCTCCTTGGAAGTATTGCTATAAGGCCAGGTGAATTTGCTTGACATAAAGAGTTCAAAAGCTACTATCCTCTCTCTCTCTCTCTCTCTCTCTCTCAATGTGTTATATGTGTATGCCATGCTATCCGTGTCACGCTGATGGTCAGGTGGTTTTTTTATGATTCAGTTCACAGGAGCTGCCCAAGGTTCCCTCCGTGACACTTGTTTTCCCATTAAACAACAGCTTTGTGGTCCATAACCCTGTTTTCATTATCAATGGCAATCAGGTGAGTACAAATTTTCTGAGAATTTTTAACAACTGGGTATGATATTCCCCTTCTGCCCAACCCAGTTTTCCCTTGAAGTAAGAATAACTGAGTTGTTGGATAAGAAGTCAGAACTTTTAATGAAGCAAAGTTAGTTTTTAAGCTTTAAGTTGCTATCAAAATTGCATCTAAAATTAGCACCAGCAGACAGAGAAAAAAGGTTTGATGAATGGCTTCAGAAGTAGATTTTTCATAGTCTAACTACCCTGAACAAGGATAGCCGAGGGAATGATAGCAAAGTTGTGGTGCTCCTGTCTGAAAGATTATCATACTAATCTTGGGGCAGATTGACCATTATACCATATTACTAGCGGCAACCATGCCCTAAGTTCAAGCTACTTGAAAAAGAAATATCATGCTTATCTGGACTAGACACTTGTGTTGAGTGCTATATCCCCAACTCCAAGGCAAGCCCATAGCCCTTATATTCTCTTTTTTTTTTTTGAAGAAATGATTTTATTGTGCCGAGAAAATTACCATCAAGTAATTATTAGATTGATAGATAATGTAACTAGGCCGCTTTTGATAATATGACTGGTTGATTTGATTTTCAACAGCTTTTGTCCATTTGTTGGTAATTTATGTAGTGAATCATCTGCATTGTTGTCTCGAATTGAGACCATCATCTCTATGGTTACTGACTTTTAAAGAGGCGTATTGGACCATTTAACAACCTTTATGTAAATTGTTGAATTATATTTTCTATGGTGCTTAAAAGGTAGTTATTGTATCAATCAGGATTCATGGCGGGGGATCTAAAATTGTGGCCGTTTTGTTGCAGGGAGTTGTTGGCTTTTGTTTAGCCATACAGCCAGCAGGTGGAGATATTGGAACAATTGGACGTAAGTATGCAACATTATATTTTTGAGAAATCCCAAGCACACAAATATCTCTTATCTTCATTATAAAACTAAAAAAAGAATATTGTAATGCAGAGAACTTCATGACGGGATACCGTATGGTGTTTGATAGAGAAAATTTGAAGTTAGCCTGGTCACACTCAAATTGTGAGTTTTTGCAATGTCCACTCTAATTTTTAATACTTGTTCCAGTCTTCCCAAGTTGATGACCTTATGCAATGTGTGGAAACCGGCCATTTCAAATATAATTGAGATGCCAACAGCTACTTGTTCATAAACATTTTTTTGTTTTATATCTTTTATAGATGTGCTGAATGGCCAAATTGATTAAATAGACGTAATTGCAATTCGTTCAGGTTGATGAGAACTAACCAATGTGCATATATAGGTCAGGATCTCAGTGATGGTAAACAAATGCCGCTTTTTTCTCCAAATGGCACACCATCGAATCCATTGCCGACAAATGCTCAACAGAGCACCCCTGGTGGGCGTGCAGTTCCTCCAGCTGTTGCTGGAAGAGCTCCATCCAAACCATCAGCTGCCTCAAGTCGGCTCGATTTCTGTAGGTCCTGTTTGTTAAGATCACTGCCGGTGGTGCTGCTTCTATTTCTCAATATTTTTTCAGACTTTAAAGCGGATACTGGCATCATCTCATAGATATTTTAATTAGTTTAGGTAGCCTTGCATGTAAATCCCGGGTTGCTCGTTTTTGTTTTTTCACATGGTCCATTTTTTTCTTCTGTTTTCTCAAATATGTAAGATGTAGCTGTCTTCTTGTGTCATCCAATGCCCGCATTTTTTACCTTATGGGTCATTGGATTAGTTGGGGGCTTATGGGACATCTTTTATAATTCTCTTCATCTTGCATTCTTTCTTTCTTTCTTTCTTTCTTTCTTCTACTTCTTCTTTCTTTTGTCGTTGTATTATGTTGTATTTATCCAAGCGCAATTTTCTCATTATGGAGATCCTTGTTTGATGTAGTCGTCAAACTTTACCCATTAATCTGCTTGTGCAATCATTTCACAAACTCTTGGATGATTGCTCTATACCAAGTTCCAACAGAATTTTGAAGAGGTTTTGACCTTTTACAGATTGATTTGCACATTTGAACATGAAAATTAGTACGAAGAGGAGACATTCCTACGAGTGTTCAATATTATGCCTCCTAATCAAAAAAGAGAAGGAAAATTTTGAAAACTTTAGGTCCCATTCAGAACTTGACTTGAACTAGTTTAGTCTAGTTTAATTTTAAGTTGAGTTTAACATCTAGACACTCAATTTTCAGATTATTAAATTCATTTCAATTCAAAATTTCTTTACACGTAAAATTCGCAATGTTTTTCAACCTAAAACATTTTTACACATGGGATTTACTATCTTTTTTAATTTCTTATAAATATATCTTAACATATCTAAATTTATTTTAGGTGGACTTTAAAATACTAATTTTACCATTTTAACATACTACCATTTATAAAGAATTCAATTTATCTCAACTCAGGTCAATATTCAAACAGAATCTTAATTCACCAAATGATATAATACTATGACGTTGAGGGTGGGAACCTTGCTTGCTACTTGTAATAATCAAAGTGCATCACTGTCCCATAAACTTCAAAGGATGTAGAGCCCATATGGGTTAATAACGTTATGAATAATTATTTTCTTTCAAGTTTGGATTTTAACTTATTAGAAATAAAACCACCATTTTGATAATTTTCTATCTAATTCAACTGTCAAAATTAACGGATGGGGAAGTAACCCAAAAAAAAAAAAAAAACTCAAAATTAGAAAATACAATGGAGCAGTAATTTGAATTAGAAAAATGTAATTAAACTTAAGGATAAGCGCAATAAACCTTGTTGAATTGGCCAATCACTTCGGTTGCCAAGGATGATGAACCGAATGTTGCACTTTCAACAAAAAGAAATGTTTTAATCACAAACAAATTTAATAAAAGTAAACATATAAACTAACGTAACTTGCTCTAAAATAGATTTATTCTATCATATGAAACTATGTTAGCTCGTGAGTTTATTTTTGTGTAATCATTTTGTAACTAAGTCCATTTTCAGTTTTTACGCAGGATTGAGTGAAAGTAACTTTGGGTAGCATTGCATCGAAAATGTACCGACACTAGCCTAGCATCCACAACAAATCACACTAGAAGTTCAACAACTTTTGTACATGGCTTCAATCACGTACACCAGAAGAAAAGTGCACCTTTCGTGGACCCCGAATCTTTTATTTGTTTAACTTGGTATTATATTAACGTATATAATTAAGAATCGAACCAACTAGAAAATGAACTTGTGATAAAAATTTGTGACGTTAATGAGAAGATCTTGCCACATAAGCTTCTCCATTGGAATAAAGTTGAAAAAGTGGGGATAGTGGGTAGACACGGCTGATAATCTAGAGGTTTATATGCATCAGAGTATTGCTTGAGATAATAGCCAGGCTTCCTTATGATGCCTTTTAAGGCCTTTCGGTGTTCCTATTTTGGGAGACATTTTTCCCTTTTTTTTGTTTTTTTGACATCGAATATCAGAATAAAATTCATATTAATCTTAAAGATATATAGATCCTTAATAAGAAACTTCTTGCAAATGCACCTCGAGCTATAGAACCCCCAAGTTTGTATTGGGAATTGTTTCGAATCTCTCTTAAATCTTGAGTGCAACCTAGTTATATATAAGTTTGTGACAAAGTTTAGCTGATATCATACTCATGATAGCTGTGTACAAGCATTTTTAATAGCCTTGTGTGCTTCCTTGCGATTAGCTAACTAATCATGGTTAGGGATATAAGACATTTATTTATTTTTTTTAAGAAGATGATAGTATTCTAATTTTATTTATAAACCCTTACTTGTAGCGGAAAAATACCGTAATTACAACCTGATACTTGGGAGTTATAAATAAGGGATATAAGAGACATGATTAACGAAATAAATGGTTAATTAACAATGCCAAGATATAGGATTTTTCTAGACTAACCATGATTTATCTTAAGTAATTTGTTTAGGATAGCTTTGTTTGTATGATTTATCTTACTAAACCACTTAAGATGAGATGGGGGAGCAAGGAGGATTAGAAGGAAACCCTTCCAGCTATGAAATTAAGAGATGTTAGGCTCTATTTGGAACTTAAACTTAACTGAAATTAATTCAGTTCAATCTAATTTTAAACTGAGCTTAACATCCAAACACTTAATTTTTAATTACTAAATTTCAAACCCCTTTACACGGGGACCCACAACTTTTTTCAATTTTTTATAAATACAATTTTTTACATACAAATATATCTAAATTCATCTTAGATGTCCCACAAAACTCATTCAACCATCTTAATTCACTACTATTTATAAAGAACTCATTTCATCCCAACTCAGCTTAATATTCAAACGGAACCTTAATTTCTTTATATAAATTTTTACAATTTGGAGAAACAGAAATATTTCCATTTTAAAACATAATTATATAAAAATTGTAAAAAATATTGTGTATCAATCAATATTCTTCGCTGAGTATTCGGTAGATGGAGCTCTGGCTGATGATTCAAACCCAGCAACCAATGCAAAAGAAAGAAAAGATCGGAAAACCAAAAAGATGGAGTGGACGGCCGGCCTGTTGTGAAAAATGAAGACAATAAAGTAAAAAAAATAAAATATGAAAGAGAAATCAATCACACACGAAACAAGATTTACGTGATTCGGCAAATTATCTACATCGTTTTTCACAACACAGCCGGCCGGCCGGCCGGCCAGCCCCACAAACAAAGGGAGCCACTCAGCCAGCTCCTACTATCTCCAATGTCAGATTCTGCCACGCGTCAATCGGCTGCTCTGATGATCTTGTAGCAACTCCTTTCACCGTCCATTATTAATTTAATCAATCCATCAATTAAGTAGTAATTATCTTTCCCAGGAACATTACTTTCAATTTCAAAAGATTTTCTTTACTGTTAGAAAGACATCTTTGTAGAATTCTTGGCGGGCCATTAATATCATCCCTCCTCTCTCTGATCCTCTCCATCTTAGGCTGGTTAATTTGTGTTTGTTTCCTAGCATCTGCATCATTGAGTTGAATGAGTTGTCAAAGAGCCAATCTACTGGTTAAATTTTCAAACAAATGATGTACAATTGGAGAAATCTGGATCCTTTGTTTTTCCTTCTCTCTTTTGTTAGACGTTCAAATTCAAAGGGAAAAAAAGTGTGTAGAAGTAACATGCCTCACGGGGCTGAAGATCTTTAAATGAAAATGTACATATAAATAGTCACCAAGATAGTATAGGAGTCGACAACAAAGTTCCTTCAAATATCCTCTCTCCTAAACATAAGGTTTCTGTATAAGGAACTAAGAAAAAATTAGGACAAAGTCTACAGCAGAAAAATATCAGGGGTTTTAAAGTTTTAAGTATACTGCAGCAGCCTGTTCCGGGTCCACCACTTTTTTTTTTTTTGAATCTAATGTAAAGACCTTATAAGAAGCAGGTCGGTGTAATGAAAAGATATTAGAAGCAGGTCGGTGTAATGAAAAGATATTAGAGCAAATAAAGAAGTTAAGACAGCAGCTTTGATTATCTTTTGCTTTGCTGGTTAGAGGTCATGGAAGGATTCCATTATTTGTAGGTTAGTTCCTTGCAGCTTCTTTGGGTGTTCACTTCAAATGCCTTCTCTTTAAATCCACCTTAAACATTCCCTCAGACCGGTTTGTGTTCTGTTGTCCTCTCCTCTTTGAAAATCTCTTTTTTCTTTTTTTTTTTTTTCCTGGTTTACTTTCTGAATCTAGTCTCTTTCTATCAAGCTCATCGAACTTGTAATCAAGCTCTTGATTTCATCTTTCAAAGAGGTTTTTCGTGAAAGGGATTTTTAATACAGAAAATGGGAGTTGGATGCACTTTAGAATATTTGTTTGATTTGATGGCCAGTAGCCATAAACACAAGAAGAAGAAACAACTGCAGACCGTGGAGCTGAAGGTCAGGATGGACTGTGATGGCTGTGAGCTTAAGGTCAAGAAGGCACTATCTTCGTTAAGAGGTAATTAAGTTGCATTTTTCTTCCAATGTTTTCTTCCCCTTTCTCCTTAGCTTGTTACAAATGATGACAGGCTGCTAAATTTGACGAGAGTTTTGATACTTTGTCAGGAGTTAGATCAGTAGACATAAGCAGGAAACAGCAGAAGGTGACTGTGACTGGATATGTTGAAGCAAGCAAGGTGCTGAAGAAGGCCAAGTCAAAAGTGAAAAAGACAGAGATGTGGCCTTACATTCCTTACAACTTAGTGGCTCAGCCTTACGCAACTCAGGCCTATGACAAGAAGGCACCTCCTGGTTATGTCAGGAATGTAGAGAACACTGCCACCACTGGCACTTTGACAATATATGCGGACCCCTATATCACAATGTTCAGTGATGACAACCCCAATGCATGCTCTATTATGTAGCTGAAGAAACAATACCAAACCTTCTTGCTTCTCCTCTTACTATTAGTCTACCTATAAACCATTGTCATTGTCCCCAATGTAGTAGGAGGTTTACTACTTCATTCTTGTGTTGTGGTTAAGAAGTGACTGAGAAAATCTGTAAGCTAATTCATGTTTTCATTCTTTTCTTCTATATAGGGTCCTGAATAGGTGAATCCTGATCAGCTGTACTCTGTACTTTTACATTGCATGGTGGTTTTTATAGACCTTGAAAATGTGGAATGATAATTGAGTGTTTGGTGGGTTGTTCTGAGTTGTTCCGAGGCACCCATTGTAGCTTCTACACTAGGCTACGTTTGGTAAGGAAACTACTTCACTACTATTCATAAACAGTTCACTAATATTCATAATTTATTTACTACCATTCATCTGAGATCATTTCATAAACGTGGTCCGCGACTGTAATTCGCCTCTCAATGTGGAAACCCAGTTTCAAGTTTGTTAATTGCAAATTCGTTTGCAAGTTGACTGTTAAGAAAAAGGTTTATTTACAAGTTCGTTTGTTGACGTATGACTAATGTGAAAATCTGCCATATCAGCTAACTTAAAATGGTAGACTTCGGCAGCTATATGCAGGCAATGGGATGGATGTTAGCGATATCTATGTAAAAGCTATTTCATGAGACTAGAGGAAAGTTGAATTGCAAAGTTTTTGCTCTGGAAACCTTGCATGCATTCATGACATTCAAGATACGAATTACGCGTACAATGTGACGTAGTGAAGATAAGTAGAGACTCTAATGACCTCAATTCAAATCATATTAGGTACAAAACAGGAAGGTACAGATCATAATATTGTCAGGATGGCTTTTTAGCAGCTAAGGAATTCCTTTTATAAAGCTAGAAAATCCCGTTTACATCAGATTGGTAATCCCCTTTGAGTTCATGTGCATTTCTTGATAACAGATATTTAGGTCTAAATCCAGGATACAAGCCTTGGTGAGGATCCAAGTCATAAAAATACATTTGGTTTATAACACATCTTATGAAAGGAGACTTATAAATTTGCGGCGTAACATGTGAGATTATAACAAATCTTATGTAATATGTGAGATTGTAAAGTTCATTTTTCTATTATAAAGTAAATCTGAAGTCATATCCATTTACAAGTTTACTCTTCTAAAATAGACCTAACAGTTCTGTGTACTACACCATTTCAGAACAGTATGAAGAGAGAGCTGAGGCAAACAAAGAAACTGCTAGGAAATGCGTATGTTTCTTTCTATATTCGGGAGGAGCCATCTTTACTTCCTTTTCGGCTTTTCTACTGCCATCAGCCTTTCTAGGATCCGAAAGAAGCGTAAAGGCATGCATCAATCCCAATAAAAGAGAGATTCACGTGCAATACCTGGAGTCATAAAGCATACCCACACTTTCCCCATCCCAACTTTCTTCTACCGTCCATTCCATACTCTGGAGATAAACTCTCTAATTTCTACCGTCAAGTTTAAAATTTAATTAAAAATTGAGATTTTAGTTAAGGGAAAAGTCAAAATTAATAGAGATATTAATCTCCATTATATTATTCATCTCAAAATCAAATTAATAATATAATATTCTATATTTTAAAAATAATTTTTAATTTTTTTATATTTTACAAATATATTCTATATATTAATTAATAATTTAATTTTTACTTAAAATTATTGTTTTCCACCTATTTTTTTCTTTAACCTAATTATCCAACAAATATACTCCAACTAAAGGAAGATTAAAAAAAAAAAAAAAAAAAAAAGGAAACGGGTAACTGAACATTAGTACTTGGAGAATATTTTTAGACAAAAATTGTTTTGGAGATAAACAGTAGAACTCTAAATTTGAAGATAATTTCACTTTTCTAGCTTAAAAGTAGAGCATTAGAGTTTTGACTACTTCAATGCAAACCACTTTAATAAAAATTTGACTAGGTATTGACATTTTGACAAATGCCAGTGCTCTCATAATTTCTTCGATGCATAACCTTCCTTGGTTAAGATTTTACTTGACATGATAGGAAACCCAAAAGTCTATTTATCAACTAATACAGGCTTTACTAAAGAATGTTCTCAGATTTACTTATTATATGGAGTTGCAACGTTTGCATTGATACCCATAACCCAACTAGCTAATGGACCTTCTGCTCTTCGTAAACTACTAGCAACAATAGTCTACACAAAATACTTCCTTTTTTTCCCATTAGTTTTTTTTTTTCATACACGATTGAGGAAAAGAGAAGAAGCAAAAAACATGCCAAGTATGGAGGCCGAGGCTAATAGTACTTGCTAATCAGATCATCTGCCGCAAATAAATAGTGCTGATTTTGTGGCAATTGATATGGATTTTGAGATATCAGTTTAAGCAATGCCATCTTACTTCAGTGGAAAACTTCCATGATTTATTTGTATGAAATTCGTTTGCCATGGTAGATACAGTTTTCATGTAGCATTGTAATGGTAAGTGTGACAACTCGGGGAAAAGATTGATGCAAGACATACTCGTCAACCCTTAATACCAAAATCCAATTTTGAAAACAATATATTTTTCTTATCCTTCATTTTGGTTCTCTTCGTGGGGAAGGGGATAGGGGATTACGGTTGGGATTTGGAAACAAAATTCACAATGTTATGTACTTTTCTTAAGATCAATATCACATATACAGGTGGTCTTGTTGCAAGCCATGTGCAAAAGATAAACATGTAAAATCAATTGATTACCTCCAATACAGAAGAACTTCCAGCTTCAAGGGGAGCTTGATGCGAATCTTACTTCAGGAAGAGAACAGTTGGAAAGCAGTTGGGTTGGGCAGCTATGGCACTTCTTGCACTTTTTGAGAAGGGTGACTACTGTCATACAATTTGAACCATATTCAAAAGCAAGATGCACTTCGGCGCCCTAAACATTGAAAACCAAGCCTATTAAAAGTAATCAGAGGAGAGGAAGTATATCAGCACTGGTGTTCAGAATTAAAGCAAGTGATGCAAAAAATCTACAAAATTAGTATTTGCCTGATGATCTTTGATGGTGTACCACCTTGTGTTGGTACTACACATGTTGTTTTTTATCAGACCACTATGCCATACCAAATATCTAAAAAGAGTTGTCCGATAAATGAAAATATGCATGTATGAATGCTGCAGTATGAGGCTTATCATTATCCTCCGTTAGGCAATCTTGACCCTAGACATTACTATGGACAATTGGATCTTTGCTTCCTCCTGCATGCAGTCACAGTGTGTGCGCCATAATGCCTTTTTATCTTTTCCTGTATTCCTATAGAAGTCACTTCAGTTTGACCCGAGAACCAAAGCAGCAAACATGTTTTATCAAGGTCTCTGAGAAAGGAGTGACACCTGCAATTATGAGTGACAGATATCTTGATTTCCCATTTCTGGGAAGGCCAATCTATTGCAGGTCTATGATCTCCAATTCTCAGGCCAAGTGTGCAGATGGTAAAGTTCGTATAGGGTCCATAATGCTTGATCACCATCTAAACTTCCATCTCAAAATCAGGTTCTTGGGTTACCATCTAAACTTTTATTTTCTAATGAGATTTCAGTTCAGGGTGCACAGAAAACTCACTTGAACCTCATAGGCTTCCCATCCATATGCTAATGAATGTGGGCTTCACTTTGATCTGTTCCCGCTGTAGATACCAACAAAATTAATATCATATAGAAGAGTTGCATTGCCAGGTACATTGCAGTCACCTATACAAAATAGACATCGATGTCAGTATGCCTGTGCACCATTCCAACCAAAGCCTGTCATAATCATGATACAATCGGGAAAACTCATGCAACCAAGGAGCTTTGAAAATTTTCAATTACTGGCATTTTGTCGACTGAGGTTCACAAAAACTTCGCAGGGGACTTGTCAAGTCTGATCCATTAGGAATTTTTTGTCAACAAAGCTCCACAACACTATATATCTGCCCTGAGAAAGTTTTGACCACGGACTATTTTCTAGGCATATCGTCACACACATTCTCACCAGGAGAGAGGGAGAGGAGAGGAGAGGGAAAGAGAGCGAAAGAGAGAACAGGCAATGTAGAAAAATCAAATTATAGTTTTTTTTTTCTGTCCCTTTTCATTAATTCTGTGAGTGTTGTAGTAGGCGTTTATGACTATATAATGTTTCATCTTTGAAGACTACAATCATTATGAGAGTCGGGATATTGAATTTCTCTCTTGAACCCCACCTGAAAAACATCCCGCTGGTTCTGGCCCATATGCTAATTCAGGAGGAATGTGAAGCTTGCGTTGTCCACCTGTTTAAGGCAGAGTGAAAATTACTTTTTGGCAAAAGAGAAACAAAATACAGAAAATAACCTCTATCAATCTATAAACAGTTTGAGTTACATACCTACGTGCATTGGAGGTACTCCTTCACCTCCCAAAATCCCCTGGTCCAATCCCTTGATGAGCTGGACACAAATAGTTACATTGAGTCAACCTTGTTAAATAAGGTTTGATTTTTCTACAATTTTGATTGTTGTCTCTAGTTTTGCAGGGAGAAAGGAGAACTACTAAGTGGGAGAAAACCTAAACTGGAAAGGCTTCTGGGACACATGGAAATTTAATTCAGAACAGCATATTAAAGCACTAATGTATTTCAAAGAGTGTGTACAAAAGGTTCATCACCACTATAAGATTATGCTTCACAGCCAATGCCAATAAGAAGTAACAACTATAAGATGAAATTAGCTCAAGATAATGGTGGATGAACAAGAAAGAAAGAACTAGACTTTGTCTAGTACTCAATTCATAAAACAGATCTACAGAATGAATAGCATGGCAACATATTTTTCCCCTCTCTAATCTGATTAGGTGAAAGGACATTTTCGAGTGTTTGACAGCAACCAAGCGGAGTCTGTTCATTTGAAAAGGTTCCATACCATGACAAGAATTAGAAAGGTTCTTTGCTAAAATGTTTCTAGGGTACCAAGTACAAAAGTACAAACTGTCTTGAGAACGGCCTATAGGACAAGCGTTTAGTGGTTCCAGACACTCTATATCTGTAGCATGAACAGATATAACATGCAGATTATCTAACCTAAAAAATGAAGACAAAGCAGATTAAAGGATATGCAGATGTCCAGAACATCTCTATGTGCTTCAAATTTAATGCACACAAAGTAGGTTTTGATCATACGCTTAAAATTTCTAGTATCATCAGTCATAAAGTGAGAAATCAAGAGATAAGTAACGAGGCCACTCTAATGATTGGCAATAAGAGTGGGTCATTTTTTTTTATTGGCATTGGGTGTCCGAGAACAACGTCCCGACTAATCCTGGGAGTGCACAAGCCCTCGGCAAGAAGTTTCTTACAAATACACATCGGATAATTCAAGGGGAAATCCTCCAGTCTGGTAGCTTCTAGAGATTGTTTGCACCCATGAGGATTCAACCCTTAGACCTTGAAGGAAGCATACCACTAAGACCAAAGCCTTTACCACCTGAGTCAACCCCTAGGGGTTATAAAATTGGGTCATTCCAAGTTAATGTATTAAAGGAGACATCATATATACCTTGCCAACGCCGATACGCATAGTGAGAGGTCTAGCACGTTTATAGCTACTGTCAAAGACTGTCCCATCTCCGAATCTTGCAGTGTAGTGAACCTGTGTTGGAAATAGATTTTGGAAAACTCAATTGCATAACTAGTGGCAATAATGTCATGCAACACTAATATTACATAGAGACATCCTATACTCGTACTCAGACTGCTGAAAGTCCTATCATGACCAGAACAGGTCTAAATGAGGCCAGAAAATAGACCATGTTAACCATGGGTCTGACTAATGCTACATGCAACGCTCCCATCTCACTTTATCCCACTGTGTAAAATGTGACACCCTTGGATCAACCTTAAATTTTTAAGAAACTTCAAAGGTTTATGGGCGTATGCTGGATTTTTCCCCAGTATAATTGACGGCACTCACGAAATCCCTTTATAGAGAAGAATTCCCAGAACTACGACTCATTCTAAACGATTATTAACATGATCCACCAAAAGCCTTAAATAATTAAATTAGTTAACTGATGCCCCCGCAAAGGTCATACAACATATAAAAGAACAGCATTTTAAACAAGGATTAGAGAGAGATAGGAACAGGCAATGTAACAATCTAACGACTAAGAGCCACGGTAGGAAATTTACTTAAACATAAAACAATCAAAGTAAGAATCAAACCCAATATAAAATTGAATCCTAAGACTCACATCGATAAGCTCAGCGTAAGGAGCTTCCGCACCGGGGCCGACCAACACGTCACAGTAGCCAAGCCCAGACCGAACGAAATTGAGTTCACACAAAGGCTCTCCCACAGTGGCGTAGTACTCAATTCTAGTAGCATCTGCATCTAAAGGTGAGAAAGCCAGAACCGAGGCTGCTAAAATCCCAACACCCACGTCAAAAACACGGTTCTTGATTGCAGAATTTGAAGTTATAGATAGCTTCTCATTGACTGCATTTGAAAAGCAAGCACGAGAAGAACCGGAACAAAGAGAAGACAAAGAATTTGGAGACGAAGAAGTGGGTTTAGTGGAGAAGAAGGACTTGCGATTGAAACTTTGAAGGCTATGAAGAATTGGGGTCTTAACGTTTAGCACAGAGACGGCCATTCTGATCTCTGCTTGAGCTATCTGGAGCTGCTCGAGGATTCGTATTGTATGGCTTTGCAAAATTTGAGTGGGAAAAAGTGGATATCGGTTGGGACCCACAAGTGGAAAATCCTCGCCGTTAACGTCTCAACATGTGGAGTTCATTGACAAACAAACAAGAAAACGAAAAAATCTAGGATTCAAATCCTTAGTTATGCATTAGACACAGTTTAGAATTTTATCATAATTATTAATCTGCAACGGAATATATTGCATTAATTTTTGAATAAAAAAAAGTCTGAAAGTAGCGTTCACATTTTTAAAATAGTTGGATGGAGATTTTCACAACTTCCAATCTCAAAATAACTTTATACAAAATGGATACACATAATACAATATGCGAACCATACCACGTAAAATATTGAGATCGACGGATACTTGAAGTATTTCAGAATTTCATTAATAGTAGTGAAATAATTAATAAAATAGTTTGAATTAAAATATTTTATTGAGTTTTGAAAAATGAGAGAACAAAATTGAATAAAAATATTTTAAATATTATAAACTAATGAAAAGAGAGAGAGGGAAAGACAGAGAGAGAAATCTTTTTTTTTTTTATATCAGGGAATTTGGGAAGGGGGATCGAACCCAGGACCTCACTTATGGAAGCTGGGTCTAATGCCATCTGAGCCACATGCTCTTGGCAGAGAGAGAGATAAATCTTGAACATGAGAAAGGCGCTTGTTATTCAATATTAAAAATCTTGAAGGATACCCATATGTATAAAAGTACAAAGAAGGTCTTGGCCGTCATAATTGACGGTTAAGAATGGTTAATTATGACGACTATAGGTAGTCATAATTGACGGCTAAGAACGGTCAATTATGACGGCTAAAGACGGTCAATTATGAAGACTACGAGCCTTTATAATTGACGGCTAAGGACGATCGATTATGATGGCTAAAGATGATCATACAAGTCAGTTTATAATATTAAAATATAATTTTGTAATACTATTTGTGTTTTAAAGTTTGAAAATGCTATATTGATTTTTTGTTTTGTTTTGTTTTGAAATTTATATCTCATTAATTAGTCAAACAAAAAGGGCTGTAAATACAAATCTATAAGAGTTTTTGGTTTTCTTTACTCCTGGTTAACATAGCATCCTCCGCCTCCTCTTTTTTTCTTTTCTTTTCCTTTTCTTTTTTTTCATTTTTTTATTTTTTAATTTTTTCCAGAAACACTATCCCAAATTTAATTAATTGCACTCATTTTTAGAATGAATAATTTTTTCATTAAAAAAGAAAGAGCTTAGGCATTCCTGATCTGATCTGACGTGCATGAGTTGGATCTATTACCTGAGCCAGAGGATTTGAGCACAAATGTAAAGGAAGGCGGAGTTTATCCATCTGACCAGCAGCTGATTTTTGTAGAGCGACTCTTCATATTAAGGTTTGGCTCTGAAACCTTGGCAGATCCATCAGTATCCTTAATTATAAAAATCCCAAAAACCAAGTCCAAAAAGAAATAGAGCTAAAAGATAAGAAAAAACAAATCATGATACAAACAGTACTAAGCACTATTAAGCTTGGAATTCATGCTCTGTCAATGAAATAAGCAAGTAGCTGGTCAGGTAATTGATCAAGTGAAGAAACGTGTAGATCCCAGGTTTGTTCACCCCTTTGCAAGTCGGTTTCCCACACTATATACTTGCATTAATGCATTTAGTACATTACGACAAAGAATAGAGAAAATGGTGGTACGTGTGAAATCATCATTTGTCTCAAAAGCTTATGCTAATGAGAAGATGTAGATTTTATCATTTATTGTATATCTTAACACTCTCTCTTACATCTAGGCCAAACTCCCTCTCAATAGGTGCCCCAACAAGTAGAATATTAATATTTAATTAAATAAGATAGAATATAAAGTTAGGGTTCAAACTCATGACCTCTATTATGATATCATGTGAAATCACCACTTCTCTCAAAAGCTTAAACTAATGAAAAATGATAGATTTTATTATTTACTTTATATCTTAACAGTAAGTACCTCGATTGCCAAGTGACGATTAGTTTCTGTCATGACCATATTAATTGATATATATAATATATATAAAACATAGTTTCAAATCCCATTGCTACTAAAAAGCATGAATAAAAGAACAATATTCATGCAATTTTGTAACGCCTCTACAGCTCGAGGTGCTCGAATTCTCCTTGAATGCTCCAATATCCAAATTCATTTTTGATTTTGTCCCCGGGAGGAGGAACCCATTTAATCAGAAATGGCCTCGTTGATTTATTAGAACAATCATAGCTAACATTAACATTAGAGTCAAGAACGAATAAAAAAAAGGTTTTGGCATTTTGTTTGGAATATTGAATATAGGAGATACATATAATTTATGATAAATACAAATTGGAGGAATAGTAGTCATGAGTCAAGCAGGATATCATGTTTGATTCTAGCCATTGATCATGAAAAAATAATTGAAAATTCTTGGTATATACTCACCTATATAGTGTTGAGAAATGGTCTAAAGAGGAAATTCGAAAAACTACTTTAATAACTAACGTGTATTTATGTAATACGTCAAATTATATAGTTATTTTTATTACAAAATATATTTGACACATTACATCAAACATTCCAACTTGTTGATTTTTTTTCTGCTTATAGTTCTCTATAGACTTATAATTAATCTAAGAAAAATGTTATCTACAGTCGTGGAGTGTGCAAGTGTCGTGCAATCACTTAAAAAAATAGTCTACTATTAAAAAATAATTTCTTTTAATGTGGATCTCATATTTATTCATTTTGTTAAAGTGATAGTACAATATATGAGCACTCACGATTGCAACTTTTATTTTTTTTTAAAAAAATCTAAAGCACTTGGTTTTTATATTCTTTTATCGGTCTTTTGATTTAAATAGAACTTGATTTTGCATATATTTGATAGAGATCACTCCCACAACTCCTTATATACTTTCTCTTTGAAAATGTTATTTTTCATTATAAATTTTATCAACTTCCGAACTGCATCGATCACATTAATTAGTGTGATTAAAAATAATAAAATATAAGATATTGTAGTGTAGCATTAATTTTGTTTGAATGGTACTGCATGGCACTAAATATTAATTAATAGGGGTACGTATATATATATATATATATAATAGTGTATCAAAGCCGGATTAAATTCTGTCCATTCACTACCTTTATTGAGAAACGACCTCTTCCACTCTTCAAGGTGAGATTATAAAGAGTTAACCAAGTCTGGCTCCTCGTATCTCTCCCCTTCCTTCGCATCTCTTGTCCTCTCTCTCTCGATTTGCAAGCAAGCTGTGTGTTAAATTATATATAAATTTGTTTCCTCCAATTAAAATAAAATTGGGTTTGGAGGATTGTTTTTGTTTTCCTTGTTTAAACAGAGACGACAGAGAGATGATCAAGAGTTTTGTTTAAAAATGGGTCGTGTGAAACTCCCAATTAAGAGAATAGAAAACAATACGAATCGACAAGTCACCTTCTCCAAACGTAGAAATGGACTCGTTAAAAAGGCTTACGAGCTTTCCGTTCTTTGTGACATTGATATTGCTCTCATTATGTTCTCCCCCTCTGGCCGTCTCACTCACTTCTCTGGCAAGAGAAGGTACGTCGTCGACATACTTCTGCATTTTCTTTACTTAATAAATATCTCATTCATGCATGCATGCCTGCCTGCCTTTTTGTTACCCTACAATCAATCAATATGTTTGCCTATATCTCTTTTAATTCTTTAATATTATCTCATATATTCCGGTCTTCGTTGATCACCGATCTCTGTCGTCTCAGTACTACTTCAATGCATCTATTTTTCTGCAGGCTTGTAATTAATTTCGTCTCATTTTTTCATTCTGGCAAATAATTTAGTGGTTTTTATTTTTATTTTTTCTTTTGTTCTTCCAACAGAATCGAGGATGTGTTTACACGTTACATAAATATGCCCGATCATGATAGAGGAGGGTATGGATGATATCGCCTGATTGATCGATATATCCTTTAAAGAAATTCCTTGCTTTTTATTTTTTTTATTTTTATTTATATAAAAATAAATTGTTGATAAATATTTCTTTTTTCTTGCAGAGTTGTTCAGAACAGAGAGGTAACATATTAAATAATGACAAAAAAAAAAAAATACACAAAAAAATAGTGTAAGAAAGCAGCTTAATTACTGATCTTGCAATTCGTATTATATATGTTCAGTAATAATCATTGTATCCATGCAGTTTTTACTCGGAACCCTAAAGAAACTCAAGACAGAAAATGGCATAGCCCTTCAACTTGCCAAGTATGATATCTTTCGCTGATTCTGATCTCCCTTATATATTATATATGCGATCGAGGATTTCATTGGGTGTACTTCTTCATTGATTATTTCTTTTTCTTTTTTCACTTGTATACAAACCTCTTCAAACAGTCCTGCGGAAAATGATTCTAATCATGTTGAGGTAAAGTACTAGAATTTTAATACTATATATATATTGTCGTTATATGGCCATATGTTTATATGCATGTGTGTGTGTATATATATATATATATATATATATTTTGTTGATTTCGTCTACTGGATGCTTGTATATATATAGGAACTCAGAAAAGAAATTAGCAATTTGCAACATCAGCTTCACACGGCCGAGCAGCAGTTAAGGTTAGAGAAATCTTTCTTGTTATAATCTTATATATATATATCTCCACCAAATTAAGGGTTATTATATTCTCGAACCAGGATATAGAGCACATAATTCACATCATTTGATTTGGAAGATTTGATTTATACGATTCAAATTTTAGAATTTATATATCTTTCACATTAAATTATGTCATGTAAGCATGCATACTCTTAAGTGATTATTCTACACTTCAATTTGAGAATATATTTTTTTCAAAATTAATAAGTAATGGGTACAATTTTTGTTCGATTTGTGAGTAATTTCCTTGGTTACTGAATCGATCGAGTGTTGATAAGGATTTTTGAGCCGGACCTTGTGTTGCCGAAATCGATGGAGGAACTCGAATCGTGTGAGAATAACCTTTTGGAGGCCTTGAGGCGTATCAAGCAAAGAAAGGTACCGGATGGACCCTATCCCTAATTGTTTTCTACAATATCGGGTTCTTAATTACATACGTACTTAACCATTTTATTAATTTCTTCGTGCAGGAAGACCTAATTAGTAACCATTTATCTACATATCATGACCCATCCAGTATTCAGGTAATCTTAATTAATTAAGATCATGAGCCCCATTATTTAGAGTTTCATTTAAATGCTATTAAAATGTATGGGTTAAGTGAGATGAGAATATTATAGTATAGAGTTTTTTGTTTTTTTTGTGGGTTACGACGTTTCATTCTACTCATGATATTTTACAAAAATAATGTAAGACAAAAAATTGAAGAATTATTATTAAAAATGTTGCATTTTTTTAAAATACTCCTTCATGGTTAATTATAAGAATTCTCAAGATGATTAAACGCAGATGTACTTGGACACGCAAGATCATGGGGTACTACCGACGTCTTTTGAAAATGAGGCTGTGAACTGGTTGCCAGAGAATAATGGACACAACCCGACCCAAATTTGCGTAGGATCTGAACCATCTTGTATCCCTCTCCGGTAATTAATTAACAAATTAATTCACATAAACTGTGTTTTCTAAATACTTTTCGAATTAATCATGCATGCAGTCTTTGCATCATGTGTATATATATATGTTTTCGAATTCAATTATATATATATATATATATATATAATACTTTGATGATGGTCATGATCAGGAACCAATCCTCGACGGAGATTTATAATCAGGACGTGTGTAATGCCACAAATATAAATATGGAGCCTGCATGCAACATGGGAGCAGCTGGGTGCCACATCGGCAATATCAATCCAGGTAGTACTCATGATCATGATGATGGCTTACCGTCTTGGCATCATTCCTTCACTGCAAGCGAGCTCCTCTCTGCCTTGATGCCCCAAACATCCTTCCAGTTTCCTCCCATGAAGGTACGTTTCTTTTAATTTCGTACATGATGAGAATAGAGAAAGTATCTATATAAATTAGAAATGTTATTATATCCTAGCGTGACTTGATATAATACGTGCGTATGTCGGATCTATTTATGTTAGAAGAAAGTTTATAATCTGGCATATATATTATATTGAATTGCATGCACCAGTTTGTAAGATTAGTATTATGTATCAAAATACCAAAAAAGAAAAAAAAAGAAAAAGAACAGAAAGAACAATGAAATACTTCTGTGATTGTCTGCAGGAAATTGCAGGAACAAGCCTTTCATCAATGATGTCGCAGCAACAGACCGTAGAGACTGCATCAAACTGCCCACCAGGGCCACCAATGCAATCCAGCGACGAAGATAATGCAAACTATGACAACACGCTGCATGCCTTAGATTAATTATCATGTAGATCAGTGACAACAATGAATTAATGATCTTGAGTACTACTACTACTATTTATATATAGTATTGTTGTTTTTAGTTGTGTCACATGCATTTGTACTTGCAGATTAAAGAGGACACACTACAACAAATAGTGTTTTTTTCCTTTTGTCGCAATTAATATCCATTTATGCCGGAATTTATTTTTTCCTACCACATCCTGCCGTAGTTGACTCCCTGGAATAATGTGGCAACGGATAAAGCTTTCAGCCACAAGCGTACATCTTGTAAGAATTACTATTATTTTTGACAATAGGTGGCGTGAGAAATATATATATATTTTCCGTAGGAAAAAGTATTGATTCAAGGCACCTTTGGCCTTTTTTCCATTAGCATTTTTGCTGCAATTAGTTCATATTTTTGCTAGAAATGAATTTTTCCATTGATGTTTGCTGCTGTTATAAAAAATGTAAAATTTAGTCACAAAAAGTGTGCTAATCATGGTTAACTGGCATTGTAAAATTTTTATCAATGGGTTCGATGTCGTTGGAAAAAGTTGCCAATGCGTATTTGCGGCAATTTTAAACTCTAGAAATACTTATTTGCGGCTAGTAAATTCGCCATAAATATACTTTTGTGACATATATTGTTCGTCGGAAATAATCTTTTACGTAATAAAAAAAATTACTAGTAAAACAGTATTACAACCTTATACCTAAAATATATTAAGAATGTGAACGATATATTACAAATACTCTAAACTCATACGCTAAACTGATTTATCCAACACAATAAATTTAATATTAATACATGAAGCCCACATGTAGGCATCCCTTCCAACCACATCCAACTCAAGGGAAAAATGATTTTTTAAATTAAACTAACTATTTTTTTACAAGTGATCTTAAATAACAAATAATAATACTAATAGTGGTAGTAGTATTTCTTACATTAGAGAGAACAAAGCAAGTTCTAGCAAGCATTGACATGCTGAAAATTTGTCCAACAAGAACAAGGAGAAAACGTACAAGTTCCAGAAGAAAATGATGGAGAAAACATACAAATTCCAAGAAGTATTTACCTGCTAAAAAACAATGCATATGTGGGAAGTTCCAACAAGCTTTCATAGATCGACTAAAAATAGTGTAAATGTGAGAAGTATTTCCAAATGCTTGTGCACTTGAGTAGAGCTAAAAGAAAAAGAATCCCAAAGAAGCAGTAAGTATAACACTAAGTAGTGAACATACCATTATTATAAACAATCTAACATCAATTATATAATTTATAAAAACTAAAAAACTGAGAGGAAAACAATACAAAGTGCATTCGAAGTGCATTAGTTATATTAAATCAATACTAAATTGGCCAAATGCTCCAGTTATACAAGTGTGAGAGTCTATACCCAGTAGGACTTGAATGCAATGAATAGAGTTTAACCACATCCAATAAAGTTAAGATATTAGCTTTAGAATCAGTAATCCTTAAACCTTCTTGAAGCAAAAATTAAAAATAAAAATAAAAATAAAAAAGTTACATTTCAGTGCAACAAACTATCCAATACCTTGGCATTCTCTTACCTTGGCATTCTCTCCATTTTTTGAAGCAACATTCACAACAAGTAGTTATGTAGAAGAAGTGCATTTATTCCAATCTGGAAGAGACATCCAAGAAAGCCCAAGTGCTATTGACAGACAGTGCACGCAGCAAAGAGAGTCAAATGCTGAGTTTGGGAGAATCTTTAAAGGCATGAAATTTGAAGTTTATTTTAATATCTACAAACTAAAAATCCCAAATGCAGCAACAATATTCCTCCCATAAGCTTGTCTTGATGCTTTCCCAACTAAGGCCATCTAATTAAAACGAAAATCAATAATAGCTTTTTCCATCAACTTAGCACTGTTAGAAACTATAAGGCATGTTTTATTGGATTGATCTCCAAGAAAAAAATTTAGGGGTTGGCTAGAGGTGGAACCAGATGCCTCAAATCAACACAAAGTGCCCAACTCTTCAAACTACAAAATCCTGGCACACGCTTCACAACACAACTTCATATCACCACAACTCCAATCACAAATCACAACACAGTACATCCACAACACACCTTCACAATTACCAACATAGTGCACCAAGCAATAGTTTATAACACCAATTAACTTCACAATAAAATCAATCATCGAGAGAAAAAGGGATAGAAATTATACCCTACTGGCCAAGATACCCACAGCTTGAGGTGGTGGTACACGGCGACGTGGGAAGAGACTAGAGTAGCGGTTCAAGAGAGACATGGGAGGAGAGGGGAAAGCACGAGGGCTAGGGGCCGTCGGATGGAGGTGGTTGACTCGTGGTGCTGGGCTATGCCACGAAGTGGGGAGATCCATGGTGGGGTAAGGCCGCAAGGCTCATGGGAGGGGGGTTCTCGTGGTGGCTCATGGTAAAGGAAATTGAAGGGAGAAAGCAGAGGGGCTACAGGCTGGGCTGCTAGAGAGAGAGAGAGAGAGTCCTGTGGTGGAGGGGGTTCGCTGGTGTAGTGGGATGTCGGCGGGTAGCGACGGCTACGGCTAGGCTGTGGTAGAGTAGAGGTGGCGTGTGATGGCTGCTACAAGGGAGGGGAAATCCGTGGTGGAGGGGATCAGTGATTTTGATTTTGGCACAGGGGATTCTCCACACTCCTCCTCGTGGTCCTCTTTTCTGTTGAGCTTTTGCTCCTACAGTCCTCTCCTTTGCTTGTTCACTCATTCGTTTACTCGCCTAGGCAGCAATGAATGCTCGGCAATCAACTGCCCAAGTTCCTCCTCTTCTTGCATCTCTTTTATCCTTCATTTCAATTGATGGCAATCCTTGGCTCGATGGCTTTCTTCATTGTGATAAGTTTGGCCTAGAGGTCGCCCCTCGTTCCCCCTTTGTACACTCATATTTCCTGCATCTCGTTGTATGCATTTCTGGGAAGGAGCACCATGTTTGAAATGCATTTCCAGGAAGGAACACCACCATCTTTTCTTTTCTCATATTGCCTTCTTCTGGTTGTCGACTCTTTCTCGTGAGTTTTCCCGCAAGTGATCCTTGTGTCCTTGTTCTTTGAGTGTTCCAACTCGGACTGTCTCAGGGAAGTCAAAGCCTGGAAGGTGTCCTTAGTGTCAACAAATTCATCTACTTGGTCCATGAGTTCTCACAGTGGTTTAAGAGTTCGTCTTGCCAATTCAGCTATGAATGGGCTCCTAGGCCAGTGTGATTTTTTTGTCTTAGTTGCATAGTCATGCATTCTTGATTGAATCAAGAGATGTAAGCTTTCAAACTTTCATCTTCTCATCATTTCATGAGAAGGAGATAGACTGTAGGCTACCTCCTTTTCCTACTAGCCATGAACTAGATTATGAACTACTTGCCAATCTCCTCGAAACTATTGAACCATCCCTTTACTATTCCTCCAAGTGTCAGGGGAAAACTCAACACGTAATCTCTCTAGGAAGGTCGTGAAGTGTCATGTAAGCCTTGAATGTCTTGAGATACTCGACTAAGACTAATCTTACATCTCAATCTACAGGACGACCATAACTTCCACACTGTAAGGGAGGTTCATGCTGCTGAGTAGTTGGTCGAACAAGGAAGATGCTCCTATCTTCTTGGCCATCTCCTCGTATTTGCCCATGATCCTACGTAGTTCAAGGTGAATCTTTTTTTTTCTCATCGTCACTGACGACCCGCTTGTGCTTTGCAATTCTGCTTCAATTCTCTCATTCTGGCTTGGGTAAGTGCCTTCTCCAGATCCAGTGTTCCTTCCCTTCAAGATCTCATTTTCTCGCCAGAGATTCTCCATTTCTGATGCCATCCTCCTCTACTTTTATGAACCTTCCCTCTATATTGGTTAAGGTTACTTCCTAATCGTAGGTCGCCTAGGATCAAGTTGTGGAATGCATACGAAAGGCATATCAAATTTCCTAATAAATCCTATAGACGACACTAACTGTTAATGAGGTATTTCACATCCCGTTAGCCTTCTCACTCTACCTATATCAAGGAAACTGGGTGGCTCGGAGTGCCAGAAAACACTTTCGATGCATAAGTTAGTTTTATCTTGAGAGAGAGAGAGAGAGAGAGAGAGAGAGTTTGTGTTAACACATGAGTCTGAATTGTACCTCTATTATGCCTGAGATGTACGACCCTTGTTATGGGAGGTATGTCATCACATTTAATGTGGCAATTTTCAAAGATGAGATCTTGACTCATATTGGTTCTTTGTGCTTGGGGGAGCACCTCGTCACATTTAATGTGGAAGCTCCTATCAAAGACGAGATCTTGACCTATATTGGGTTACACTACAAGAAATCGTACTTTTACTGGCGATTTTATAATCGCTGCCATATAAAACGCTGCAATATATATATATATATATATTTGGCTATGATTACAAACTTGCCGAGGTGTTCTAAAAATAAGCCGGCGTCATGTAATTAAAAGCTTTTTAGCGGCGATTATAAAAGACTTTTACAACGACAATCCGCGCTGCAACTTTGATTATTTTCAACATCCCTTTGATTTAGTGTCAGGATAGGACCGAAGGGGTGCCAAAATCACTTCTAAGTTTCCCCCCAACTTATTTCCCCCACCCACATCTACGCACGACCACCTTCGGCACTTCAAACTAGAGCACCAACAGTGACCGAACTCGTCGCCGGAAAGCTCCAGTGACTGAAACCCCACCTCATTGGTGCCCATTTTCCACTCCTCATTTCCCCACATCGGCCTTCTCCTTTCTGTTCTAAAGTTTTCCCTGTTTCACAGTCTCAAAAATTCCACAAGATCAGAAGACCCTCGTTTGCACATGCCATTTGCACAAGGAGAAGTCCAATCATTTCTTGTCAACGCAGCACCACTCAAGGCAAAGAGAAGCCATTGAAGCTGTTCAGAGATGGAGGCGCCTTAATGCAGTTGAGGCCAAAGTTGTAAGTCCCTCCTCCTCACTCACTGTTAAGACCCCCGAAATTAACATTTACAGTCCTCTCCCGCTGACCTCCCAACCCCAAAACTCCCACCTTTCTTCCTCAAATCATTTGCCAGGGAAGCGATTTTTCACTTACCCATCTCTATCGGATTTTTTGTCTACCCCCTTTGTAGGTTTTTAATTTTATTTTGTAGTCTTGAGTGATGGTTATGTAATTGGTTTGTGATTAATTTTTTAAGTTTGGTAGATTGATTGTATGGATCAAAAAATACATATTTCATCTGGTTTAGTAGGAATTCATAAATTATTCTGAGAGTTTCTTTCTTGTTAATAAAATCGCCCCATTTCACTTTGCATTTGGTTTTCATCATAGTAGTGATAAGACTGAGGATTCGTAGCCATTTGCATCAGCACGCACATACTATTAGTAATTCTGGAACCGAGATTGGTAAGTATGTTTCAAATTTGATGGATTGTGATTTTGGCACCATTTGTATATTTTTTGAGATTCTGTCATCAAACGCCATGAGAGGGGAAAATGATTTTAAACTTTTCCCCTCTCAAATCATATGCTCATAACTGTAAAGTCTTTTCATTGACTATTGAATAGGACATATACAATCACAGAACCTATTTTAGGTAACTAATACATATATCAGTTTGCTGTAAAATTTGCCAATAATGCAATTTACAATTGTTTGGAAAAATTTATTGTAACAACTAGGATTCTAAACTTGGCATTAAAGAATTCCCAACTTGGACATCATGTAATTGCGTTGACATGATTGTATGATTTCCTTTTAAAAATAATTCCTCTAGCTGAATACTAAATGAAGTTAGATCAGACTTAGAGATGTACAATAAATCAAGCATGTGCACAATAAACCATCTAACCGCAAATTTAATTAATTGTTACATAAAGAACAGTCCAGCAACACTAACTAGAGTTAACAATTAGGTCCAATAATCTCTAGGAGCCTAGAAGCCATCTATTTTGTTGACAAGGTTGGAAAGCAAAAAATTGATATTACACAATCTCAAATTATGAACATAGAATTGTTGTCAATGAGAACCTCGTGCATTAGAACAAATCACTGTTAGACCAAACTGAGAGTAGGAAAGTAATAAAACAAAATGAGAAAATCACATAAATACAATCCTCAAAGGAGCACAAGTTTGAAGGTTTTGATGACAAGCTTGTTTGAAAACTAAAAATCTAAGATGGAGAGAGGGGCTCATCCCTTAGCCTACAGATTGGGATGAGGCCATTCTGTTGTGTTTGTGTTGAATATACATAATGCTGAACTTTTGGCTTTATGTCTTCTGTTTTATTCTTTGATGCCAGCTATAGGAGGTTAATTTTGTCACCCATTTGTTTTAAGAAATATATACGTTACTTTCTTTGGATGTATAGAGGATGACAAGAGAATCAATCAAATAAGAATTTTTTGTTTATCATTTACTGCACTATACCTGTTCGATACTTTTATCCTTATACTTTTCTTATAAGCATGAAAGAAAAAGAGAGAAATATAAAAATTTTCCCATCTCTCTACAAGAAAAATAGTTTCTAGCAACTATATACATATATATTACATTTTTCTATGTATATATCTATACACATTTATATATATCTATACACATTTATATATTATAGATTTATGTTTTGAAGTGAGTTTAGTATAAACTATCCATCTTCCTTAGTACTCTTCATAGATGGATTACATTCTAACTTACAAATTTATAATTTGTATGAGCGCGCGTTGAACAATATTTGATCAAGGGATAGGCAACACTTGCTGCAAGCACGTTAAATTATTCTAGTGATTTCCATCTTCGTTGAACGTTAAATCATATATTTTATTTCATGGGATTATCTTTTGATATATTTGCTTCCTATCTATGATTGTAAATATATATTAGTGATGTTAAAATCCAAGATGATGCAATTTGGTTTTCTCTAATCATTTCTTTCCCTTTTTTTCTTTTTTTTGTTACTTCTGTTTTCAGGTTGGTAGCCATCCCAATTTGAAAACTCTAGACAACACCCCAAGTGTCAAAGGCTCGTGAACTTTTCTGGACAATGAGGTTTGCATCTGCCTTTGATAAAGATGACCTTGTAAATACCCGAAAATTTTATGAATCTGCACTTGCCACTTTTTCTCAAAATGTGAGCTTGGGGCAAGCTTACTATTCACTGGAGACTAAGGTAAACTTTTATCTACTGTACGATCTTTGAAGGGTGGGGAGTGCAATTTATTTATTCATATCAGCTAAGCACTATATCATACAACTCAATTGAGAAGTACAACAACTTCCCAAATTACGGCTCACTAGCTTAGCATAACACTCTAACATTTCGACCATCCAAATTTTCACTATTAAATATCAAAGCCCCATAATGACCTTTTCAAAAGAGTCTTTTTGTCACGTGAACTATTGAAAGTAAATTCAGATTGAGTCATCTGTAAGGTTTCTGAGGTGCTTGCATCCCAATGGCTTTGAGAGTTTCTAGTTTATTTATCGATGTATGGATATATTGTACAGTCACATTCCGACTTATCGATATTTAAGTAGTTTTTTTTTTTCAAGAAAGAACTATTTATGTCATATAGGGTGCTCATGAGTTTGTCTTTGTTTCCCTAATTTTAAACAAATGGGAACATCAGAAAAAGCAAGTGCTGTTCATTGGCATGCACTGAAGGCACCAACATACACAACTTGGTAGCTCTTTGATTTTAGATGTAGTAGAGTCTTGAACTATAAAAATATTAGTGATGTTTATCTATTATATAATCAGTAGCTCAGCTTATACTTGATATGATCAATATAATGCACCACCCTGTGTAAAAATATATATGACTTTGGTTGAATTGACTATTGAATGTCAATATTGAATTTTGATACATTTGTTGATGTATGGATAATTAATTAGTTGATCATGTCAATTAGGTACATTTGGATGAATGAAGGGAAAATAGTTGGTTTTCATGATTTCTAGGTGAAAAATTAGACCCAGTATTCTTACTGGGTTTCATTTAAATGAGATCTCATTGGTCTTATTTAAATGAGACCTTTGTAAGAATACTGGGTTATTAAAATTTGAATTTTTAGGAATTTTCCAGCGATTTTTAAATTGCCGCAAATAAGTTTAAAAAACCAAAGATTAAATTTCCACAAAATGAAAATCACTAGTAAATCAATTTCCAGCGATTTTAAAATCGCCGGAACCTAATTTGACTTCCATGAAACCATTTTCCAGCGATTATGAAATCGCTGGAAGTTAATTTGGCAGCGATTTCCTAATCGCTGCTGAATGATAACATGACGATTATATTAATTGCCGGAGATTAGGAAATCGCTGGGAATTAATTTACCAGCGATTTTCTAATTGCTATAAAAATCATTTCATGGCAGTTATATTAACTGCCGGCGACTTCTTAATCGCTGGTAATTTATTTGCCAGCGATTCTGTAATCACTGGCAAATGATTTCATGGCAGTGCTATTGGGTGCCGGCGATTAGGAAATTGCTGATAATTTAATTGCCAGCGATATTGTAATCGCTGCAAAATGATTTCATGCAAGTGATATTGGGTGCCGGAGATTATGAAATCGCTAGGAAATTAATTTCCAGCGATATTGTAATCGCTGGCAAATGATTTCATGGCAGTAATATTGGGTTCTGGAAATTATTAAATCTCTGGAAAATTAATTGCTAGCATATTGTAATCGCTGAAAAATGATTTCATGTCAATGATATTGGATTCCAGCGATTATTAAATCGCTGGGAAATTTATTGTCAGCGATATTGTAATCGTTGGCAAATGATTTCATGGCAGTGATATTGGATGCCAGCGATTATGAAATCTCTGGGAAATGAATTGTCAGTGATTTTCTAATCACTGGCAAATGATTTCATGGCATTGATATTAGATGTCGGTGATTATGAAATCGCTGGGAAATGAATTGCCAGCAATTTTCTATTGGCCGGAACTCAATTTGACTGCCATGAAATCATTTGCCAGCGATATTGTATATCGCTGTCAATTAATTTCCCAGCGAATAAGAAGTCGCCGGGAAAGAATTTTTCTTTTTTGAAATGATGTAGTGGCGATGAATAATTCGCTGCCATATTATTCACTTTTCGCGGTGTTTTTAATTTCCGCCAGAGTATATCAGAAGTGGAGGCGATCCTCCAGCGAATAGATAATTGCCGGCATATAGAATTGGCGGCGCCTTTTTTACTTTAGCCGGTGAATTATAATCGTCGGGAAAAGTGCTTTACGTTGTAGTGTTAATTAATGTAGCTTGCTTAGAGGTGTGCCCATGTGAATGTTGTCCTATCTTTCTTGTGCTGCTCCGGGCCTTCTTCTCGCCAATCGCTTGACCTTTCTGGGCTTTTGGCCGTGGTGAAGTGGATCGGACCCAGCCTAGCATGTGATGAATATGTCCTTTCACACTGTAAGATGTGTGTGTGTGTGTGTGTGTATATATATATATATATGATATGATATGCACCCATGAAGGAAGCTCCATGGTTAGAACGTAGATTTCCTTTGTTGGAAAACCAAATCTAATCTTCTTAACTTCTGTTGCAGTTTTCTCTCTACAAGTGCAAGATGGTGGAGGGTCGGTCAAAACAATGCAAAAACAATGGTATCATTTCAGCATCAGCTTCCTGTACTGGGAAAATGAAAAAAGAGAGAATGAAGATTTGTGAGCTAGAGCTAGATTAGAAGATAAAGGTTGTTAAGGTAAAACACTAGGCTAAGGCTTACCATGAAAGGGTTTGCAAACAACTAGAGGAAGCCTTCTTTGGCATTACGAGTGAAGCCGATGAGGGCATTTGACATGATGTAGAAACATGTGACTCAATTCAGCTGTTGCCTCCATAGAATCTGTAATTTTCAATAAAATAGGTTTGAGTAACAGGATTAGCAAGGCCAAGTACCAATCTGTATTGTTCAACCTAAAGGACCCCAAAATTCTAGATTTAAGGAGAAAGGTTCTTCTTGGACAAACCTTGTTGGATGTGCCTGTGAGCATGACTGCAAAAGATAGGGCAAGCCAGAAAAGGGAGCATGAAAACATCCAGATCAATTGAAAAGAATGAAAATTTGTGTGCATGATACTGCATACAGACAAGAAAGAAAAACCCTCTACATATATGTTCAAGTCTAAAAGGTGTGGTGATCATTGCAATTGAAGTTACTATCAAATGCAGACAAGGAATGCTTATGAGCTAATGACAACCTATGTCACTTGCGTCAATTGCAACAATCATTGGAAGTTTTGAGAGATTAATATGCTGTAAAGTTTTTAGATCTTTGTAATAGATATAGAACCAATTCATAAGTTCTTTGGGAAGCTCATTGTACGACACCAGAACCATTTATTATGTGTTGATCTTTTGGTATGTAATTTGTTGGATGTGTTATTAACTTGTAGGAAAATGATATTTACAATCATAAAATGCGCAAGCACCGTATATTTTCTTTGAAAAAAGTAAGTAAAAATAAGATCCACATGAAAAAAAAAACTAATTTTTTAAGAATGGACCTCACATTTTTTCAAAATGAGTGCACAACGCTTATACAACTCATGACTATATCTAGTATTACTCTAATTTGTATAATGTTGTAAGGAATTTATATTAATTTGATTGCCATTATGTGGGTTTCTAAATTAATGTTGGATTCATTTTTCTGATTGAAGTTTTTGTCAAGTTATTGTACTTTATTGTTTTCAGCAGTATATTACTTTGCATTAAAGCTAGGTATCATGGTTAGCATGAGATCTATTGGCACATTTTTTTGCTACAATCGTATGTAATTTATAGATGTCAAAATTCTGTTTATGAGAAGTGTCAATCTTTGTCATTTCCTTCTTTGTTGAGAGAGTACAAAGCCTTCTAAAAGTGTTGCAGATAACATAAGCTCGCATATTATTTTCAAGCTAGCCCTCTCCTTCTAAAACTGATCAACTGTAAAAGGTGTGATGTTGCCGCTGCCCAAAACCAGTCCCTTCCACCATCGCATAAAGCTCCATCAAGTCCATCAATCAAGCAACCCACAATCGGGCTCCCCCTACCTCAGTTGCATAAGACCATTCACGGCATCCAAACAACCCTTATTTTATAGTCATGAAGGTAGATCCACTTGTTAGCCGATGTGCATCACGTTGTTGCACATCTTCTCTTGTGTGGGTTAGCACCACTAGTGCATGCCTACCTCAACCCCTTAATTCAATACAATCTTTATTCTGTTTTCTCATGAATTACTATGTTTATGTAGTTGAGTTGGTGTTCTATTCTAATGCGTGGGTGGAGGAAAGTTAAATATATTTTTTTGGGATTGTATGGAACCATCGATGGAGTTTATGAAATATTACAGTAGTGTTTGTGTTGATGTAGAAACAGTATGGACAGATTTTAGCTTCGATTGAGATGGTTTCCATGTAATGGTTATAAGTGGTGCTAAGTATTTAACTAGTTGTAATTTCATAGTTATACTTGGTTATGATTGATTGATGCTTGGTTTTGGCTGTGATGGACTGAGAAGAAGTGAGGTGTAGTTGGGATGGAAATGAAGTTGTAAGTGAAGCATGGAGATTGTGAAGTAAGGGGTTGTGTTGGTTTGTTCTTTGTATTTAGGTAGATTATGGATTGAGTCTTTGTGTTTGTATGCATTGATAAAATGCTTATTGGTTCAATATGGTAATTGTGAAGGTTAAGATTGTATGGAGCCATTAGTTAAGCTTATTAATATTTGTAAATTGTAATTGTATTGGATTAATATACATGAGTAGCAAGTATGTTAGTATGCCTTATAAATTGAGTTTTGGATATGGAAGGATAGAGTGGATTAATGTAAATTGATATTAGATGTTGTAGTGATATGTTGATTCAAATTTTTCTTGGTGTGTATGAAGCTGGAAAGATCAATTGTATGTTGATTTTAGTAGTTGGAACAAATTGTGTTCAAACTGATTTTCTTACATTTTAGGTTGTGTGAGATATATATGATGTATAGTTGCAAGATGGTAACATTTTAAATATGTATGAATGCTATTAAGTAGCATGAAAATTTTGTACGAATGTTATTGACTTTATTGGACCAATTTGGTGTATTGTCATGTTAATTACAAAGCCATGGGCTATTTTAGTTAGACAAAATTGTTATATTATGCATGTTGTATATAGATAAAGCTAGTAAACCAAGGGAATGCTTTGGATAAATTGTATGTTGGTCTTAGGTGCTAAATGGGTAGAGTACATTTGTAATTTTGGTTGGTTACATGTATTGGACAAATTTAATATTTCATCTTTGGTTCACTTGTATCAAATGCTTGGGCATGGAAGTGGTTTATAATTTCATGATTATGCTTGAGTTTGGATTATGCTACCTAATTGAATTGTATTGAGATGTTTATGTGAATGCATGAAGTTTGGATGGAGATTAATTGTCTTGAAGTGTTGGGATTAAATGATGGAATTGTAGTGAGTTTGAAAATCATGATGATGATATTGGTTTGTAAATGGATAGAAGTGAAATTAACTTTATGAAGTGAAGGAAGTGACAACAAATGTAGGAAGTTAGAAATAGAAGGAATGACTTATAGAATGCTAAGAATGTGTAGAAGTTGTTACGTGTTTATGCGAGGAATGGATTAAAAACAATAGATGGATTGTATTATTTAAGTAGTGCATGGATGACCACAAGTTAAGTTAGAACCAAGTTTGAGGATGCAATAGTGATTAGAACATTTTTAGAAAGAATTGTTGTATGAAATGTACAAGTGTTATACAACTTGAGTTTGTCAACGGAGGATTGTTAAAACACGAGGATGCATGGCACTATGCAAGAAGTGATTGAAGCAAGGAAGGTGTATGAAAGGATGATGATGACTTAAGGATGAGTATGAACATATTCGAATAAGTATAAGCAAATTCTGAGGACTGAATTTTTACAAGGAGGGGAAATTGTGACCTACTGCTCATTTTTTAATTGGATATTTTTAGGATTATTAAGCCAAAACTAATTTTTAAAAGTTACCCTCTTTATTTTTGGAGTCCTGAAAATATATAATTTTACAAATTCATTTTATTTAAATGATTTTGTCTCTTAGAAATATTTATTAAGATTAATTATCTTATTTATGTTAAAAACTCTATTTATTTAGATGAACTTATTTTTCTTAGAAATATTTATCAAAACTCATCATTTTATTTTATGAAGAAATATAATATATTTTTATCAATAAAACAAAGTTGAATTTTAAATATAATCTCATTCCATTTTATTTTCATCTCTCTACTTTTTTTGTTTAATTTATTTTTCATTTTTTCTAAGTTTAAACTCTATCCATAGATAGTGTTGTAAAACAAACCTGGGAAACCAGTAAACCAATAGTGGGTTCAATTAGATTTTGAATTGGTCCAGTTTGATACCAATTCCTAATTAACAAAACTGGTTGAAATTTGGTTTTGATTCCGGTTTTGGATTTTAGAATACCGATTCAAACCGAACTAAACCGATATATATATACATATATATTATGTTTAGATTTTTATATTATATTATATATATTTATATAATTTATATGGTTTTTATATTATATATAATTTTTTATGTTATATTATATATATTATATGATAAATTGTTAATTAATATAACATTAAATCTTAAGATCGTCTTTTAATTTTGTAACATGAAATTAATATAAAATTTAATATAATAACAAATTAATCTTATAAATCTTAATATAACATTTTATTATGATATAACATAAATTAATCTAATAATCTTTTATATAACATATAAATTTTAATTTTATAACATTAATATAAGATAAAATGAGGGATATGAGTCAATCACTTCCTAAAAGTTTTTTGGAGTACGATTTTGTTTACCTGCAAAACCAGAAAAAACGGATTGGACTGGATAGAAATTAAAAAAACTGATAGTTCTGATTTCGGTAATAAATCGATCCGGTATCGATTCTTAAATTTTTAAAAATAGTATATATCTATACAATTTTAAAAAATATCCAAAATCTGATAGATTATCTCCTACAATGGATTAAAGTTTGTAACTTAAGTTGTAGTAGCAGGGCTTGGATCGGTTTTGCATAAGAGTTTTGTTAGTCATAATTGCACATACCACATACCATATTTATTTATTTTTCGTGGTTTTATTTCTGCTAAACTAATTAGCTTCTTCTACTCTTTATCCATATACCACATATTTGTTAAGAAAAAATTCTATTTATTATTCTTTACACCATACACTAATATGTGATTTGTAATTTTTTATCATATAAACAAATATATTGATGTATAAACATATGTATTTAAATAGAAGGACAAAAATGAGAAATTATATATTGGTATATGGTGTGAGGATGATGGGTAGCATTTCACATTTGTTAAGAGAAAAAAAATAAAAGGATAAGAAATCATATATAGTGCATGTTTGAGATTGTAGTAGGAATATAATTTATAACTTAAGTAATAAGATTTACTATTAAAAAATTATTTACTGTTTGGTAACTATATATTTAAAGTACTTTAAAACACTTTACATTTATTTGGAAACAAATTAAAAGGAATTTGTACAAATTTGGTGTTTGGTGACCAAATGCATTATATGAGATATTTGTCGACTTGGTAGAGGAAAAAGTGCAAAAAGTAAGTAAAAAACACTACAAACATAGATTTTTAGAGAGGTATAGACTGTTATTTACCAAGTACAACTTTAGTTTTTCTTATATTACAGTTTTGAAAAAGCAAATATAGTAAAAAAGAGAAATGATATTTGCAGTCGTAAATATTTCGCACAATTTATTTTTAAAAAAATAAGTAAATATGGGACTTATATAAAAAAAAATTCTAATTTTTTAATAGTGGACTTCACTCTTTTCAAAATGATTACACAACACTTACATACTCTACGACTATATCTAATATTACTTAGTAAGAAATCTTAGATTCCACAAGTGAGAAAGTCTTCTAAGGAAAGAAAAATTATTAAGAGAGGTAGCATTCCGGATGATGGATCATCGGCCAATATAGTGGGGATAGAATCAATATAGATAGGAAACAACTATATGATAAAATATTGAAAAATAGTTTATTTACAACTATATATTAAGTGGGGGTAATATTGAAAAATTAAATTTCAATTTTAATGGAAAGGTATACTAGCATTGATTGATCGTAAAATAATTATAAGTATATTATTATCCAAAAATATACATTTTAAATTTCTTTAATTTTTGTTTTGATTTTAAAAGAATCTATATTGTATTATAGAGTTGTAAAATAATTATGCCCATACTGATTCTCTATTTTTATTGCGTGGCTAAAGTTTAGAAAACAAATTGCAGCTCGGCCAGGCATGATATTTATAATGAGGATGAATACTTTTACAAATTTCAATATCCATTCTAGTTAATTTCTTACTTCCTTAATCATCCATTGGCATTATATCATAAACAGTAACAATCTATATTATCAAGGAACCACTTTTCATGAGAACAAATTTTATGTTCTCATAAAATTCTTATGACTTTTGGAGGACGGGCTTATTCTTTGCTACATGAGACATATTGATATGAGTCTAGGCTAGTGATGAGCCATCGTCAATTACTAGAGTACAACCACGGTCATAACTCATTTCTCCAACTTGTCCAAAATAAAATCTTAAAAGGAAATGTTTATAGGATGTGTGCAAAGAGCTCTCTAATCTCCTAGAAATTGATAGTTATAAAAATGTTTTTTTTTTTTTTTTTCGCAATAAAGACGTGTGTGTGTTACATATAGAGATAATAATGTTGCTGTGTAGGGTACAAAATTCAAACACAAAATATAATTAAGATGGCCAAAAATAATGAAATCATATGTGCATAATGAAATATTCATTAACCATAGTGGATGATGAGGATTTTGAGAATTAATAGGGCATGTAGCTGTCACAAAAATGGCTTATTCTTTTTCTTTTCTTGAGAATTATGTAGAGGAGATTGTAAAAATTAAACTCTATTTTTTCTTTTTCTTTTTGTTTTTAAACTGTTTGAAATTTTCAAACTCTTGGATGTTGTTTTTTTATAAGATTATGGAGGACTCTAGAGTGTTATCCTCACAGTTTTCCTTTAGGGACTCCAAACAACATAGGACCTTGGAACCAATGCAACGACCTCTTTGACCTTTCAGGAGCATTTTACAATGAGTAATATATCCAAAATTCAAGAAGCAAGTGAAAACCATCATTAAGTTAAAATTGAATAATAAAATTGTACCTTGTCAAATTCGTTATTGAAGTATGAGCAAACAAAATTTCCAAGTAAAAAATAATGGGAATAAGGAAAGTAATCACAGAAAAAGTAATGCAAATTTCTTACATAATAATATGAAGCATTTTTTAGCTGTCCAATATTACAAGATTTCCTTCTTGGTTGGGGCTACTAGCTTCCCCATGTAAAACCAACAATCAACATCAATTACTTCAGATCGACGATTGAGTATATTGACTGGATTGAATTGACGGGAAAGTTTGATTTGAATTGTCTTTAATATCCTCTGGTTCACTCTCCAATAATGATAGAAAGGCTTGGGAGGTATTTGTAAACTTTCAATACCTCCTTCAAGCATTTCTACAACTTTATTCATTGAAGGACGATCGTTAGGTTTCATCTGTATACACCATAACGCAGCAACTACAATTATTTGCTTGGCTATTTTCTTTTCCTCTTCTGTGGCATTTTCTATTCTTATGCCATTTTCATCTTGCACTTCCTCATAGACACAAGTGGGAAAGTATTCACTTGATTGGTCTGCAATTGCATTTAAGTTCTTTCGCTTACCCATCATGTCCATCAATAACATTCCAAAACTATAGACATCAGCTTTTTACGAGATGCTTCCAATATTTTTATAGCACAACTCAGGGGCCATGTATCCTAACGTCCCCCTAACAGCAGTTAAAGAAATAGTATTGTCATCCATATGATACAATTTTGCTAGACCAAAGTCAGAAACCTTAGGAGTAAAGTCTTCGTCAAGAAGAATATTGTGAGGCTTGATATCAAAATGTAGAATCTGCATTTGACATCCTCGATGCAAATACTCAATACCATGAGCAACTCCCAAAGCTATATTATACATTTTCTCGTAGCTTAGAAGAATACTTCCTTCTTGTGAAAAAATGTATTTATTGAGAGATCCATTGGGCATGAACTCATATATAAGAGCACGTTTTGATCCCTCAACACAAAAGCCAATTAGTTGCACTACATTAATATGATGAATCCTTCCAATTGTTGCAACTTCACTGATAAATTCTTGCCCATTAGCTTTGGACTTACCCAACATCTTTATAGCTACAAGTCGGCCACTTCGAAGTGTTCCCTTAAAAACAGTGTCATAGCCACCTTCACCTAGTTTATCCTTAAAATTTTTGGTCATTTTCCGAATTTCTGAGTACGAATACCTTATTGGTATGAGATTATTGTTATTTTGTAAAAATTCTTCAATGATGTCAAACGCCGATAAATGTCTCCTACACCATTTATATATCAAGAATCCAATCACAAATGGGTTCGCCATTATAATTTTTGCTCCATGGAATAGTCCTATGAAAAAGCATAATCAAATTAAATAGATTGTAAGAAAATATATCTATTAATCGTTAAAAGTTCTAGTACTTCAGCAAAGTAGTTGTTATTATTCCTGGTAAATTTCATCAAAACGAAAGGTACGAATGATGAGTTTCACAGCCTCCTAGATATTCAATACCACAACCTGCTACTCCTAGAATAATATCATTATGCATCTTCTCTTAGTTTAGAAGGATCAATGCCTCCTTCGTGTGAATAAAAATGTATTTATTGAGAAGTTGTTCATATATAAAAGTATGCTTTGATGCTTAAACGCCAAAAATCAATAACATGCATCGCACTAACATGTTGAATCCTTAGATATGGTTAAAAAATAAAATTTATACGTTGTGCTACTTTCAAATTCTACTAATTAAGCAAGCTAGGTTACTATTTTTTTTTTTTTTAAATTTCATTAATATTATCCATCTTCTTCTAGTGTGTATATCTTCTAAAAGGGGAATTAACAGAAAACGAAGAAGATGAAAGGCAGAGTTCATATATAGCTTCTTACCGAGGTTGATAATAAAGATCATTAGTGGTATCAGGATCTTTAGATGGGATCCCACAAGAAAGAATACATTAATTAATTAACCAAGAAAGAGATTTGATCATGAATGAATTACAAAATTCATGGCATAAGAAAATGGAATAAACAAGTTTCCAACCATATAAACGAGATTACCATGCTATATATGTGGTGTGGGGCATGTGGAAATGATGAGTAGTAAAGCTCTAACTGAAATGATTGAAATATAGAGTTTGCGATCGAAGTCTACTGTGTAAATAATTCTAACACTAGTACCATGGAGACCTCACCTTCATCATACCACCCAGTTAAATAATTTGTGATATAACCATCGATCCAACGTCCTGCTTTGCAGAAGAAAATTAGAATAACATCATTAGCATTTTATTAAAACCAGTAATATTATTTGTTATATCTTTCAAGTAACTGTCCTTAAAGTTTGATCATCTTGTCTAAGTGCTGAAACTACTGATTAATAATTTGATGCATCGATCACAGACCAATGAATGATCAGGTAAAGTTGATTTTTTCCTGTCACTGTATGCCGTATGGTTTCGTATTGAGCTCTACCCAATTAATAGATTATTTGGAACAAAAAAAATTACAAGCATGGAAACCAAACCTACAGATATTAAAAAACAGAGGAAATAAAAACAGAGTTAGATGATCTTACCGCGGTCTGTCTGCGTTACTTTATCCTCAATAACTACAATAGTTAAAAAAAAAAAAAAAAAGGAAAAAGAAGAAGATATATACATAAGTTAAAATCCATGAAAAATAAATGAAAATGTGACTTTAAATAATTTCAAAATATGGCCCAATAATTCACCTAATACAACTCACTCCAGAAACTTATGGAGAAAGAAATTAACCTTACCTAAATACAAATGACGTACTATGCCTCGGAAAGCTGGTTCTCCAAAGAACAGAATAAAAGTTAGCGGTTGGAATTATCAACTAAAATCAATTCATCATCATCATCATCACAACAATTCATCCAAGTTTTTCATCGTCCATTTTGAGATAAAAATTGAACTCACCATTGTAAACCCGATATGGTATTCCAAGGATTCCTGGTTTGACAAACAAAAGACAAATAATGTTAGCGGTTGGTAACATTCCTATATGTTATGGGGGTTTGGTATATATGGTATACTTGCATAAAGAAATTTTGTGAAAATCGTTTACTTGATAAGAAATCGGATCCCGCAGTGTTTACTCACCCGTATGTCTTTCGCAGCAGTAACGTATTTTGCTAAACTCGAAGATGCCGCACTTTCCACAATATTTAGACCAAGAAAGCTCAAAACCGTATAGCAATAGGTTGTGTAAGTCTGTGCAGGAAATATTACTTGGGTCTTCTGGTAGCAGATTAAGGACTGACGGCCACGATGTCCGGAATATATGCTCTACTTGGCACAAGTCCTCCACATCCCCTGCTTTCGCCTGGTTATATATTACATACCTAAACCCGGCCTCGGGCTGGGATGAAGATGAGTTGGAAGCATACGCTCTATTGCCAAAGCAAGCAGATTTGTTCAAATACCGTGGGGAATTCACTCGCTTTTCACAGTTCAACAAAACCATGTACTGTATGCTTCCGTCGATGGACCCCGGAGGATAATATGGAGTATTGGCCCATAAATCGTAATAACCAGTGATGTAGGAGTAATTACCCTTCTGAATACCCGAGTCTACAACTCGGATTGTTTGGGAAGTGTAATTGATTTCCTGTACGTAGTATTCTATGGAAAATAAGAATAACACGGTGTGGTTGTCCTGACAAGACAGGGTATACCTTGGGTTACCGCAGTTTGGAGGGTCGTCTTCCAATCGAAATGGAGAGCTTATGTTAGGGATATTGCCGCAGGAAGAAGGAACGCAGTCCCGATTTGTATCCTTAGCACTGCAAGTTTGATGAAGAAGTAGCGCAAGTAGAACGATAAGGGCCATGAGTCCTGCAGAAAGGGACACACCCCTCTTCATTCTGAGAGAGCAGAGAGAGAGAGAGAGAGAGTATAGCGAATAGCTTCCACAGGCTGTTAAACAAAGAATATTATAGAGTCAAAAATTTAGTTGTAATTATAATTATGTATTAATATATGTATTGATTTATTATGATGGTTTAAAAAATAGATTTTATTAAAAATAATATTAATTTAAATTTTAAATATAAAAAATTAATATTAATATATAAATTAATACGCATACGTAATGTACGACGCATGCGTCACTTATAAGACGTGGCGTAAGCAGGTGCATCACAGGTTGCTAATTAATTATTAATTTTGGTTTATAGGCCAACTTTTATATTCAAATTAGTTGGATTCCATTTATTTATATTTTTTCCGACCATTGCGTCAATCAAGATGGTGTGATTGCTTTCTTTTAGTCACGAGAGGCTGAGAAAACAGATCGGACAATCAAGTATTTGCTCGATCGTAATAAGAATGGCAAGGTCATATTTGTTGTTGTTTGTGGTTTTAATCTTACACCACGTTCGAGGACAACATGATGATTGTGCTGATTCATTTCGGTGTGGCGGCCACGGCCCAGCCATCCGATTTCCTTTCCGACTCAAAGACCACCACCCGGACAACTGTGGCTTACCTGGGTTTCATGTGTACTGCTCCGATACGGACGATACAGTGCTCGAGCTGCCAATATCAGTCAAGCTTTTTGTCAGAAAGATTGACTACAAATCTCAGGAACTTCAAGTATATCATCCTGATCATTGCTTTCCAAGAGTGATCCGGCAACTCGATTTATCTTCCTCACCTTTCCAATTCTCAGGATATCGATTCGACCTTTCTGACTTTGCATTTTTCAACTGTTCCCATACTAAAAGAGAAGGACACAGTGATGGGAGGGCGATTTCTTGTCTTAATGACCCTACCTATAGCCACCAAGTTTATGTCTTGAATAATTTTGAAGACATCAACGCGTTGCCCATAGTACCTTGTAGAAAGATGTATAGTGTTAGATCAATTCCATATGGTATTGTACATAATTTTGATGATATCCTTTATTTGAATTGGTCCAGACCAGATTGCAGAAAATGTGAACTGAAAGGCATGAATTGTAGGTCGATGAATATTAATAGCAGCATTACCGAGTCAGAAATTCAGTGCTTCCCCAAACACAACAAAGGTATCATCTTCTATACAATTACTAACTCTTTACTCAATTTCTTTAACAATTTTGCAGGCTTAGCTTATAATAGATGATCTTCAGCCACGGGGAATCTTCTGCAATATTTAAGAAATCATAAACAAAAATAAAAAATAAAAACGTTTAATCACGGAATGATGCCTTTGCTCTCATGTTTACTTCAGCAGAATAGAATGAGAATCTGATGATTATATATGTCAAATTAATTTTTTACAGGTGCATCAACAAAATTAGTGACCACTGGTAAGTTAATTATCCCTTGGCTTTTTATATTAGAAAGTTTCAGATGTACGTACTAATTAATCGGGGAAGACTTGAGCTCTTGACTTGGTGAATGTTTGATATATATATATGCAGGTGCCATTTTAGGTCCAGCTCTTTTACTACTGCTGGCCTTTGCACTTTATCGCGTCTATAGCAATGACAAAGCAGAAAAAGAATATCGGAAAAAGATTGAAAGTTTCTTGGACGATTACAGAAGCTACAAGCCCACGAGATACTTGTACGCTGACCTTAAAAGGATTACAAATCAGTTTACCGAGAAATTGGGCGAAGGATCCTACGGAACAGTGTATAGAGGAAAACTTTCTAATGAAATCCACGTTGCCGTGAAGATCTTGAATAGTTCCCAGGGAAATGGAGAAGAATTCATAAATGAAGTTGGAATAATGGGTAGAATCCATCATGTCAATGTGGTTCGCTTGGTTGGATTTTGTGCTGATGGATTTAGACGAGCACTAGTTTATGAGTTCTTTTCAAATTATTCATTAGAAAAGTTCATATTTTCAGAGAATTCGAAGTCATTTTCTTGGTTGGGAGAGACTGCATGATATTTCTTTAGGTGTGGCAAAAGGAATCGAATATCTTCACCAAGGATGTGATCAAAGAATCCTCCATTTTGATATCAAACCTCATAATGTTTTGCTAGACCAAAACTTTATTCCAAAAATTTCTGATTTTGGTCTTGCAAAGTTGTGTTCCAAGGATCAAAGTGCAGTATCTATGACCACGGCCAGGGGGACCATGGGTTACATTGCACCTGAAGTGTTTTCTAGAAACTTTGGGACTGTGTCTTATAAAGCAGACGTTTATAGTTTTGGAATGTTGTTGCTTGAAATTGTTGGAGGGAGGAGAAGTGTTGACATTACGTCGGAAAATGCTAGCCAAGTTTACTTTCCAGAATGGATCTACAATCTCTTAGAACAAAAAGAAGAGTTGAGAATTGTTATCGAGGATGATGGAGATATGAAAATTGCAAAAAAAACTTGCAATTGTGGGACTTCGGTGCATCCAGTGGCACCCAATGGATCGTCCTGCTATGAAACTTGTGGTTCAAATGTTAGAAGAAGGAGATAAATTAATCGTGCCTCCTAATCCTTTTGCCTCCCCAGGCCCTACGAGAATCCATGCAAAGAAGCCTATGACGCATTTAGGCCAAGAATTGGACGTTATCCCAGAATTAGATTAAGTGTTTGGAGTATGTTTTGAAGATATTGAAATAATCATGTTGTAGTTTAACATTATTACTTTTGATGTTGGAATGATCATAAAGGAATTCAAGGTTGCCTCTTATATATGAACTTGATATGATTATAGCCTCTTATATATGAACTTGATATGATTATATTTGTTTGGAATAAAATTTGGTACTTTGGAAGGAGCTAATCGATATTGACAAGTACTCTTATGGTAGATACACTGCCTTAGTGATATCTACCAATATTCTCATTTTGTATTGTATACCTGTAATGCATAATGTGTGATCCATTAATCATTAATGGTGGTGACTCAATGATTCTAATTAGTTGTTTGTCATATATTAAGTTCTAAGTTCATATTAAATTATGAATTCACTTTATATTATTAGTATTAACCATAAAAAAATTCATTAATTAAATTATCTGGTGAAAATGGAATTTAAGTTATATATGTCTCAAATTTAACTTGAGGAACGTCTATGACTTTCCGTCATCTAGGTCCCTTCTGTTTGATTCTTAACAGATACTTTTATGCGAGTATTAAAACTTCTCACAATGCATGCCATGTACTTGAACAAGCATAATTCAATTCATGGTTAGTATTACGATAACAATTTCAAGCTAATTTTCACTTAGTTTAATTATGAATTAATAAATCTTCAAGAATAGAGCACGTTTTGAATTATTATTTTGTTCTTTTGAAATGCTCGCATCCTTCAAGGAATTAATCAAAAGGTTGAACGAATTGGTTGAAAGAATTAATCAAAAGTTGTGGACTAATTGTAAACCTTATCTATATCTTTCACTTTCTTTTTTTATAAGAACTTGTTTTAAAATTACTTGTAGAAAAACGTCTTAATTTTTGGAATATTTATATACTTTTTGTAAATGAAAAATATATATATTATTACAAAGAAAAAAAAGAAAAGAAATTAGCCTAAGTAGTCCCAATCTTCTTTTTCAATTTTTCTAACCTATACGTATACAACGCATAAATCTAATTAGTAAGAATTGGTAGGCCACATAATCAAGTATCAACCCCGTGCGGGGGGGGGGGGTGGTTCGGGCGGGCTACATTGAAAAGATCACAATGTCAAAAAAGATGACTCTCATGAAAGACTTATCTCCTTAATATGCATTGTTTAATTTAGACCTCACATGGATTCATGTCGACTATCATAATTGATGATCATCTACGCATTGTATTTATATATATTATTATATATATATATATATTGATGTGTAAGCCGGGACAAAATTAAAAACAAAATATAATTAACATGGCTTAAAAGAATGAAATTATATGAGCATCATGAAACATCATTCATCAGCGTTAGTCACTGAGAAGGATTTCGACAATTTATAGGACATGTAGCCTTCATAAAAATGGCTTACGATGCAGAGGAAATATTTGTGTAAAGTATAAACCTTTTTTTTTTTTTTTTACTTTTTTGAGGATTTCAAACTCTTAGGTGATGTTTTTATAAGATAATGAATGATGTATAATTAACAAGGAGAGTGTTACCCCATGGTACTTTTTCTTTTAGGGACTCCAAACTATGACAATAAATAAATAAATTATTTTTAAATATAAAATGTAACTCGATAGTAAACTCAAGTGATGTTTGAATAAAATTAGATCATGCATTTAGCACTCCTAAAGTGTAACCACCTTATAAGAATTCAATTTGTTTATATGCACACCCAAAAGTAGGTAGAAAACACGTTTAATTGAGTGTTTGTGCTATTTTTCAAGTCAATGGACATCCAAAAGTACGTAGAAAACACGCTTAATTGAGTGCTTGTGCTGATTTTTCAAGTCAATGGACATCTTCTTCATACTTCCTACATTGAAAAGATCACAATGTCAAAAAAGATGACTCCCATGAAAGACTTATCTCCTTAATATGCATTGTTTAATTTAGACCTCACATGGATTCATGTCGACTATCATAATTGATGATCATCTAGGCATTGTATTATATATATATATATATTGATGTGTAAGCCGGGACAAAATTAAAAAGCAAAATATAATTAACATGACTTAAAAGAATGAAATTATATGAGCATCATGAAACATCATTCATCCGCATTAGTCGCTGAGAAGGATTTCGACAATTTATAGGACATGTAGCCTTCATAAAAATGGCTTACGATGCAGAGGAAATATTTGTGTAAAGTAAAAAACTTTTTTTCTCTTTTTACTTTTTTAAGGATTTCAAACTCTTAGGTGATGTTTTTATAAGATAATGAATGATGGACAATTAACAAGGAGAGTGTTACTCATGGTACTTTTTCTTTTAGGGACTCCAAACGTATAATAATAAATAAATAAATTATTTTTAAATATAAAATATAACTCAATAGTAAACTCAAGTGGTATTTGAATAAAATTAGACCATGCATTTAGCACTCCTAAAGTGTAACCACCTTATAAGAATTCAATTTGTTTATATGCACACCCAAAAGTAGGTAGAAAACACGCTTAATTGAGTGCTTGTGCTGATTTTTCAAGTCAATGGACACCCAAAAGTATATAGAAAACACGCTTAATTGAGTGCTTGTACTGATTTTTCAAGTCAATGGACATCTTCTTCACGTACGCAGCTTCCTTAATTAATCAGTGCACAACATTTGAAATTTAATGACTTGACCATCAACATCGTGACATCTTTTTACTTTTTTTCAATTGAAAAAAAAAATATATTTTTCTTTTAATCCAGAGACAAAGCATTCACAATCTTCTTTTTCTATGCAATATATACACAATAGTGCAGAAATTTGATTGATGTAATTGCAAATGGTAGACATATTGTAGTAATCCGAGTTAATTGTATAAATTATACTAATCGATCAGGCTATATTTTATAAGTTCACCACCGTTTTATTTTATAAGGCATTTCACTTTCTTTATTTCATCCTATATATTGAGTAAATCTTAATATTTCTTCACTACCTTATATAAACATTCTCATTTATTTCTTTTAAAAAATCATCTTCTTTCTTCTTTTCCAATTTATCTTACTTTCAAAATATTACATGTTTTAAAAAAATCATCTCTTTGTAGCATTTATTTTGCCTTTTGTTTTAAATTGTACTTCTTGATTGGACGTACAACGGATTGAAGAGAAGAAGATAGGTGCTTGGGAGCGATTGAAAAATAATAAATATTTGAGATGAGATAATGGAAAATAAAACCAAGACTATTACAAATATTTTTAATGAAAGTTATTTCATTCATATTTTTTGAAAAAATTAAGGTCGGCATCTATCAAATTTAAGTTTAAATATAAAAAAATGAATCAAGTCTATTGAAATAATTGAAAAAGATAACAATGACTAATGGGTTGATAATTTTAGTAATCTCGTTAAGGAAGTATTAAGTAACTTAGCCCATCAAGTTTCTTTAGTAATGAAGTACATGTTTTGGGGGCCGGGGGTGGGCTGAGAGGGAGGGAGAGAAGGAGAGGCTTCGATGTTTTTGCACTCTTTACGGCGATGGGCTTTTAATTACTCTTTGGGCTGTGAGAGATATTGATATAGGTCTAGGTTAGTGAATGGCATTCATCAATTCGTAGGGTAGGACCATAAACTCATATCTCCTACCAACTCAATATAAAAATTCAAAAGAATTGTTGGCAGATAAATATTTTTTAAAAGGAAATGACAAGATTCTAGTTTTTGTTCAACTTCTACGGAATGTGTGCAAAAAGCTTTATAATCTTCTAAAAATTGATAGTTATAAAATAATTTTTTTTGGCAATAAGTATGCATGTGTGTTAGATACACTAGAGGTAATAATGTTCATGTGTAGAGTACAAAACATAAAATATGATTAAAGAATGTAATTATATGCACATCATGAAACATTCATAAGCAGTAGTAAGAATTCATAGGGCATTAGTCTTCACAAAAATGGCTTCTTCTTTTTTTTTTTTTTCTTTTTTGTCTAAAATTATCCAGAGGAGCTTGTATAAAGTTCAGGGGGGGTTTCAAACTGCTGGGTGTTGTTTTTATAATGTTATAAAGGGAACTACAGTGTTACCCCTAAGGCTTAGGAGGTATTTGTAAACTTTCAATGCCTCCTTTGAGCATTTATACGACTTTATTCATTGAACGATGATCGTTTGGTTTCATCTGTATACACCATAATGCAACTATAATAATCTCCTTGACTATTTTCATTTCCACTTCCAATTCATATTCTAGTTTTATACTATTTTCATCTTGCACTTCTAGATATTCAAAACCACAAGTTACTAGGCCTAGAGCTAAGTCATCATGCATCTTCTCTTAGTTTTGAAGGATCAATGCCTCCTTCGTGTGAATAAAAATATATTTAGTGAGAAGTTCCTTGGAAATGAACTCAGCTCATGTATAAGAGTATGCTTTGATGCTTAAACACAAAATTCAATTACATATATTGCATCAACATGTTGAATCATTCAATCCAATTGTTGAGAAAAATATGTTGTTGCGCTACTTTCAAAATTCTACCAATTAAGCATGGTAACTATAATTTTTGTGAAGTTCGTTAATGTTATCCATCTCCTTCTTTTGTGTATATCTTCTAGAAGGGGAAATATAAAACGAAGAAGACGAAAGGCCGAGACATATAGCTTCTTACTGAGGTCAATAATAACGATCATTAGTGGTATTTGGGATCCTACAAGACAGAATACATTAATTAATTGACCAAGAAAGTTATTTAATGAATTACAAAATTCGAAGCCTAAGAAAATGGAACAAACAAGTCTCCAACCGTATAAACTAGATTACCATGCTATGTAAAATGAAATGATTGAAATATCAAGTTTGCGTTCGAAGCCTTCTATGTTACCATGTCAAAAAACTTGAACAATTAAGAGGAGTTTGAATTTCATCATATAATATATACAATTCTAACATTTATAATTAATTATATTCATCTAAATAAGTTGTGATATGGTCATCAACCCAACATCCTGCTTTGCAGAAGAAAAGAATAACATCATCATTAGCATTTGGAAATTCATAATTAATTAATGAGTAATGCTAAATACAATCCTAAAGTGTGCAACCTTGTAATGGGCCCTTCTTCTTCAACGATTCTGATGACTGGTTCGAAGTGGTCACTCTCCACGAATGTAGCAAGAAGTAAAGAGAGAGAGTATATGATCACTGAATTCCAACTGAATTCCAGAGTTGGCCTTCTTCCCAACTCGTGGTTGCTTTTATATTCAACAAAACAAATCAAAACGAAAAGAATTTACTTACAATCAAGGTCCTCTGCAAAACGACATCACTCTACTAAAACTCCTCTAACGACGCCTTTCCATTTACAACACTCAATCACCTTGGAGTAAAACGACACAAGATTCACAACACGACATTAATTAAAGTGACATTGTATCAATCGACTCCTAACTAACAAAACTACCATACGATACTTCACAGAATTAGCCCACTTCCTTCAATTTGATCTTCCTTTCGTTATCACCTTCTACCACTACATCACTTCAGCAACACATAACTACTTTCCCCCTCCAAAGCACGTTGCCAACAAGGTGTGGAAACTTATCACGTAAGTGCCAATAAGACTCCCAAGTAGCATCTTCCACCCATTTCCACTGGATTAAGACTTCCACCACTGCTCTGTTATTAATCTTCCTACTCCTCTACAACGCACACTCTGGTTTTGGTGCTAATTCTCCTTAAAAACCAACTGAATGTAATGTTGACAAAAGAGAATTGTGCCGACCCAATTTCTTCTTTAAACAAGATATATGAAATATAGGATCGACGGAACTGTGTTGTGGCAGATCAAGTTTACAAGCAACTTGACCAATCCTCTTAGTGATTTGAAAGGGCCCAAAGAATCTAAGGAAAGCTTAAAGTTCCTCCTAGCTACTAATGACTGTTATCTATAAGGTTGCAGCCTAAGATACGTCCAATCTCCCACTACAAACTCCCTCTCAGTTTTTCTTTTGTCAACTTGAAACTTCATTCTTTCCTGAGAAGCAGACAAATTAAGTTTTAATGTGGATATGATCTGATATCTAGTTTTCAACACCTCGTCAACTGCCAGATTAGCACTTAGTCCAAGTACATAACATTGCAGTTTAGTGGGTTGGGGGGGAGGGAGTCTGCCATACACCACTTCATAATGAGTCAACTTTGTAGAGATAAGGTAGGTAATATTATACCACCACTTAGCCAAAATCAACCAACCAAACCACAACCTAGGCTTATCTCCAGTAAAACTCCTAAGAAAATGCTCAATGCACTTGTTGACTGCCTCAATCTGTTCATCACTTTGAGGGTGGTAAGCAAATCAGTAAGAGAGGGTTACTCCTTGCAACTTGAATAATTCCCACCACAAAGAACTAGTAAAAGTTGCGCCTTTATCTCAAACAATATTATGAGGCACGCCATGCAACTTAAAGACATTATCAAAAAATAATGATGCCACTTTTGTTGTTGTAAAGGCATGTTTTAAGGCCATGAAATGGGAGTACTTAGATAATCTATCAACAACAACCATAATGACAGAATATCCTTTTGAGATTGGTATCCCTCCACAAAATCCATGCTCAAGTCTGTCCAAATATGTTGAGGCACTGGGAGGGGCTGTAATAGACTAGCAAGGCTCACATTCTCCACCTTATTCCTTTGATAGATGTCACATTCTTTAAAATACTTTTCACATCACGCTTCAGGCTAGGCTAGTAAAAATCATGTCTAGCTCCGTGTAAGGACTTATGGAAACCAAAATGGCCTGCAGATGGATTAACATGTATAAAATTCAAAATTACAAGCTTCAACTCTGAACAATTTGGTACATAAATCCCCTCTTTCTTAAACAACAACCCATGCCTAAGAGAAAATGAAGAAGTGGAAGAAGAACCTCCTTGCAACAAAAACAACTGTTGTTGTGCCAACTGATCTGACACATATGCTTGCTTCAACTCTTCTAACCATACAGGAGTAGGAAATGAAATAGCAGTAAGCAAAGTGAATCTTCTGAAACTGCCCTTCAAGATAAAGCATCTGCTACTTTGTTCTCAACCCCCTTTTTGTACTCAATGGAAAATTCATAACCCAACAGTTTGAAATCCATTTTTGCTGCGCTACTGTCCATACTTTTTGTTCCAATAAGTACTTTAAACTATGATGGTCGGTTCTGATTATAAAGGCAGTGCCCAACAAGTAAAGCCTCTATTTTTTAACAGTTAACACAAGTGTCAATAATTTCTTCTCATATGTAGAAAGCAACAAGTTTTTACATGTGAGAGCTTGGTTAAGAAAAGCCAATGGTTTCTGGTTTTGCATCAACACAGCTCCTACTCCCACCCCACATGCATCACATTCAGATTTCCCAATTAGATACCTCAACTTGGCCACTTGTTTGTGGATGATAGTTATGAAAATTAATAACTACTCCCACCCCGCATGCATCACATTCAATCACAAAATTTTTAGTAAAATCTAGCAACAAAAAATTGGAGGATTAGTTACAACCTTTTTCAAGTGTTCAAAAGCATCATTAGCTGTTTCAAACCACTGAAAAGCATCTTTTTTCAATAATGTAGTCAATGATGTAGCTATTTGTCCATATCCTTGAATAAATTTCCTATAGTAACCTGTCAATCCCAAACAAACCCCTCAAAGACTTAAGGTTTTTGGGAATTGGTTAGCTCATCGTAGAGTCCAACTAACTTGGATCAGCCCTTATTCCTTCATTGGAAATCAAGTGTCCAAAATATTCTATTTCTGAACATTCAAATTGACCCTTTGACCTCTTTGCAAACAAATGATTCTATTACAATATATCCAACAAGGTGGCCAAATGGAACAAATGAGACTTAAGATCCTTATTGTAGATAAGGATGTCATCAAAGAACACAATAATAAACTGCCTCAAAAATGGTTTGAAAACCTCGTTCTTAAGTGCCTGAAATGTTGAGGGAGCATTAGTGAGTCCAAAAGGCATAACAAGGAACTTATAATGCCCCTCATGTATTCTAAATGCAGTCTTAGGCACATCTTCAATTCTCATATAGATTTGATGATAATTTGATCTCGAATCCAATTTAGAGAAAATAGTGGAGCCAAATATCTCATCTAGCAACTCATCAACAACTAGGATTAGGTACTTATCCTTAACAGTAGCCTCATTAAGTACCCTATAGTCGATACACATCCTCAAAGAATCATCTAACTTTCTCACTAACAATACAGGAGAAGAGAATGGAGATTGACTTGGCCTAATTACACCAGATTTCAGCAGCTCACTAACTAGTTTTTCAATTTCTATTTTCTAAAAGTAAGGATATCTGTATAGTCTTACATTTATAGGTAAGAAATCCTTCTTCAAGATAATCTGATGGTTTCAAGATCTATGAGGAGGAAGGCCAGTAGGTTCATAAAAAATCTTGAATAACTCAACTACTTCCACACAACCGTTACTTTTATTCTTACTAGTATCTACAGTCATCAATCATAGCCAGAAACCTTTAGATCCTACCTTAGAAATGGTAGAAGTCTCCTTATCATCCACCAAATTAGTAGCAAATGATGTATGACCTTTAAGACACACAACCTTCCTATTATAGGAAAACTCAATCTTAACTTAAGCTCAGCAAAGTTCCATAGTATTGGGCAAAGTGACAACAACCACTACACTCCCATCACCACATCACAACCCCTCAATGTAAGTGTAAAGAAATCAACAATGAACTTAGTACCTTGCATCTGTATTCCCGTTGCAGTAGCCCCTCCCTTATTGTTCAAAACCTCACCATTAGCAACCCTTACTTGAATAGGTTGATCATCATGTACAATTAATCCACATCTATCAATCACTGCGGTATCCACAAAATTGTGGGTACTGCCAGTGTTAATTAAGATCACAACCCTTCTCTTATTAATCTGGCCAACAACCCTCATTGTTGTTTTAGGACTTGGGGTGCCAAGAAAACTTACAATGAAATAGACGCTATATTCTCCATATTCTTCAGATTCTCCATGTCTCCATGTACGTCATCTACCCCTGTATCCTTTTCTACTCCACTTTCACCACCACTGTCAATATCCATACCCTCTAGAAAATACACTTTCGACTTGACACGCCTATAGCCTTGATGCCACTTGTCATCACAAAAGTAACACAACCCTTTCTTTACCCTTTCCTGCATCTGTGCTTTAGAGACCTTTTGATAAGGTAACTTGCCAGTAGGTAGTATTTTAGGTGTCCCCAAAATAGAACCACCTAAATTCAACTGATAATACTCAGTAGAATTATTCCTCCATGACCTTCTAGTACTTGAAATATATTTCTCTTGGATTTTTGCCAATCCAAAGGCATCATTTAAAGAAGTGGGCTTTAACATCCTCATTGGCAATCTAAGTTCATCTTTCACCCACTTAAGAAGAAACTCAATTTATTCTTTTCAGAGATGCCCTTAATTTTATTGGACATTAATGCAAAATCAACTTTATAAGAGGTTACAGAACTAACATGCTTCAAGAGTGTCAATGCCTTGATATCATAAGTAGATGATCCAAACCTGACTTGTACATCTTGAGTGAACTCCTCCCATGAATGAAAAGTTCCAGCTTCACTTATATCTTGGAACCATATTAAAGCTTCTTCATCCATGTGAAAAGAAGCCATGAATATTCTCTACCTAGGTGGCACTTGATGATACAAAAAATATTAGTTGGCCGTGTAAATCCAAGCCAATGGATTCTTCGCCATAAATCTTGGAAAATCTAGCTTGATTCTCTTCATGAATGCTCTTTCAACTGCACCAACACCTTCGTTCATATCCCCATTCCCCATAATTTCCTGAGGTTGTTAAAAATTCCCAGAGCCTATCCGTTAACTTTAGACATATTACAAGAAATTCTTGAAACATGCTGTAGTAATTTTGAAAACTTCTTATATTGGTTTTCCCTTTCCAATCTTGCGATTTCTTGATGCTGAACCAAAACGATAATAGTATTTTCAATTTGCTTCTGCTGCTGTTCTTGCTCCTATCTCAAATGATCGTGTGCCTTCCGCCATCCTTTTGACTACTAATACCAATTATAAGTGGCCCTTCTTCTTCAATGATCTTGATGACTGGTTCAAGGTGGTCACCCTCCAAGAATGTAGCAAGAAGTAGAGAGAGATATATATATAGAGAGAGTAAGAGATAGAGAGAGAGTTGGCCTTCTTCCCAACTCGTGGTTGCTTTTATATTCATCAAAATGAATCAAAACAACAACACTTTACTTGCAATCCAAGTCCTCTGCAAAACGACATCACTCTACTAAAATTCCTCTAACGAAGCCGTTCCATTTAAAACACTCAATCACCCTGAAATAAAACGACACAAGATTTACAATACTACACTAATTAAAATGACATTGTATCAATCAACTCTAACAAAACTACCATTCAATACTTCACATAATCAGCCACCTTCCTGCAATTTGATCTTCCTTTTCTTATCACCTTCCACCACTACATCACTTATGCAACGCATGACAAAGACTTACACACTCATTTTGAAAAAAGTGGAAGTCACCGTTAAAAAATAATTTATTTTTATTTCTTTTATGTAGGTCCAAGATTTACCATTTTTTTTTCAAATGGGTGTGCGGAGGTTGTACACCTTAAAACTACAAATATGATTTCTCTTAATTAAAACTCATCATTTTATCAAAACGAAAATATTATAGTTAATGCTTAGAGCTAATTACCATCCCACCGCTAGTAATATTATTTTTTATATCTTTTAAGTAACTATCCGTAAAGTTTCATCATCTTGTCTAAGTGCTGAAACTACTAATTAATAATTTCATGCTTTGATCATAGACTAATTGTGAATGATCGGGTAAGAATTCAATTGATTTTTGTCTGTCACTGCATGCTATATGGTGTTGCTCCTTCGATCACCTTTATGCGATATGCTATATGATTTTCTCTCTCAAAGTGTAGTCAGATCTCTTGAGTGAAGTTTTTAGACTACATGTAGATTATATATGTGGACTTTGATTTTGTAATTCGTATTATTTGAAGCTAAAAAACAAGAATGGAAATATTGTTTTTAGCAATAACTAGTTTGAACTATTTACAGAGAAAATAAAAATGACAGAGTTAGATGATGTCACCGCAGTATGTTTGCATTACTTTATCGTCAATAGCTACATTAGTAAAAAAAAAAGTATGGCCCTAGTTTTTCTAGTATGGCTAGTAGAATTGAGGAGAGAGCTTTGAGTTACGTTGTTGAACCATTGATTGCTACTTGTAAGGTTGAAGCCGGAGGTAAACATAGTCCTCGACTTTAAAACTTTTTTTTATTCTTTTCGAATCTTTGAACCTCTTCATTCTTACTTGTGCTTCGTGCAGATTGTTACAAAGGATACGAAGAATATGATCACTTGATTTTAAGGTATCTTCTATTGCCTGAATTTTAGAAGTTCATGGAGAATAGGGCAATAATTTCGAGGGTGGGCATCCATAGATTGATTCAAAGGGTGTCATTTTTGCTGATGCATGAACATTTGTGTGACGCCCCCAAATTCCGCTTGGGATTGAACGGACATTTGAAGCGTCGGGACATGCAACACAAGGTTACCTGCCCCCGTTCATGACATATAAGATGCAATGTTTCTAACATGCATCTAGCATTATGCAATATTCGCAGCGGATAATCTTTTTCTTTAGCAATACACCGTACGCCGCCACGTACGTTCCTCCGACGCATGTTCGTGACGAACAACGAGCGACGCACGGGTTATCCCGTCGATGGTATAACCTTCTATCTCTAGTTATTTTACGTTTAAAATAGTTGGTTGGTTTGTGGATTGTGTAGTTGTATTTGTGGAATTCGTTGCGTAGTTGTGAAGCGAAGTGTGGTTGTGAAGTGTTGCGTTTGATTGTGTATTTTGTGGACTGTGCTGTGAAGTATAGGCGTGAGATGGATGCCGTAGATGTGATACGGCGGGTTGTGTGAAGAGAATACGCGTGTAGCGTATTCTGTGTAATGCAGCGACGCGCCGCGCGACGTGCACTGTAGTGATGTGTGTCGTAGAAGGAAGGGAGTACGCATGTAGTGTACTCCGTGTTGTATGGCGATGCATCGTGTGATGTGCATCGTGTTGATGAGAGTTGTAGCGAAGGAAGTACGCGTAGCGCGTACTCCGTGTCGCGTAGCGATGCACCGTGAGACGTGTATCGCAGTGATGGGTATTGTAGTGTGGATGGAAGAGAGTTCACGTGAGTGTACTCTGTATTAAGTCGTGATACATCGGATGGCGTGTCACGAAGGGTTGAATGGCGTAGCAGAGAAGTGTGGAGCGTATGGTGTAATGTTGGGAAACTGTATGACAGTGTCCCGAAGCAGTGATGATATGGATTATAGTCCGGGATGACTGGTGTCATCTTGTGGTTGACTATGGCTAAGAGTATATGGATTGAGAAATGAGTTGTTTGTTTGGTTGTTATTGATAATTTTAATGAACTTGTTTTAGTGCAAAGGCTTTCTGAAGTCAATTTATCTCTTCCGAGTATAGTGAAACCTCAAGTTGGCCGTGGTGTTGCAAGTGCTTACAATATGGCAATTGAGTTCAGAAGTGAAAATCTTAAGGACTCGAGTGTTCCTCTTCCAGCTGTTGTGCAGTTCCTCGTGTCTCGCGCTCTATTCTCATAGAACGCGACGATCGAGGTAAGTTAGCCTCTAACTTACTATCAGTTTATTGTGTATGTGTGATGGGTAAGGGAACTACAATTTATGTATGTATGTTATCGTATATGCCATGTCATGCTATGTCATTACATGTTTATCTGTTACGTATGATTTAATCTCTCATGAATAATTATCTGTTAAATAATCTTTTCTGCCATACAATGATGTATGTTATAAGTATGCCATGTTAAGTATGCCATATGATACATGTATGCCATGAAATGTTTATGATTAAATCATATTATGCCATTTACAAGTATACGCCATGTTAGAAAAGTATATGATATTAAATAATATCACATGCATTAAGAAAGATAAGACATGTTATGTTATAATAATGCGTGGGGCCACAACAACTGTGGAGTACGTATTATATTTTATGTTATTTATAATGCGTGGGGCCACAACAACTGTGGAGTACGTATTATATTTATGTTACTTATAATGCGTGGGGCCACAACAACTGTGGAGTACGTATTATATTTATGTTACTTATAATGCGTGGGGCCACAACAACTGTGGAGTACGTATTATATTTTATGTTACATGAAGTATGGGGCCACAACAACTGTGGAGCATACACTACATGAGACACAGCAATTGTGACATGTAGAATACGTGGGGCCACAACAACTGTGGAGTACGTATTATATTTTATGTTATGTGAATTCATGGGGCCACAACAACTGTGGAGCATGAAGTATGGGGCCACAACAACTGTGGAGCATACACTACATGAGACACAGCAATTGTGACATGTAGAATACGTGGGGCCACAACAACTGTGGAGTACGTATTATGTTTTATGTTACTTGAATACGTGGGGCCACAACAACTGTGGAGTACGTATTAATGCACATTATTTATCAAGACAATTAAATAAGATTCCAAGTTTATGTTAAGTCAAGTTTCAGATCAAGTTCATGTTATATTATACTCACGTACATGTTATGTTCATGTTTATGTTATGTTCCAAGTTCATGTTCACATCATGTTATGTTCACTTTTATGATATGTTCAAGATCACGTTCATGTTATGTTATGTTCATGTCCATGTTATGTTTCACGTTCATGTTATGTTGTTTGTTCATGTTATGTTTTAAGCTTAAGTTTATGCCATGTTAAGTCAAGTTTCAGTTCATGTTTAAATTCTGGTTAAGTCATGCTATATGTCAAGTTATACTATGTTTATATATGACTATAATTATGCATTTATGCTTTTACTGCCATGCATGCATTTTTAACCTGTGTGTGAGTTTTATGTTAACTTACTGAGATTTGTAATCAAATCTCACTGTGGTAGTCCCAACTACCATTCCCCCGAATGGTAGATCTTGTTACAGGACCCAAAGGAGAATTGGAATCTGACCAACTGAATACGGTCGACTAGGCCACGGTGCGATGTTGATGATGGTATAGTATTTAACTTAGGTTAATACTTGTACTTTTGGAGTTGTATCTCAAGTATTCTTTTGATCACAACCATTTTAGACTAGTGTGGTGATCACGGCTTTTTAGTATGCCTTTATGTATGAATTATGTTTCAAGTATTTGGGATATATTTAGTTTGGTGCATAGTATTGCTAAAGAAAAAGATTATCCGNCTCTAACGACGCCGTTCCATTTACAACACTCAATCACCCTAAAGTAAAATGACACAAGATTTACAACACTACACTAATTAAAACGACATCGTATTCAACTCTAACAAAACTATCATTCGATACTTCACATAATCAGCCCCCTTCCTGCAATCTGATCTTCCTTCTCTTATTACCTTCCACCAATACATTACTTATGCAACACATGACAAAGCCTTCCACACTCATTTTGAAAAAAGTGGAATTCACCATTACAAAATATATATATATATATTTTATGTAGGTCCAAGATTTACCATTTTTTTTTTCAAATGAGTGTGCGGAGGTTGTACACCTTAAAACTACAAATATGATTTCTCTTAATTAAAACTCATCATTTTGTCAAAATGAAAATATTATAGTTAATTCTTAGAGCTAATTTCCATCCCACCACCAGTAATAATATTTGTTATATCTTTCAAGTAACTATCCTTAAAGTTTCATCATCTTGTCTAAGTTCTGAAACTACTAATTAATAATTTCATGCTTTGATCACAGACCAATTGTGAATGATCGGGTAAAAAATTCTATTGATTTTTGTTTGTCACTGCATGACATATGGTGTTGCTCCTTCGATCACCTTTATGCCATATGCTATATGATTTTCTCTCTCAAAGTGTAGTCAGATCTCTTGAGTGAAGTTTTTAGACTGCATGCAGATTATATATGTGGACTTTGATTTTGTAATTCATATTATTTGGAGCTAAAAAACAAGCATGGAAATATTGTTTTTAGCAATAACTAGTTTGAACTATTTACAGAGAAAATAAAAATGACAGAGTTAGATGATCTCACCGCGGTATGTCTGCATTACTTATCGTCAATAGCTACAATAGTAAAAAAAAAAAAAAGTATGGCCCTAGCTTTTCTGGTATGGCTCGTAGAATCGAGGAGAGAGCTTCGAGTTACGTTGTTGAACCACCGACTTAGTCCCCGACTTTAAAACTTCTTTCTGTTCTTTTCAAATCTTCGAACCTCTTCATTCTTACTTGTGCTTCGTGCACATTGTTACGAAGGATACAAAGAATATGATCCCTTGGTTTTAAGGTATCTTCTACCGTTTGAATTTTAGAAGTTCATGGAGAATAGGGCAATAATTTCGAGGGTGTGCATCCATAGATTGATTCAAAGGGTGTCATTTTTGTTGATGCATGAACATTTGTGTTGTAACACCATTTGATTAAAGGAAGCTATTTGACCCAATCCCTTGACTTATCACTTGAAAAATATCTTAAGTACTACTCCATACTCTTGTTCACGATTTCGGTCTGTCCATCCATTTGTGGATGGCAAGTTGAGCAAAACTTCAAGTTAGTCCCTTGTAACTTGAAGAGTTCTTTCCAAAAAGTGCTTTTGAAAGTTGGATCCTCGTCTCTCACGATAGAATTAGGCATTCCATGCAATTTGAAAATAATTGCAACAACTATTTGGGCAATTTAGAGGCTATATAAGGGTGTGAAATTAGAATAAAATGAGCATACTTAGATAACCTATCAACCACCACCATAATAACCGAATATCCTTTTGAAATAGGCAACCCTTGTACAAAATCAAGAGAAATGTCAATCCAAATTTTTGTAGGAATTGGTAAGGGTTGAAGGAATTTGTTGGATTCACATTATTTGATTTATTTTTTTGACATACATTACATTCTTGGATTAAGCTTCTGATTTCACTCTTCATTCCTATCTAATAAAATTCAAAGCGAATTCTATGGATAGTTTTATGATAACTTGCATGACCACCGCCCGGACTGTTGTGTAGAGCTTGTAAAATCTGCAATTTCAGCTTAGGAGTGTTGCTAATATAAAGTTTGCCTTTGTAGTAAAGCAACCCCTCCAATACCATATAATTGTTAGAATCCAATCTCCCTTACTCCAATTTCTACAACAGCTTCTGCAACTCCAAATCGTTTTCATAGGAAGCCTTAAGAATGTCCAACCAAGTAGTTGTTGGAATAGTTAGGGCTGCCAATTCTCCTTCTTCAGAATCCACCATTCTAGATAGTGCATTAGCCACCCAGTTGTCCTTTCCTTGCTTATACTCCACTGAAAAATCAAAGCTGAGCAACTTGGTGATCCGTTTTTGTTGGAGTGGGGTTCCAACTTGGTGATCTATTCCAGTAGATATTTTAGTCTTTGCTAATCCATTTGCACCTTGAATTTTTATCCTAATAAGTAATATCTCCATTTTTTTACAGCAAGCACCAAAGCCATCAATTCCTTCTTATAAGTTGACATTTGTAAAGCCTTTCTATGTATTGCATGGCTCATAAAAGCAATTAGCCTTCCCAGTGGCATTAAAATAGCTCCAACACCATACTTACAAGCATCACATTGAATGTCTAAAAGGATGAGTAAAATCTGGTAGTGCTAAGATCAGAGGGTTAGTAACAGCTTTTTTGATTTTTTCAAAGGCTTCATTGGCTGTTTCAGTCTAGTGAAAGGAATTCTTTTTTAAGAGAGAGGTTAAACGTGCTGCAACAAGATCATCTCCCTTGATAAATTTCTTATAATAGCCTGTGAGTCTTAAGAACTCTCTAAGAGACTTTTAACTTGTGGGGAAGGGCCAAATAAGTATAGTATCAATTTTATTAGGGTCAGCCTTAACTCCTTTCGAAATTAAGTGACCAAGACAGCTAACTTCAGAACACACAAAACTACATTTAGTTTTTTTTGCAAATAATTTATGCTGCTTCAGAATGTCTAAAACAGTTTGTAAATAAACCAAATGTTCTGAAAAAGTTTTGCTATAGATAAATATGTTATCAAAAAAGACCCAAATGAATTTACGTAGATGAGGCCTGAAGATGTCATTCATTAGGCCTTAGAAAGAAGCAGGTGCATTGGTAAACCCAAATGGCATTACCAAAAACTCGTAATGACCATCGTTAGTCCTAAAGGCAGTCTTTTGGATATCATTAGGATGATCTCAAATTTGATGGTAGCTAGATCTAAGGTCTAATTTGCTGAATATGGTAGCACTATATAGTTCATCCAATAGTTCATCTACAATTGGTATACGAAATTTTATTTTGATGGTTTCTTTGTTGAGAGCTCTATAATCAACATAAAGTCTCCAACTACCATCTTGTTTTCTTACCAATAGGACGGGTGAGGAAAAAGGACTTTGAATGGGTCGGATTATACCATCACACAACATTTCCATGACCAACTTTTCAATTTCTGTTTTTCAGTAATAAGGATATCTATAAGGACCTACACACATTGGTATTGTGTCTTTGGGAAGTAAGATGTGATGGTCATGTGTCTTAGATGTGGGTAAACCCTTGGGTTTTTAAAAGATAGATTGATATTGATCAATTAATTCACTCAAAGCAGGGTCAAGTTGAGCATAAAAAAGAGTAGTTTTTGTGGGTTCCATAAGTTGTATGACTAAGCCTTTTTTGTCATTTTTCAAAGCTCTACCAAAATTTTCACCTTCTATCAATGATAAATCAGTGGGTGAAATGCCTTGAAGTGTTCTAGTTATTCCCATGTATGATAACTCCATTCAGAGTCTAGAAAAGTCCTATAAGATAAGCCGTAAGGACCTCAACTATTGGATTCCCAAGACAGTATCACACCTTCCTAATGCAAGCAAATAAAAATTAGTAGAGTAGAATTTACCATGCATTTGGAGTCGCACTTTAGAACACATTCCTTCACTACTTAGGGTTGCTCAATTTGCTACCTTTACTATCAATCCTTTGGTAGGTTGTATCTCAGCTTGGCTTTCTTGGTAAGAGAGGGATCCATAAAATTATGGTTGCTTCCCATATCAATAAGGATCACTACTACACACCTTTGCACCTTGCCAATTAACCTCATTGTTCTGGGATTAGGGAACCCCAAGAGTGTATGAATAGAAATTCCTAGTTTTGCTTCGATTATTACTGGTTACTCTTTGAGCTGCCTTAATATTTCTCCTTGTTTTCTCTTGCTAGTTTTGGTTCATCCTCATCACTAGAGTCTTCATATTCCATAAGGAATAATTTGGGGGCCTTGCACCTGTGTCTTGGTCCCCATTTCTCGTTATAATTGTAACAAAGACCTTTCTCACACGTTTATCTTATCCAGAGAACTATAGCCCTCGTCATAATTGTAACAAAGACCAGGACTCTTCTCACCCTTCTCACATTCCTTCAATTGAATGTTCTGTGTCCTAGTCACCATCAAGATAAACGCTGCATAAGAACTATGGCCCTCTTCTCAGGAGAAAGAGAACCAATAACTAGCCTTGATGGTGGAGCACCCATCTTGACCACCTTCCTTAAGGCTAAATTTTTTTTTTCTTGCATCTTAGCCAAACAGAAAGCAACATTTAATGTTTGAGGATTGAGCATACGTACCATGAACTTGATGTCTTCTCTAAGACCACTTAGGAAGTAATTGATCTTGTATGGCTCAACTAAGCCCCTTAATTGGTTAGAAAGGACCTCAAATTCTATTTTGTAAGCTTTTACTATAGTAGTTTGCTTCAATTTAGTAAGAGTCTCCATAGGATCTTCATATGTTGAAGGACCAAACTACGTTTGCAGCCCTGTTGAATCCAAGGTTTCAAGTTTCGTATAATTATAAATCTACACATGGATTTTGATGATAACAAATAAATTCAAAGAATAAAGGAGTCTCAAACTCAAGTTGTTCACACAATGGAATCAAGCACATCAAAGAACCAAGCATGAGCAAGAAGGGAACAAGTTCACATTAAAGTCATAGAGTAATGTTGTAAATCTCTTAAAAATTCGAAATTATGATTAAGCCTCAAAATTAATATTTTATCATAAAACATTAAAATACATTTTCCACATATGCATGAATATTTTGAAAATTAAATTTGAAAATCTTGAAAGATGATTGATTGTCATCTTCCACATGTGCATGGCATGATTAAAGGTTTGAACTTTGAAAATATTAAAGATGATTGATTGTCATTTTTCACATGTGCATGTTTTATTTGAATATTTTCAAAAGTGATTGATGCTTTTTTTGACTTATGCAAAAGGTAGATGTCTTTGTTTGAAATATTTGAAAAGTAAAGTGTGCTCTTTTTGTCATATGCAAAAGTAAAAGATTAGGTTTGAAATTTTTGAAAAGCAAAGTGTGCTCCTTTTGTCATATGCAAAAAGTAAAAAGTTAGGTTTGAAATTTTTGAAAAGCAAAGTGTGCTCCTTTTGTCATATGCAAAAAGTAAAAAGATTAGGTTTGAAATTTTTGAAAAATGAATGATGATGTTTTTGACATGTGAATCTTTTTAAATTTGAATATGAAGTCTCATATGCCTATAAATAGATCATTTGAGAGCTTCACATTCACAACACCAAGAGCATACAATATTCATTCAAAGCTTTCATTCTCTCTTCTCTAAGCATTGAGCCTTAACCCTTGTTCATTTTGAGAGATATAGTTTGCGCTGTATTGTTCTTATTTCACTCATTGAGGAGTGTTTTCTGATAACCTACCCACTATCAGCTCTTGTATCAGTAAAAGGGTGTGTATAACCCTTGTGCGTGTAGAAATGTTCTACACAAGGAATAGTTGAATCACCACGTGTAAGGTGATTGCAAGTGTAGAGGGTGTTCTACACGGATCCTTTGTAGCGGTGTTGTTCAAAGGTGTAATAGGTTTCTATCTCCACATGAAGGAGGTTGAATAGTGAATTCGGGGATCCTCAAGGAGTAGCTTGAGGCGAGGACGTAGGCAGTTGACTCGGTTTCGAATGTGTTTCCAAGTGTAGAAGTGTCAAGTTGTATCAAGGATAAGTCCAGGATCGTATTCCACAGGGACAATGGGTTATCAAAGCGTATACGGGATTGTGAGTAACAAATGAATCGAGTATGAGAGATGAAAATAAAATTAAAATGCAATGCAAAAAATAATAGAAATTGAAATAAGAGTTTCTGATCAAAAAGGCAAATTAACAAACACTTGGGTTGGGTTTGAGATTCTTTTTATTTCAGATTCTAGATAATTTCTCGATTAACAATCCAGTCAAGGTATTGATATTCGGAAGATAAGAAATTAAGCTCAAGTTTTTGCAATATTTTCTCAAGAAATTCTCTAATTTACTAGCCAAACTTATATTTATAATCAATCGAAAGAAGCCTTGATAATTTCAAGCTTTTGTTGTGCCTTACGTCAACAACAAAACAAGAGCAAGAGCCGCAATCTATTTTCTATTAAAATTCGACTAGTAACTTAGTGAAATCAACATTAAACAACAAAATATTGCATCAAACTAGAATCTAAAATAAATTAAATCTCATTCCACAACCCAAGCTTTAGAAATTAGTTACACATAATATTTTGAGTAACAAAAATAAATCTAAGTGAAGCCATATCAAAAACTAAGAAAATACAAATAAACTTTTAGAATGAAAAAAAATAAAAAGTCTATAAAATATCAGCTCAAAGAAATAAGACAAACTATATTAAAGAAATAAATAAACTACGAAAATTAAAACGAAGTCGCCACACTCTAAACTAACAAGAACAAAAAAAAGTAGCAGAAAATTAACATAAGAAAAATCAAATCTGCCGTGCTCTAAAGCAAAAGAAATAAAAAAAACAAGAAAAACAAATGCCCCCCTGCTGCTTCCGTCTAGCCGAAGAAAAACAAGAGAAGTAAAAAAAAACAATACCAAGCCGACTAAAAGAAAGAAAATACAGGAAAGAAAAGAACTAAAACTAACTCCCATCAGGTCTGTCCAACTCCAAACAAGAAACTCCTTTAAATAGAGTAAGCCAACTTAGAAATATCATCCGAACCTGTCCACTTTAGCTGCACCAACCACACGTAAAAGTCAAGCCAAAACAATCAACAAGCTACCGCCTAACGTCCAAGTTGTTTTATGCATGTGCTATTGGCAATTCTACCCGTGATTGATGCTTGTGTGCTGGTTGCTGTTTTCTTTTCTACTTTCTGTGTGAGCTGCCGAGTTGTTGGTTTGTTTTGTTGCATGTGTGTTCAACTTTCTGCATGTGTGATGAGAGATGCGTGTGCTGGTTGCTGTTTTTTGCAGGTGTTGTCCAATTTTTCTGCATGTGCTGGTCTGCTTCTTCATGTGCTCGGTTTGATTTCGAGCCGTGAGTTGCTTTTCCATTTTCTGCGTGTGTGAGCTGCCGTGATTATTGATTTCTTGCATTTGTGTTTGACTTTTCTGCTTTCTGGATCCGTGAATGATGCTTTTCCATTCTCTGTATGTGCTGTTTTGAATTCCAGCCTTGATTTATTTTCTGCAGGTGCTTTATTTTTCTGCATGTGTGAGTTGCTGCCAGGTTCTGCATGTGCCGTGGGCCCAAGTTCCTGTTTTGCTTGTTTGATTTCTGCATTGAGGTTTGGTTTGCTGTTATGGGTTGTAGCTTTGTGTGTTGAGGTGCCGTGAGAGACTTGTGCATTGCTGAGTGCTGTTTTGACTTTCTGCTGCAAGTGTGCCGAGTTGCTACGTGTTGAGCTGCATGTGTTTTTCTGCTGCTGTTTCTTCTGCATGTGCGTGTGAGTTCTAGCTAGTTTTCCTTTTGATTTCTGCATGTTTTTCTGCTTTATTTTTTCCGCATGTGCTGTTGTGTGGTTGCTGTAAAACCAGCCTGCATGTTCGGTTTGCTGTGTGCTACACTGCTGTCCAAGTGATTTTCTTCTGCATGTGCTTCTTTTATTTTCTGCATGTGCATGTTCCAACATGTGTTTCTTCTCCTATGCACTCCATGAAAATTCTGAAATGCCCCTTTATCTTGTGTTGATTTCCTCTGTTGTCCTACTCCTCATCCAGCTGAGTTCTATTCTCTTTTAATATTTTCGTAAATGTCCTGCAGTACATTAAAAATGTATTTCTTTTCAAGGCAAATATAGAACTTTATGTGTATAAAATATTGACATCAATTAATTTGACATTCAATATTAGAATTTGATGCATAATTAAGTGTTCAATCCTTATTTGATAAAATAAATCACTCGTTTAAACAACTTAATTATGCAATTCTAACCCTTTATCAGCAGTGGGGCCGAAGCTTGTTAACATACTGAGTTTGCTTCTCTCTTACCCTTACTCTTTATATTTATTGTTGTTTCATATTTTGTTTATATTTTATATTGTATATTTGATTTATAATTGTTATTTTTTTAAATACAACTCAATTCACCCCTCTCTTGTGTTAGTCATCTGGGCAATATGCCCCTTATCAAATTCATCCCAATTGGTAATGCCTCCAAAAGCCTCCAAGTCTTAAAACCAAATTAAGGCCTTACCTTCCATGTGGAAGGAAGCCAATAAAATTTGATGATGTGGGTTAGTTTGGTGAAAAGCAAAAAACTAGTTTGCTCTATAAATCCACCATTGTGGATCTTCCCCATTGAACTTAGGGAAACCCAAATAATAAAACGTGTTTGAATTGCCCCATGCTCTTCATATAAGAGATTAACCACTTTTTTCCCTTTTGCATTGTCTGCAGGTTTCTTCCCGCTACTGCGCACCAATGCTTCAACATTGTTAGCCACTGCTTGTAGCTATTAGGCTAAGTCGGATATCAACTGTTGCAAAGATGCTTGTTACTGCTGCTGGGCCTCCTGGGCTTGCTTGACTACTGTAAGAGATTCAACAAGTTGTGAATGGTGTGTACCAGCTCCACCTTCTATCATGGATCAACTTGCTTTGTATACCATTGTTATATGTAATGTAAAAGTAGTAGAGAAAATAGAACAATTGGTTGCTTTGAGGGAATCAAATCCTCCACAATGTTTTTGCCATAATCAACTTGGCTTTCTCATTGATAACTACAAATTAAATACAACTCAGGAAATAACCACCAGCCAACATCTGCTGGATTTTAGCACCACTACTAACGACATACACGACTACTACTAACAATATGAAGGATATAACGATAAAATAGCAAAATGATGTTGCCAAATTCTTAAGGCTTGCACTAACAATTGATTGGACTCTTAACAAATAACACATTAAACAAAATAGAGATAATCTTCCCACAGGAACATCTTCTATTCTTCTATCAATGGAGTTGAATGGTAGCCTTCCACATAGATCCCATGTGAACCCAATGGTAGACCGCATTGCATAGGAAGAAAAAAAATTTTGGTCATTCTCTCTATCCTCTTTTCCCCTCTCTCTTTCTCTCTCCTTCCCAAGAAAGCCTTTGAGGAGCAAGGGGCATTCAACTAAAACCCACTCTTGATCTCGGATTCCTCGTCGACTGAAACCATTTTGGTCCAACTCCGCTGTCTATAAGTCACCATCTCTCTCTCTCTCTCTCTCCGAGAAAATTTTCAACAATAAAATTCTCATAATCATAGAGAGAATCTTGAAAATTCGTTTAATAAACTAAAACCCACCAACAAAAGAAAAAAAGTGAAATAAAGAGGAAAAAGAGAGATTTACAGGATATTGGTAAACTGAATATCAGCTTCGAGGGCGTTAAGGGAATCATTGAAAGACTTGAGCATTTTTCTCCAATTAAAACTCATCCACTGACGACTCACCCAATAATCCACAAAGGCTCCACCACCCATTCACTCCCACCTCAATGGCTGTAAACCACCAATATCCATAAAATTGAAATACACTCCAATCAACCTACTCACATACTTAAATCAATGGCCCCATCAATAGCTTTTGTTTTCTTTTTACCCTATTTTGGGCTTAACAATGTCATGTCGTCCCAGAAATTCTTGCACTTTTGAGTGGTTTCGGAGGCAGGGAGAGAGATGGATGTGGGGCTAGCTTGGCTTTGGCTTGGATCACATGTAATAGTAATGTGTGACTATGGTGGGTTGCACCGGTCTAGTCTAGAGCTCCTCCATTGGGACCAGACGTCGTATCGCGTGGGGCAGAGTGCATTTGAAGTGAGATAAAATGGGTTGATGGTTGTAAGGAGAGAAGAACATACGGGTGTCAAAGTCCTTAATTTCTTATTTTGCTATGGTGCGATGTAGTTCAGAATTGAGGATGTGTACTTAGTGATTTGTCAACTCACTATTAGTTTCCATTAAACTCAACTTATCGGATCTGTCCTTCCAAAGAGGAACCGAACAAAATAACAATAACTAAACCAGTCAGCTACTGATAATGGCCAACCAACTAAAGCCTAGACTTACGAACGCTACACCATCCTTAAACGTGAACCAAGCCCACCACCACAAGGCTTGTGGCCCAAGCCTGGCACATGAAAACCGTGCCCAGCGGCCACCTATTGGGGACCTCGATCAAGCCCTCACACACTAAGGGTTCTATCTTCTCCTTGTTGCTCATTGATTGACCGATTGGATTCCTTTGCTTGGTGAATGAAGGCTAGTGTTTGGTGGTGGGAACAATGGTGGTGTATGGGCTATGGTGATCTCGGGTATGGTGGTAATGAGGCATGACAAGGGTTCTCTTGGGTGTTAGGCGCCACTTGAATGTTTAAGGTTGGAAGATGGGTGAAAGAGGCTAGGCTTTGATGTGAGTTTCAGCCAAGGGTAGTGGGAGAATTCGACTAGGGCCTAGGTGGATGGTGATCTCCTAAATTGATGGGATTGGAATGGATTTGAATGGATGGTGATCTCCTAAATTGTTGGAATTGGAATGGGTTTGAGTGGATGATGATCTCCTAAATTGTTGGGATTAGAATTTGGATTTCAATTTGGAATGGGTTGGCCGGATATAGGAATAAGGATATGGTTGGATTTGATTTGGTTGGGGATGAGATTTGATTGAGTCAATTAAGGGATAATGACTAATCAAATAACATATGAAAATATAAGGTGGAGGTAATATGGGAAGTAGGGTTTCGGTCAAGCCAATTAGGTTATGGCCAAATGACTCTTTATGGTAATTAGGGCTTTGAGTGATTGGTGGCTATGGAAAATGATATGGGCGTGTAAGGTAAGTGTTTGGGCTAGGGTTGGCCGACTAGGATGTTTGGCAAATGGGAATCTTTAAGAAATTTTAAGGAAAACTTATGAACATGCAAGAAATTAAATGAACACAAGAACAACTTGAAGAATTAAGCACAAGGCCGAAAATCCAAATGAAGGATTCGGCTCCAAACAATGCCACTCCAATCAACAACACTTCACAAAAATCACAAAGAAAATAAACTCCAAAGAACAAAAGATAACCAATAAACTTTGATTCACTAATTGCACAAAGATTGAAATGAAACCTCAAATGATAAATAAAGATAAATAGAATCACACATATTCGCGAATTGTAAGATGTGATCCTTCTCCCTTGGGGATTTACGAATTGCATCCCAAGAAACCAAAGTGCTAAGCACTGAATAGAGAATCCTAGGCACAATGGCCGGCCACACATGGCAAATGTCAAATGTTCTAAAAGATGCAAATGAAATGATTAAATGTCCTATTTATAGTACTTACAAATTGGAAATCCCCAAAAGCTCCCTAACAAATTAAATTAAATAAATAAAATAAACATAATGGATAAAAGGCCCTATGGTGGCTGTGGCATGCAAGGCCCATGGTGGGCTAGGATAGTGCATGGCCCATGGCTGGGCTAGTCCTAGTCCGGTCTGATGGCTGGCTACATGGCATGGCATGGTGCCATGCGTTGGTCTGGTTGTGAGCACGGCATGGTGTTGTGCGTGGCCTGCTGATAGTGACATGACATGGTGCCAAACCTAGGCCTGATGGTGGGCACAGGTTGGTACCATGCGTTGGTCTGGTGGTGAGCACGACATGGTGTTGTGCGTGGCCTGCTGATAGTGACATGACATGGTGCCAAACCTAGACCTGATGGTGGGCACAGGTTGGTACCATGCTGCTGTTGTGAGGTCTAATCAAGTGGCTTGGGCAGTGGTCCTGCATGGCCCAGACTGGTGGCTTGGGCGATGGACATGTATGGCCCAAGCTGATGGTTTTGGTGCTGGGACTGCAAGGCACGGGTTAGAGCTTTGCGCTGGATGACATGCCATTAGTTTTGCCTGCAAGGTACGAGTTGGAGTTGTGCGCTGGATAACTTGGCTGAGTGGTGCTAGGGCGCGCATGCGCAAGAGAATGCACAGGCCTGCATGTAGGGACTGCACACTGCCAGTAACTTTTATGGGCGCCTGCTGCGTGTCTGGGCACGAGTCAAGGCATAAATGTAGGCTAGCCGTGTTAGTGTCCTGGCTCTCCAACAGTTGTATTGAGGTGTGGCCTGGGCAATCCTCCCGGTGGTTGTGACACCACCACCGTGAGTTCCTCTCTCCCCATCTCAGCTTTTCTCTCTCCATCTCTTCCTCCGACAACCTGCCCCTCTCCATATCTCTCTCTCTCTTCTCTCCGGCAGCCCCTCTCTTCTCTCCTTTGTGTTACGCACCCCGCGAGTTACCAAGCGTCGCCTCCTCCCGCTCGTGGTCTAATGCGTCACGCCAGTAAGTACTCTGCCCGTCCCTCTCTCTCTCTCCAACTCCTAGGTCTCTCCCTCCTGCAGACGCTCTCTCTTTAGGTTTTAGACTGCGACCGACAGAAGTCACCGGAGCCAACGTGCGCCTCTCCCGGCCAAGTTATGGGTATCTGCTCTTAAAGCTGATCTCTTTAAATGATACCCATTTGTGAGAGATATTTTGGATACAGCTTACAAGTTATGAATTTTTTTAAAGTGTAACTACTTCCCTGATCATAGAATGTGTCTCAATGAACAAGATTTATATTATCATCTCTGGAGAGCTAATACATAAATGTTCTTTATCTTGGGGTTGGGGCCGATACAAGAGGAACTGTTTTGCTTCGACAATTATCTCGTTTGAAAAACGATTAATGTGTGCCGTTTCTTCCAGAAGCTTTCAGCTTTATTCTCTCTCAAAATCCTCTACTAGACTGCAGTGCCGTTTCATTTATGTTCGTCGCTTCAAAACCCAGATCACATTTTCCAAGACCGATTACCCGAAACTCACTGACAATGACTCAAAACTGCTCCATTTCCTTTCCGAACATAGTCTTCGGGATGCACGTAATATGCTTGAAGAATTGTCTGTTGGAGAGCAGCATGGCCGGATCCGTCTTTGGACTTCGTTTCTGTCGAAGTACTCGAAGAGTGGCTTTGTTGATGAAGCCCGGGCTCTCTTTGATATCATGCCCGAGAGGAATGTTGTTACTTATAATGCGATGTTGTCTGGGTACGTGCAGAGTGGAAGGTTGAGTGAGGCTTGGTCATTCTTTGGCGAGATGCCAGAAAGGAATGTTGTGTCGTGGACTTTAATGCTTTGTGGGTTGGCGGATGCAGGGAGGATAGATGATGCGAGAAGGTTATTTGAGGTGATGCCAGAAAGGAATATTGTGTCTTGGAATTCTATGTTGGCAGGGTTGATTAGGAACAAGGATTTGGAGGAAGCAAGTCTGCTTTTTCAACTAATGCCAGATAAGAACATAGTTTCTTGGAATGCCATGATTGCGGGGTATGTTGAGAATGGTAGAATAGAAGAAGCAAAAGCATTGTTTGATGAAATGGAAGAGAAGAATGTGGTCACTTGGACTAGCATGATGGCTGGTTACTGTAGGGTGGGTAATGTGGATGAGGGGTATAGTCTATTTCAAAGAATGCCTGAGAGGAACATTGTCTCTTGGACAGCCATGATCAGTGCATTCACTCGGAATAGCTTATATATAGCAGCTTTGTCGCTTTTTCTTGAAATGAGAGGGGATTTTGAAGTAAAACCAAATGGAGAGACTTTCATTTCACTTGCCTATGCTTGTGCAGGTGTAGGTTTTGCTCGTCTTGGCATGCAATTGCATGCTCAACTGATTATTAAAAGTTGGGACCATGATGATTATGATGGCAGGCTGTATAGGAGCCTCGTTTACATGTACTCTACTTTTGGTATGATGGACTTTGCACACTCTATTTTTATGAAAAACCCAGATAAACGTTCTTATAATTCTATGATCAATGGCTATATTCGTACAGCGCAGCTGGAAAAGGCTCAACATTTGTTCGACTTGGTACCCATCCGAGATAAGATCTCATGGACTTCTATGATTAAGGGCTATTTTGATGTTGGCCAAGTATCGAAGGCCTGTCATCTGTTTCATAATATGCCTCAAAGAGATGCAGTTGCGTGGACTGCAATGATTTCAGGACTTGTTCAAAATGAGCTTTTCACAGAAGCTACCTGCTTATTCTCAGAATTGCGAGTCCATTGTGTTTTACCTCTGAATTCTACATATTCTATTCTTCTTGGAGCAGCAGGTACACTGTCATATCTTGATCAGGGAAAGAAGTTGCATTGCATGCTGATAAAAACATTATATGAATTTGACTTGATTCTTGAGAATTCTTTGATCTCAATGTATGCAAAATGTGGGGAGATAGGTGATGCACACATAATATTCTCAAATATGACTTCTCGGGATTTAATTTCTTGGAATTCCATGATCATGGGGCTTTCACATCATGGGCTGGCAAATGAAGCCCTCAAGATCTTTGAAGACATGCTTAGATCTGGGGCCCACCCAAATTCTGTTACTTTCTTGGGTGTCCTATCAGCATGTAGCCATGCAGGGCTGGTCAGTCGAGGGTGGGAGTTATTTAATGCCATGAGTGATGTTTATGCAATTCCAAAAGGTTTAGAGCATTATATTTGCATGATTAATCTTTTGGGCCGAGCTGGGAAACTAAAAGAAGCAGAGGAGCTAGTCCTTAGACTACCTCTTGAACCAGATCGTGCTGTTTGGGGTTCATTGCTTGGAGTATGTAGTTTTCATGAGACAACTACCAAGATTGCTAGACATGCAGCCCAGCGACTCTTTGAGCTGGATCCTTTAAATGCAGCTGCCCATGTAGTGCTCTGTAACATATACAGAGCAAAGGGGTGGCATGTTGAGGGGACAATGATAAGAAAGAAGATGCAACTGGAGGGTGTCAAAAAGGTTCCTGGCTGCAGTTGGATTCTGCTGAAAGGGAAGGCTCATATTTTCCTGTCAGGAGATAAAATACCCCCACAAGTGGATGTGATGCTATCTGTCTTACATGGGACAGCAAGTGAATCATAAGAAAGTGGGTGAAACATATGAAGTGTGGGGAAGTTTGACCCATCATCGCTAAGGACACTCAAACTTATGACCTTCAATCTCAGTTATTAACTTGTCAGAACATCTGTTTGTCAACATGTTCCTTCTCTTTGAGAATACAGCCTTTCCTTTCCCGTGTCCTATGAAATAGCTAATATGTGAGTTTTCTTATTTGTCATGCATATAAACATCTTATGATAATCTTTCCCGTGACTTTGTATCTTCTGAGCAGGCACCACTCTGTTCTTCCCAATACAAATTTCATCTATTGATTGATAGTGAAAAGAATGTGAACTAAGATCAGTTGTGAAATCACAACTATATATTTTAAACATGTCTGAAAACTGTTCTGGATCATGGGGAGACTGGTGGCTGAACACCATTTTCAAACTGTACCAAGAGCATCCAAATTTTTCGCTGCTTCTCCCCTCCAGGTTTTGGAATGGTACCCTTGCAAATGCACCAGATTATAGCAACTTGGGAAGATTTATGCACTGCTTTGAGTTTTGGTAGGCTCAACTATTGGACTTGGGAGCATGTTTGAGAAGTGAAGGTAGACAGAGGAGCAGCGACTAGTTGGGAAAAAAAGTTAGAGAATGGTGTAAATGAGGGAGTTGAAAGAGAAAGTAGAGCAATGGAGAGCATACAACATTTGGTGGCGAAGGTGTGGTTAGGGACAATGTAGGCCATAGTGTGTTTGAGACACGAAGCTAGGGAGAGGACTAGTGAAGAGTTGTAAAGAGGGAGTTGGAAGATAAAGCACAGTAATGGAGAGTAGAAGACGTTTGGTTACGAAGGTGGGTGGCGATGATGTGGGCCATTTCAAAACTTAGAGGCCAAGAAACAGCTTCTTGGAGCTTTTGGTATGAGAGGAAGGAAGGAAGAAAGTTTAGAAATGTAAAATTCCATACTGAGTGATGAGTGTAGGTGGTGTATGGGATCCCACTTTCTTTGGAGCATTTGTGATGCCCAAGCCACATTTGGTCCATACTCCAAATTCCAAAAGGAATGGTCAAAGGTACAATTGGAGCCTTATTGGAATCATTATAAAAAGCAAGAATTTATCCCTCCAAGCAATGTGAGATACCATTCATAATCGAGACACTCATTAGTTAGTGTGGGGGGATCACAAGAAAGAATATCATTTCTTCTTTCTGGGTACTTACCGTGTAGAAAGAATATTTTTTGTTTAAATGAGACCACCTAACATTAATGCTTAATAAGTCCATTGACCGATCCATCCCAAAATCTATGGCCCAACCTATTTTTACAAGCAGGACCATATCAGAAAAATTCATTGGGAAATAAATCTATCCCTTACCATGTTGTGATTTGAAACTAACCTTCCTTAGAAATAAATTAATGGGGATTCTCCACCTTTGTGGTCCCCGATAGGGATTATAATCAAATGGTTAATCTTGTTTGTATAGGTAGGTTAAACTCCTTCAAAATCTTCATAGCCTAAGGTCCAAACTGTTCATGCCCATGCCAATGGACCCTCCTAGAAACAGCTCTCCTTCATTTGTATTTTTTTGATAAGTGAAACAGCTCTCCTTTATTTACTAGAAAGAGAGATTAGAAGGAAGTAATTTCCAATTTGGGCAGCATATTTCTGAGAGACTACTTGTGAAAGACCCTAATGCACAATAGCCTTGAGAAAGGGCAGATGTATAGAACCTTCAACGAGGTAGTGCTTTTGCAACTCTTTCAAAATGGAATCTATTCCAAACATATATGCCATGGTTTCTTACTTTGACAGGGTACAAATATCTGAATCGGATATTTGTAGATACCTTCTCAGACCTATTGCCGATAATATATTTATGTATGGATAGGTAGATGTTGTGTGTATAAGTTAATAAATTGCATGGGAAAGAAATGAAAAAAATTCTAGGTGAAGTTGTAATATGTAAAATTAAATTAAATGTGTTTGTGGAGTTGTGTCAATTATCAATGTTTTTTTAGTTTATTGTATTCTGTCAATCAATATTCGTCACTTCTTGAAGAATCTGAATTTATGGCATAGAAGTGTGTGAATGCAAATGGACACAATTTGATATTTATATTGACCGGTTTCTGTCTGATCTCTTGCGTATTAGACTGGGAAATTGTGATATGTAGTCAAGCTGCTGATATTGGCAATTGAAGCTGTTAATAGATTCTGCTGCTTCTATGTTGGTAATTCTAATGGGTTTAAAATCCTTTTTTTTTAGTTGGTTGAAAATCATATGCAGTAATATTGTCTTTCCTCCATGTTCAAGGCCATTGATATTGAATGATGGTGGCGGCTTCAACTTCGGGGTCCAAGTCACTTATAGAATATCTGAAGAGATATGAGAGCAATGATGAGGAAGGAAAGGAAAAGAAAAAAAGGACGAAGAATGTGGTCCAAAGTAAACCAGATGTAACAGGTGTTTTAGTCGTGGATGAAGATCCAGTTTGTCACAAACCAGTTAATCTTGAAGAGGAAAACAATGATGATTCAGCTGGTAAAAGCCATTACATTTTGGCTTCTTGTATACAGTGTTCCATATCTAGTTGAGTTTGTTATTATGGTAATAAGAAAATTTTCTGCCGTTTGATGTAGATGAAGAGAAGCCACAAGTTGATGAGGACATTGAGGTTAAGCAGATGAAGAGGCTCGAACAACTGAAGGGTATGTGGCCATATAATCCCATATCAGAGGATGGAAGTGGTTGGGTTTCTCTCCCAAAGCCGCTAATTCTAATGACCCAAACTCTGATTTGTCACCACCAGGTAAGCCGGCAGTCCGGAATGACACACCTTCACCGGAACATGAACTGAAGCCAGCAGATTTTGGCAGAGGTAGCGCTGATTTGTCACCTTCAGGACAGCAGCTGAAGCACCAACAGAATGATACAACATCTACATTTCTCCTCCTAGACAGAGGAGCCATGGTTCTTTGTGCCAAGATGACTTCCAGGTTTCTCCAGGGTCAGAAGCCCCAAGGAAAACCAAGGAGGATTTTCGGATTACTAGGTCATCTAATCTTTCCCCTCCACGTAAACGTTCAACTGAAACCAATGCTTTGCGTGCATCTTTGCTTCAGGATCTTTCTCCACCGAGAAAAAGCCGAAAGGAAGCTGCTGTGAATGAGCAACATAAAATGGGTCTGCTTACTGGCAAAGAGATCAGTGAAGCGATTGCTAGAACTAAGAAGACTGATTGGTTAAGGTAAAACTGACACTTCCGGATTATATTATTCCTCCCGCTCCTTTTAAGTTTATGTTCAGTGAATATAAGTTGTTTATTGTGTCTGATATTCATTCCTCTCTGTAGGTTTAAAGAGATGGATCCATCTATAAGTGGTCAAGGTGCGGAACCTGTATATCATGATAAGATAAAAGGTGAACAAAACTAATTTTTTCATTAATTTTTTTTATGCTATGTCTGAGTTGGCAATGCTTACATTCTTTGCTTTGGCTCCTAATGCTGCAGGACAACGTATATCGAAGGAAGACTTTTTGAAGTCAAGGCAGAAAGTAAAAGTAGAAGAGAAGCCCAAGGTACTTTGGAATAGAACCTTAAACCTGTCATGTGTGAGGAGTGGTATAGTGAGTTTATAAAATTCTTGTGAGTATTTTATACCTCAAACCTGTCTCGTGTACTTGGCTTCGCCTATTTTTAATAAAATTCCTATTTACTGATCAAAAAAGAAAAAAAATGTGTGAGGAGTGGTATAGTGAGTCATGTTTGACCAGTGAATAATGTCTTGATCCAGATTCTGGTGGAAGTTTTAGTAATTGACCATTAATTTGATAATAATAATAATTATTTATGGCAACCATCATCATCATCGTAATGGTCAACATTCATTAATTTTGCTAGTTTTATGAGGTTCACGAAATTTTTTTCTTTTCTTGGATTATCATTTCCCCCTTTTCTTCTCGCTCTGTTTTCTTCTTGGTGTGGGAGATATGTAGAATATCCGTGCAAACTGCTAATTAATAAAGATCTTCTTACTTAAAAAAAGAAATGTAGAATATCAGTGCAAGCTGCTGATGGCAAGAGACATCTGATGATCATGTTGAGAGATTTACAGTTTTAGAGATCATTACCACATTATATCTGCCCCTCCATTCTTCCTTCTCTCCGTTTTCTTTTGTTGGTAAATGTCAACTTTTACCCTTGAGCCCATGTTACTCAATTATGCTGACAGGTGCCACTGTGGCCCTTCAGTATTTTTCATGTTTCATCATAACAGAAATTTCCATTTTATTACAAGAATTACAATTCTCATGAATAAAGGAAGTTGGTGTTTCTAACAGATATATTAGGATAAAGAGTGCATGTGCATAGACATAGGCGTTTCTTTTTTCTTTGTTTTTTCCCCCTTTACATTTCCCAAATCTTGCAACAACTTAATTGTGGAAGGGATAGATTCAGGTTGTACAAATTGCAGTAAGATGATGTTCGTGACTATGAAAAATTTTCCTTTTCTTGTTCTTTTAATCTCTTATGAGGCTTTGGTGCTAATGTTACAGTAATTCTGCTAGTTGTCAAAGAGACTTGGTGGTTATCAATACAAATGACTATTTTTAAGCTTGACACTCTGAAATTCTATTATGGAAGGCGTTAAACCATGAGATTGTAGAGGATGTAAAACTTGCTAATATAATTTAAGTTCATCATAGTTATGGGCTTGGGCATCTTTTTATTTTTAATATTGTAGCTTGAGTTTGAAGCTTCTTTCTTTGGAAAATAAATGCTGTCCCTTTTCTTTTAGTTGAAGAGTAAATTTTCATTTCCTGTGCATTTTAACCAGGAGAAGAAGTTGGAATGGGGGAAGGGCTTGGCTCAAAAGCGGGAAGCTGAAGCTAAGCTGCAGGAATTGGAACTTGAGAAGGAAAAACCATTTGCACAAACCAGGTAAACCAAAGATATCAGATTTTTTTTATGGGGAAAAAGACCAGATTTTAAGGTTTGCATCTTTGTGTTGACATTTTTTATTTGTGTATTTAGATGTTCTATCGTGTCACAGACATCCAGGCTTCTTGTTTATATGATATTATACTAGGGGAAATATAGTTCACCACAATAATGGGTGTATTTTTTTACATTTGTAATAATGGGCTTATTGTTGCTGGCCTCGTATAATTCTGTTCCTTTATTGTACCCAAGTAAATTTTTGCTTTATAATGGTATGATCAAATGTTGGGCTATCTTGATGATTTTGTGCTCAATATGATGGTGTAATCATGGGGTATTGTGGAAATACACATGTATGAAATTGGACATAATTAACTTTTGTAAGAAAAGAAATGTTCTTAAAAAACAAAAAAAAAAATCTCTATGAAACATTTAGTATGCTCGACTGCTTGGCTATCCATCTTCGGTTTAACTAAGGCACTACACTGTACTTTCAACTCTTCTTCTTTTGTGTGCACCTAGTGGCGTGTTGGAATTGATAGACTGATTCTCTGATGCAGGGATGATCCAGAACTAAACAACATGCTGAAGGAGAGATTAAGATGGGGTGATCCCTTGGTGCATTTGGTGAAGGTAAGTTATTGACTGTCTTATTTTTTGCTGCCAAAATTATAGAATTGATTTCTTATTCAACATCTCTCTGACATAATGCAGAAAAAGCATCCTGAAATGGTTCTGCCAAACCTAGGGGATAGTGAGAAGATGAAGGAATCAGGGTTTGTTGTTCCTCAGGACATTCCTGCCCACAGCTGGTTAAAAAGAGGAGTAGATGCTGCACTAAATCGATATGGCATAAGACCAGGAGGACGCTGGGATGGAGTTGACTGTAGTAATGGTTGGTTCACCTCTACCATTCTTGAGCCAGATATTTCTTATTTACCTTTCAGAGAAGCTATGGACCTTGCCTTGAGTATCTTCCAGTGTGCCATGATATGGTGATCCCAGTCATGTTACCACAGGAAGATTCTTGTGCTTGGAAACCTAGAACCAAAGAAAAAAGACAGTATTTAGAGAATACGTTTAGTTATTAGAACTGATTAACTTCTGCTGTTTTGCATCTTATAGGATTTGAGAAGGGATTGTCTAAAAGGACGAATGAGAGACTAGCTACAGAAACAGAAGCATACCTGTGGTCTGTCTCTGACATGTGACTTGACAGCGTACGGAATGTGTAAGAAGATTCCAATGGGCTTTCTCTCTGTGTTTGTGGAAAGGCAACGAGGCGCCCGACTTAAAGCAACTTTTAAAGAGTTAATTGGTTGTGGTGGTGAGTGGTTGGGCGCCCTGAACTGCTAAACAGCATTATGTTTGCATTGCCAGTGAAGTTTCTGTGGTTTTAGTCCAGGTAATTTTTGTTGCCTGCTCTGTGGATTACACCACAATTTTATGAAGCATGCAGGCTCGAGGGTTTTATGCTTTTGAGTGATGGCCTTTCTTATTGTGGGTCTGTTGCCAAGGAAGCATATGTGGTTGGCTTTGACAGCTGTGACATCCTCCCTTTTAGCTTTTCCTTCCATGGCATGTGATCTAATGATGTTTTATAATGTAAAATGGTTGAAAACTGGAAGATGGTCACTTGACTGCTGCTAATTTGTTGCTGCTTGGAGTAATAGTGACTGATGATTAGGAATTGCAATATAGCAGTTATACAATATGGGAAATTTTGCATGAAGCCTGATTATATGTTAAGTTTAGCGATTTCTTTGGGCCCAAATATTGTGTGCATCTCTTTGTTAAAGAAAAATTCTATTAATCATCCACAAATCACACATAATTATTATTTTTTTTTATTTTTTTCTCTTACCAAATGTGATATATAGATGATAAATAGAAGATTTCAGTTAGTTTAGGAAGAATAAAATAAAATAATTTAAAAAAAAATAAAAAAAAATAGGGATAATACAGCACTGGTCTATCTTAAACAAGAGATTTTTCACTATTTGGCACACCACTATCACAATCTTTTGTTGGCTTCCAACATGGAGACAGCAAAGCAAAGGGGAAAACACATAAACTGCACTTCTGGATCTCTGTTTAAGATTATTAATGCCTATTAATCAATTAAAATAGAAAAAGGCAGGCAAAATTTAGACCTCAAGCCCTTCACTCTTCAACGCCATCTCCAAGTCAACAACCAAAAAACCACTTCCATCCAACACTACTTCATGTTTTGTTACAAAAAAAATAACAAAAATGCTAATTTCTAGAATTAGATCTATTCCTAATAAATCAATGATATTAATTATTCCCAATCCACAAACCAGATAGAAAAATGCCCTATTAATTATGGTTTCTGTAGGGTGGATCAGAAGGGCAGAAACCATAATTATTCCCAATCCACAAACTAGGGAGGTTTCCCAACATTAATATATATATATAATTATATCTAATTGATCCCTACTAAAATGTACCGAGTGCACTCACAATCAATTTACAGTGCAGAATCCAACATAAACAAATTAAGTTGATTTGGAAAACGAAAACAAAAAGGAGAAACGAGAATAAAAGTTGTAATAATCTTCGATCGTGGGCTAATTAATTTAAGACTGATCATGATGAGTTTATTCCACAAATTAATATAATATGCATATGCATCATCAATTTGATTTATACACCTTGAAGTGTATCACGAAACTGCCTTTGTCGAGCAAGCGTTCTGGTTCTCCCTGTTCTCCTGTTGTGGTGGTACTTACTTGTTTCTTTTACATCAGACAGCTTATTGCTGCCGCTAGACCCTTGAATATCTTTTCCTCCACTGCTACTCTCTAGTACACCATTTTCTGGGCTCCCGGCCATCACCCATTCTTTTTCTTTCTACTATCCGCAACAAGAGCCAGCAGAGTTGTTCTTCGTTGCCAACTTGAAAAATAACCATATCTGCAGTACCACATCCTCATCAACCAACGTCTCCTCCAAGACATACATTAAGTTCGTTCTCCTCGAGGTTTTGCGCATGTCCCATTGTCTCAGAATGATCTTACTGAACATATTAGAAGGTTTAATGAATAGAATCTTGTAACAGCCCGCTAGAAATTCAATGGTGGAATTTCTATAGACATTAGAAATCTCGTGAAAACCCCATAAGTTTTTACGAATCGGCTAATCGCATAAGTTCTAGTATGTCAACATAATTAGTTTTATCACTCACTATGGTGCCAGAAATGTGATTTTATTTGTTTGAGGTAGTTAGAAGTGTCAGATTACGTTATAGTTTACGCCACTAGACTCAGTTGAATATTTAGGATTTTTCAGTACTAAGTTTATTATGCACTTTTTGGAGTGAATAGTAACCTCGATAAGCGTACTAAGTGCAGTGGTTTCAAAATCACAGTGTGAAATGTCCAAATTAGGTTAGAGAAGTTTTATTTGGACACTTGGCAAGATCTTAACCACACATAGTGAATAGTATTAGATACTTGGCACAAAGAGAAACCATTAGATGGATTTGTGAAGGAAATCAATGTGTGAGATCATGCCACCTAAGCAAAACAGTTTTTTTTCATCTGATCAACCAAATTGAGTTAGATGAAGAGGGTTTCAACCCTAGTAAAACCCTAAATGGTTGGAATCCTTTTGAAACCCCAAAAACTTGGTTGAAACCGAAACCCTAAACGGTTTCCCCAAACCCTAAAGTTGGCATTCAAACCCTTTTTGATCCAATTTCTAGTATTGTGTTTAATCACTTGATTAAATCACTTTCACATGCTATTAATTTCTCAAATTCCTATTATGACATCTTTATCCAACATTTTAAACCTTAGAAATTTGATTGGGCCAAGAAAAATTGGATTTGGGCTTGATAGCATCTCAAACCCTAACCAAACCCCCTTTAAACCCCAAATTGAAGCCCACTTGGTTGAGGCCCACTAAGGCCCACTAAAGCCCACGAATTTTGGCCACCTTGGCATAGCTTCTTGGAGAAATTTCCTCCCCCACTTGGCAGACCATTCATTGCATCAAGTTGCACTCATTAATATGGAGGAACCCACCCCATCAAGTCCCATGTCTCATAGCCTTTGTAAGTTGTCTTTTGCCCCCCACTATCCTCTACATTATGTCACATGTCTACACCTCCACTCAATGATCATTAAGGTCCAAATATTCTCCCTACAGAAGTCTTGAGTCGTGCAAGACACACTTACTTCACTTTAATCATTTCTTCACCCCGTTCTTAGAGAGAAACCCAAAAGAGCTCTCTCGGGCAGATTTCTGGGTCTTTTTGCGTGGAGTTTTTCGACCCTTTGTAAGTATTTTCACACGATGACTCCTTCATAAAAGTTGTTCCTCTTTGAGTCTAGTTTCCGTAGATGTATTTTTCGTATCATTCCATGGTCATTTGGTCGGTCAAAAGTATTTTTAACCATGGAAAGGTCATTCTGGGCGTGAATCTGGAGAGTGTGTTATGTTTTGGAGTTTTTGACCAAGCTAATGGATATATCTTGGTCCGAAAATTTTATGGAGTGTTCTTAGAATGTGTTTAAGAGTTTTCATTGAGGTTTTGTTGCATGAATAAAGATTTTGATGATAGATTTTATTAGATCTAGAAACATGAAAACTGGAAGTGACAAAACAGTTTTTATTTGGATAAAGTTTGAATATTTTGAGGTTTGATCTTACTCTAAAGGCTTTGATATTTTTATATGATGATCCTAAGTCTCTTATTTTCATGTTAGGATGTTATTTTGGAGATATTTAGTATTAGTTTCAAAGATATGATTTTTCTATGCAAGAGAATTTCGGTTAGGCCTAAGATTTGATGTTTTTAGGTTAGATCCATGTTTTATTGGGTTTTAGCCATGTGATTTTAATTTTGATGGTTGGATATTCTTTAGGACACGTTTTTAAACCATGTGATACTTTATTTCAAAGATCTCACCTTCTTAAGCCATTGATCAAGAGATTTATCAAAGCTAGTTAAGAAAAAGTTTCTGTTTTTGGACTAAGTGTAAAATCAAAAACTCCAAGTGTTATTTTTGTGATTTTGGTGACTTTAGTTTGATGATTTAAAGCATGGTTTATCTGAGGATGATGTTATGAATATGTTAGAAGTAAGATTAGATTTTTTGGAATTCTTGGAGATGTTTTGATTTAAGGACAAAGCTTGTGATTCAAGTGTTTTGATCTTTTTACAAAAAAGTTTGGTGTTGATTATTAGCTTTTTCTAAATGGATGTTTCAAGTATGGTTTTAAACTTAGGATTGGAAGATGTTTGTTGTAAAATTTTGGTTTAAGCATGAGTTTTGAAGTTGGAAGGAATTGTAACAAAAATCAAGAGAAATGGCCTATGGATGTTTCGGCCATAGTGTGTTTTCCATAGTGTTGTTTTGTTTTAAATTTTTTTCTGAGTTGATATTTGAGTTTAGAACAAAATTTACATGAGGAATGTAAATTTTGGAAATTTTTGGAGTTAGGATATGAAATCCTTAAGTTATGGGTAAAATGGTCGTTTTCCCACATGTAGAGGGTAAAATGATAATTTTACTCTAAGATAACTTGTTTCCATGTTTCTAATTGTTAGTAATTAAATTTCTAACTTTTAGAATGACCTTTTACAGTTTCTCGTATATCGCACTTTATTCTCGTAGAACGTGACAATCGAGGTAAGTTAGCCTCTAACTTACTATCAGTTTATTGTGTATGTGTGATGGGTAAGAGAACTACAATTTATGTATGTATGTTATCGTATATGCCATGTCATGCTATGTCATTACATGTTTATCTGCTACGTATGATTTAATCTCTCATGAATAATTATCTGTTACATAATCTTTTCTATCATACAATGATGTATGTTATAAGTATGCACATGTTAAGTATGCCATGAAATGTTATGATTAAATCATATTGTGTCATTTACAAGTATACGCCATGTTAGAAAAGTATATGATATTAATTAATATCTCATGCATTAAGAAAGATAAGACATGTTATGTTACGTATAATACGTGGGGCCACAACAACTGTGGAGTACGTATTATATTTTATGTTACGTGAATACGTGGGGCCACAACAACTGTGGAGTACGTATTATATTTAATGTTACGTATATACGTGGGGCCACAACAACTGTGGAGTACGTATTATATTTTTATGTTACGTGTATACGTGGGGCCACAACAACTGTGGAGTACGTATTATTTTTTATGTTACGTGTATACGTGGGGCCACAACAACTGTGGAGTACGTATTATATTTTCTGTTACGTGTATACGTGGGGCCACAACAACTGTGGAGTACGTATTATATTTTATGTTACGTGTATTCATGGGGCCACAACAACTGTGGAGCATGAAGTATGGGGCCACAACAACTGTGGAGCATACACTACGTGAGACACAGCAATTGTGACACGTAGAATACGTGGGGCCACAACAACTGTGGAGTACGTATTAAGTCAAGTTTCAGATCAAGTGCATGATAAGTCAATTTCAGATCAAGTTCATGTTTTGTTATGTACACGTACATGTTATGTTCATGATCAAGTTATGTTCCAAGTTCATGTTCACATCATGTTAAGTTCACGTTTACAGTATGTCTCAAGTTCACGTTTAAGTTATGAAGTATGGGGCCACAACAACTGTGGAGCATACACTACGTGAGACACAGCAATTGTGACACGTAGAATACGTGGGGCCACAACAACTGTGAAGTACGTATTAAGTCAAGTTTCAGATCAAGTGCATGATAAGTCAAGTTTCAGATCAAGTTCATGTTTTGTTATGTACACGTACATGTTATGTTCATGATCAAGTTATGTTCCAAGTTCATGTTCACATCATGTTAAGTTCACGTTTACAGTATGTCTCAAGTTCACGTTTATGTCATGATATGTTCAAGTTTATGTTATTTTCAAGTTCATATTTATGTTATGCATGTTTACGTTCATGCTACATTTCAAGTCCATGTTATGTTTTAAACTCAAGTTCATGTCATGTTAAGTCAAGTTCAGTTCACGTTTAAGTTCTGGTTATGTCATGTTATATGTCAAGTTATGCTATGCTTATGTACGACTTTACTTATGCATTTATGCTTTTACTGCCATGCATGCATCTTTAACCTGTGTGTGAGTTTTATGTTAACTTACTGAGATTTGTAATCAAATCTCACTGTGGTAGTCCCAACTACCATTCCTCCCGAATGGTAGATCTTGTTACAGGACCCAAAGAAGAATTGGAATCTGACCATCTGAATACGGTCATCTAGGCTGCGGTGCGATGTTGATGATGGTATAGTATTTAACTTAGGTTAATGCTTGTACTTTTGGAGTTGTATCTCAAGTATTCTTTTGATCACAACCATTTTTGGACTAGTGTAGTGATCACGGCTTTTTAGTATGTTTTTATGTATGAAATATGTTTCAAGTATTTGGGATATTTTTAGTTTGGTGCATAGTATTGCTAAAAAAAAATAATAATAATTATCCGCTGCGAATATTGCATAATGCTAGATGCATGTTAGGAACATTGCATCTTATATGTCATGAACGGGGGCAGGTAACCTTGTGTTGCATGTCTCGACGCTTCAAATGTCCGTTCAATCCCAAGCGGAATTTGGGGGCGTCACAACTTCTATTTCATTTTGCTGGTGAAGATATTTTCTCTCTCCTTCTCTCAAGAAATCATCCATACTAATCTTTCCAAAAGGAAAAGACAACCGAGTTTGGCCTTGTTTTACGTCAGTTTTGGTGAGCGCTTTTTGCATGGTCAACATAATCATTCCGGTTCCACCCATGGTATTGATACGATTCTTTAAATCCCCAAGCAACTCCGACAGCACGTTCAGAACGTTGGTCACAATATTCTTCCTCGGACTCTTCTTCTTCGAGGATTTTCCTTCCTTGGCTTGGAAACGGATCTTTTGCTTCTTGATCTTAGAATTGGCGTCTCCCAGCTCGCTTCTCTCGTAACTTCGTCGCCTCCTTCGGCTCAAACTTGCATGGGATTGTATGGCAGAAACCATAAGCTTAGGGGCAATCTCATTGTCAGATGGCACTCGACTATGAGGACTAGCCACTACCACAAGATCAGTCGGGGGCTCCTTCAGGAGCTTTTCCCTCCGAAGAACTCTTTGTTTCATGATAGCATTTTCTTTTTCATGTATCTCAGCAGCAACCTGATCAGCAACATCAACCAACATTTGGAAGGGGGAACTTGGGCCATGCATGTAAAGAAGATTGCACTTAAGATCTTTGGAGAAAATTCTCACTCAACGTGAGAGTGTATTGAGAGTCCTCTTTCCTATATATAAGCTGTCGAATACATGAGATCAAGAAAATATTACATAGAAAAAGAGATTTTCTCTACTATGTAAAGAAAATAAAAGATTTCCTAAAATAAATGTAAGATAGCCATTGGAAGTGTTGAGAGCTTGTGGTAGATAGTTATGGTTAGTAACCATTGCTTGTAATCTTTCCATATGTACAATGGCTAGCCGTTGGGCACCTTGCCCTGTTTGTCTTCAATAGATATGTTGCCCTATTTATCTACAATACGCCCCCGCAAACTTTGCTGAGAGAGAAGGCCAAGTTTGGATTGCAACAGTTGAAGAGCAGGTCGTCCAAGAGGCTTGGTGAAAACATCAGCTAGTTGTAAAGTGACAGGAACATGTTGAGTCTGAAGTAGCCCAAGAGCAACATGTTCACGTACATAATGATAGTCAATCTCGATATGTTTACTACGAGCATGAAAAATGGGATTGACTGTCATGTAAAGAGCACTGAGATTGTCACGAAATAAAAGTGGTGGAGAAGGGAGATGAACACCGAGATCTCGTAGAATAAATGAAATCCATGTAAGCTTGGCGGTGGTATGGGCATGGCACGATATTCATCTTCAGTGCTGGAACGAGACACAGTATGTTGTTTCTTAGCAGACCATGAGATAAAGTGGCCGCCTAGAAAATACAATATCCAGTTGTAGATCGTTGGGTGTGAGAACAACCTGCCGAATCTGCGTCTGAAAAGGCATAAAGATCAAGTGTAGAGTGGGAACTGAAATGAAGACCAGGGTCAAAAGTTCCATGTAAATAGCGAAGAATACGTTTTACCATTTTATAGTGTGAAATGGTTGATGCATGCATAAATTGTGAGACAAAATTAACACTATAGGCTAGATCAGGTCTTGTAAGAGTGAGATATTGAAGGGCACCAACAATACTACAGTAATGGGAAGGATTGGGAAACAGGATATCGCTAGTAAGGCCTTTAGTGTGGGCCATCATAGGTGTGTCCATGGGCTTGCTATCTTGCATTTGTGCTCGTTCTAGAATTTCAAAGGCATATTTTGTTTGAGAAAGAGTGAGCCTAGTAGAAGTATGGGTAATCTGTATGCCTAAAAAATAATGCAATGGACCAACATCTTTCATAGCAAATTGGCTACCAACAACACATGTAAAGTCATGTAAAAGATCATGATTAGAACCAGTTAAGAGAATATCATCAATGTATAATAGTAAAACAAGAATACCACGAGAGCAATTACATATAAAAAGAGAGGGATCCACCGTACTACACGTAAATCCATAAGAAATAAGGAATGTACTAAATTTATCAAATCATGCACGATGAGCATGTTTTAAACCATAAATGGCTTTATTTAATTTGCAAACATAGGAAGAAAGAGTGGGATTGATAAAACCTGAAGGTTGTTCCATAAAGACTGACTCCTTGAGATCACCATGGAGGAATGCATTTTTTACGTCAAGTTGGTGAAGATCCCATTGATTGAAAATGGCTAAGCTGATGACAATTCGTATGGTGCCAGGTTTGATAACGGGTGAGAACGTCTCATCGTAGTCGACACCATCGATTTGATGAAAACCTTTAACGACAAGACGTGCTTTTAGACGATCAAGAGTGCTGTCGTCTGCCGTGAGTTTGGTCTTGAAGACCCATTTGCATCCAACTACTTGCATATTAGGGGTTCGAGGAACAAGAGTCCGCGTGTTGTTTGCATGAAGAGCGTGTAATTCATTACGCATTGCCTTAGACCTCCCGGCATGATTTAGTGCAGAGCGGACGGTTTTTGGTTCTTTGGGTATGCCAAGAAGGGTATGAATATTGGCATATTTAGGATTAGGTTTCTAGATCTCGTCTTTTGCACGAGTGACCATGGGGTGATTTGTAGTTGCCTGAGTGGAGGGAGGTGTAGGTGGTGGAGTGGGCGAGGAAGGGAGATGGGATTCATCTATTGTGGGGGACACATCATTAGTGGGTGCTTCCATGGGGGGAGGGAGGGAGCTAATCGCGTGAGGTGTTAAGGGAATCGGTATAGGAGGAACCTGCATAGAAGTTGCGCTAGGAATATCATCAACGTTAGTCATAGGTGAGCGCCAGTCAACAAAAGTTGATAAAACTTGATTATTAGAAAAAGGTAAATGAAGATTATGGGATTGTTTGAAAGGAAAGCTTGTTTCATAAAAACCAACATTGCGAGAAATGAAAGTCTTGCGAGAGGTTGGATGATAACATTTATAACCTTGGTGTTTATCACTATAACCCAAAAAAATGCATGGGATGGTTTTTGGATCAAATTTATTTTGTTTTGAGTCCCAAGTGTTGGGGTAACATTTTGAGCCAAAAACTCGTAATGAAGTATAGTCGGGATAACTCCCATAAAGTAAGTAAAAGGGAGATTGAAATTGGATGGATGTGGAGGGGAGTCGATTAATTAAGAAAACAACTGTAGAAAAGGCTTCAACCCAAAAACGTTTGGGTACGCCACTAAGAAAGAGCATAGTCATACCTAATTCACGGATTGTATGATGACGTCGTTCAATGGAACCATTTTTTCAGGTGTATGTGGGCAAGAGTAATGATGAAGAATACCTTGTCTTTGAAGATGCAAATTAAAATCATTACCGGCGAATTCACCACCACCATCAATTTAAAAAACTTTAATTTTCTTATTAAATTGACGATCAACAAAATTTTCAAAGAGTAAGAATGCATTAAAAAAATCAGATTTTTTCCTCAAAGGGATAAACCACATATATTTAGAAAAATCATCAACAATACAAGCATAAAATTGAGATTTACCAATAGATAAAATGGGCGCAGGACCTCATAAGTCACAATAAAGTTCATCAAAAATACCAAGAGAAGTACTAGTAGAAGGTAAAAAGGGAAGTTTGCTCATTTTTCCCAATTGACAACTCTCACATAGAGGTACCTTTATTTTTACCTAAAATATGAATAAAGCCTTTAGTACGTAAAAATTGAAGAGAAGAGGCTTGGGGATGTCCCAGACATTGATGTCACACTTCTTCGGGAACCGATTGAAAATGGGTGGAGAAGTGTGCTTCAGTAGGTGGGGTCAAGATGTAGTGATTACCCTTCCAATGTCTCGTCAGCAATGTGCAGTTGGTTGCTCGTTCCTTAATAGAGAAACCAAGACCATAAAATTCACAGGAATAAGGATAATCAGATGTTAATTAACTAATAGATAAAAGATTTTTTGCTAAATTTGGGACAAGTAGAACATCTTTGAGCATAATAGAATCACCATTGCCAATAAAAGTATCACCAATATGAGTAATTTCATGAAGACTACCATCACCAATACTTACTGCATCATATCCAAGGTAGCGACGAAGATTATCAAGCATACCTGAGTTACCTGTCATATGAGTGGAAGCACCTGTATCGGCAGTCCATTCAACATCGTTGGATGGATCATTGAGGGTCATTGCAGCTAAAACCTGCGGTATATTGCCAGGTTGCAAACTATGGTTGAATCGTTCCCAACACTTTAAAGCGATATGACCGTGCTTGCCGCAAATTTGGCACACCTCGGAACGGGTTGAATCACGTTTAGTCCCTCTGTAAGAATTATTATTTGATCCTCCAACATGGGTTTTAGGGCCATTGTGCCGTGGGGCATGGTTGGCTGGTGGGAACCCACGACCCTTGGAATTAAAAGACTTCTGGAACCCATGTTCCCGAGTTTTGGAGAAGGGGTGAGACCCTTTTTGGCCATAGAAGGCAATTGGCTAAGGGGAGAATTGTTCGTGCAGCTGCGTCCTCATCTCGAACCCTTGGAGGAGCTGCACCAATTCACCATATGTCAGCATGGGAGGTTTCAACATGGTGGTTGTAAATGTCTCATACTTGGGGCCAAGACTATTGAGAAGAGAAAACACTCGCATCTTGTCACTCATCGGTCGGCCAATCGCAACAAGATTGTCACAAATGCCTTTGAAGGTTCGAAGATGATTAGCCAAGGGAGTGGAAGAGTCCTTCCACATGTAGGACAGCTGCTGGGTTAGTTAAAATTCTCGTTCTTGGGAATTTTGAATTTTGGGCGTAAGCTACTTGGAGAGATTGCCACACTTGATATGCCGTGTTTATGTTGATCACCAAGCTGAGAGATTCTTCAGAAAGAGTTTCAAGGATCCACCCACGGAGGAGTCAATTGTGTTTCTGCCATTGGAGGTAAGTCTCAATCACCTCCTTGTCATTGGTCTTATCGGTTTGGGGTGGTGGGTTTGCTTCCGTGAGATGTGGGAGGAGGTCTTGGTTTTCAGCCAAGGCCACAATCTGTTCCTTCCATAAGGGGTAGTCCCCAGTGTTAATTTCAATGTAACAAAGTTATTCACTGAGAGGGAGATGGAGGCCATTGGTAGAGAAGACTCTCTTACTCTCACTTAGGCTCTTGATACCATAAAGAAGATTGCACTTAAGATGTTTGGAGAAAATTCTCACTCAACGTGAGAGTGTATTGAGAGTCCTCTTTCCTATATATAAATTTTCGAATACATGAGATCAAGAAAACATTACATAGAAAAAGAGATTTTCTCTACTATGGAAAGAAAATAAAAAAATTCCTAAAATGAATGTAAGATAGCCGTTGGAAGTGTTGAGAGCTTGCGGTGGATACTTATGGTTAGTAGCCGTTGCTTGTAATCTTTCCACATGTACATTGGTTAGCCGTTGGGTACCTTGCCCTGTTTGTCTTCAATAGATACGTTGCCCTGTATATCTTCAATAGCATGAACGTCCTGACCTTCGAAATTTTTAGAACTCAATAGCGCCATGCACATCTTGATCTCCAATATGATCTCCTCCTCTTCTTTATCTATACATGATATTGATACATTTGGGGAGGGGTTTCGAACTCCATACTTCTATTTTAGAGATTACGATTATGCCAATCAAGTCAAAGGCTTTAAAAATATATTCCGTGTTCTAGAAGTAAACACCAACACGTGTAATGTTATTATTTGGTCCATTTTAATCGTTAACGTGAATTTAAATTTGATTAATTCAGACAAACATGTATAAGTCACTAACAAAGATAATAGCTTTCGCTCTAATGAAAGTAGCATGGCCACGTGATCCTCTAACAATTCGCTGCCATTAGTTCGGATTCAATGAGAATTATATTAATTTGCTGTAAAATGATAAATTATAATTCATTTCCCTTTAGGTTTAGTTTGAATAGTGAAATGAGATGAGATGAGATAGTTTTATATGAAAGTTGAAAGTTAAATAAATTAAATATTGTTAGAATATTATTTTTTAATATTATTATTATTTTAGGATTTGAAAATTTTGAATTGTTTATTATATTTTGTATGAAACTTTGAAAAAGTTATATATAATGATGAGATGAGATGAAACTGTTTCTATATCCTAATGGGATACTATTCTAGATTTCACTCTATCGTAACTTTTACTTAGAATCAGGCATATATATATTTGTTTCAATTCATTCTATTAATGTTACTGCCCAACCCATCTAGTCTTCTTTGAGGATTGTAACTCCTAGCTCCTATGACAAATTACCTCATAAATATGGAATCAGCTGATTCAAAGCCTGACTAAGGAAGAATCGGAAGAAGCAGCTATTTTTGAGTTGTGTGTGGAGCTTGGTTTTGTGAGTTGAAAAGTGTCAGGAAAATTGTTGACTCGACCTAGTGCTCAAGCGAAACTTGGATAGAGAGTTCGTTTAAGGTGCGCGCAATAGTGAGTTCGAGGGAGCAAAACCCTAGTGTTCGCTTGTGGTGTGATCGACACTCTGCTCAAGCAAAGAATCCTAATTTTGTTGGCGTCGCCTTAAGTTTCTCATGCTTTGGATTATATATATGTAATGTTTTAAAGAAGAAAATGAGGATCAAATTGAAATTGAAAGAGGGAGAGGTAAGAGGCGTTTGAGGGCAAGTGAAAGAGAATAAAACCCTAGAGAGAGTTGAGATTGTGCGAGTAGAGTGAAGCTCTTGTAATTCATTGTATGTTTATAATCTCTCCTTAATAAAATCTCATGCAGCTTCGTGAACATAGGTAAGTTGTCAAATCACGTAAATCTTGTGTCGTATGATTGCATGTACTTGATTCCTATGTTTCCACATTTATTTCAATGTTTGTCTCGCTATCGTTGTTTGTGGGTGTTGGTGCTTTAAATATCACAACAACTATGATTGCTAAGATGATTTGGATGAGGAGGAACTTAGTTACTCATGACAAAGGATTCGTCCTTCCAAATATGTTTGCAAAGAGGGCTAGGGAGGAATTACAAGCTTTTAGAAATGCTCCAGGTTGTCTCACTCCCCCTAGGCCAAACAATCTACAGACGGTTTATTCTTGGGAGAAGCCTCTAGAAGGGACCTAAAAAGTTAACTGGGATGTAGTTATTGATAAGTCCAAAGGTAAAGTTGGTATTGGGGTCATTGTCCAGGATTCTGAAGGACAAGTCATATCCCTTCAAGCAACTTGGTGCTTAATGCAAATGTTCTCTTAGCAAAAACTTGGCTACCAATTTTGTCAAGAGCTTGGTATTACCCAAATTCTACTTGAAAGTGATGCTCTTCATATGGATAATGCCCTTAAATTGGATATCAATCAAAATCATTTTAATATTTTACGGAGATAATAATTTTTCAATCAGTTAATATTGATGGAAGAAATTAATTCCGACTTTTTAAATCTTTTATAGTGATATTAATTTGTCATTAAAAGTGATATGTAATAAGTAGTTATTTAAAAAATTTGCACCAAAATAGAGCCTAAACTCTTCCCCCTTATTTTGTCTCACTTATATGTGAGCGCGGTTGTGACGAGCTGGTGTGCAAGAAAAACAGATTAAGGAGGAAAGGTAGTTTGCATAGCGGTTGAGTGACGACGGCTTGGGCTCGGTGGTGGAAGGGGTCGGTGATTAGAAGAGAGTGAGTAGAGGTAGTGACAAGAGTAGGGATGGGGATGGGAATCGGTCACTTTTTTCAGCACAGCCAGGATTTGGTAGTGTGAGTGTGGGAATAGTGTGCATGAATAGTAGTCTATTCTCGAGAAGGAAAATGTACACATGGTTGTTGATGTGGCAAACTACATACGTAGTAGTTCTTGCAACGATTGCAAATATATATATATATATTATATTTAAGTGAGAGAAGATTCCCTATTGTAGACTTCCATAAAAAATATATATGCGTGTATATCTATTCTATTATAATAAGCGCCTATGCGCTTACTACAGTATTTTTCTAATTCCGTTTCCGTTTTTTTTAACAATAATAAACAGTAAATTACATTGTCATATCGTTTCCGTGTTTTTTTTAACAATAATAAACAGTAAAATGAACAGAAAGATATTTTATTTTATTTTATTTTATTTGATATGACAAAGAGAGCATCAATAGCTGGCACACATTATTCACATTATTTGATTAATGTGAATAGTTATTTTCACATTCCGTTTCCGTATTTTTTTTAACAAAGCATTGTTGTTGTCAAAACTGTAGGTGTATAGTTTTGAGGGTGAGAGGAGGTCTAATCAAGTCATGAAAAAGAAACAAAGCATGTTAAGTGATAAACATCATTTCCCATCTTAAGCAAAGTTTCGTGCTTTCAATAATTGAATAATCCAAGCCACTTATTAACACTTGCACATGAAATTAACCATGGTTAACACATCTAATTAGATCCATCCTCCACCATATAATTTTGAGCTAAAGCGCAAGTGGGAGTACATTGGCTCCACTAGATCATTAAATACGTCACTCATAAATTTAGATTAATATTATTCTTTTTTTATGAATAATACTATATATAATTAATAAGTTTTAGACATTATTTTTTTAAAAAAGTGGAGTTTAATATTAAAAAATTAATTTTTTATATATTTACTTTTCTTTTTCATTTTCAAAATGAATGTGAAATTTTACATATTTTATAACTACAGTTTTATTTTCTTCTTGGCAAACTATGTCGATTGTTAAGTTTTAAATTAGCTTTTGGTTTAAAGATCAAAGTTCGATCGCTTTTGAGTTAAAAGAGCATTGTTGTTGTAAAAACTGTAGGTGTATAGTTTTGAGGGTGAGAGGAGGTCTAATCAAATTATGAAAAAGAAACAAAGCATGAGTTAAGTGATAAACATTATTTCCCATCTTAAGCAAAGTTATCCCCAATTGCAGTTTCTTAATAGTTTTTCGTGTTTTTAATAATTGAATAACAATCTATCTATCTATGTATCAATCAACACAATAAAAGATGGGTCCTCTCCTTAACTGTCTTGACTATCAGCCTACCCATCACCTAAATCATTTGTAGTCCTCATAATTGAGGTTGCCACCTGTCCTGGCTATTATCACCTTTAACTTCTTTAACGTTTACAAAAGTGATTCCTGCATTGATTATCTCGTACTCACTTTCTCTGCATCTCTCTCATAAAGTAATCTGCTTTCTCTTCTTACTAATTCATAGATTTTCTCTCTCCGTCTCGCCTAGCCTCGGTTGCCGCCATCAGCAGTCGCGGAGCAAGCCGGACAACCACCATCCTTCAAGCAACAGCAGTAGAGGCAAAACAAAACCATCAAAACTGTTTCGTTCTATTTTTATATAAAGTAATCTGCTTTCTCTCTTCTTACTCAACTCATTCGCTTTTCTTTTCTTTTTTTCTCTATTTTGTAAGATTTGTTGCTTTTGCTTTTGTTTGGCTCTTCATCAATTTGGTTGGTATTAATTCGCTGTGTCCACTTTGTTCCTCTGTTTGTGCTCCACTTCCTGGTATGTTCTTTTCTATAAATACTCTAAATCTCTTTGTGTTAAACTTATCACTTTTATTATTATATCTTTAAATAGAACACTGATTTGTATGTATACTTCGTATATATAATTATATACTTAAATGAGACACACTTATGTTTAAAATGAGTCATATTTTTAAATTGAGGATATTTTTATAAAATAGCTTATTAAAGTTTAATAAACATAAATTAAACGAATGCATTCAAAATAAAACAAAGCTCTAAAAACTCAAACTAACGAGTCGGAAGAAATGTATTACTCTGTGTAAGTTGAGGAGCTTTTCATTTGTAAGCTTCTCTAGAGACAGTGCAAGCTCCATGGCTGAATCAAGAAAATAGACCAAATTAGCGCTTGAAAACAACTCATTAGTCATTACTACAAGAATTTAAAACCTGAATCAAGGACTATCTCCATTTCAAGATTAAACAAAAGCAAACAGTTAATCCACAAACATATAACAAGATTAAAGCGACAGAAATTACTTGATCTGCTCGTTAACCGCGAACTCGCACTCGTCCAAGTACTTCTGTCGAGCGAGAAGTAGTTATCGTTGACTTCGACTACTTCTACCGAGGGCAAGTTAAAAATCCCAGCCGGGATCGTCTCGTTGAGTAAGTTTTTCCCGATTCGGATTTTTGTTAACGACTTGCAGACGCCGAGCTCCATGGGAATTGCTCCAGAAAAGAAATTTTCGAGCAAAATCAGAGTCTTCAACGTACCTCCCGCACACAAAACCAGAGGAACCCTGCCGGTGAGTTGGTTCGTCGCTACGCCAAGGAGTTTGAGTTTTCCATTCTGGCCCAGGTTCTTTTTTAGTTCAAACGTGAAGTTGTTTTCCCATACCTGAAGTACCTCAAGATTTGGAAGGTCACCAAAATACACAGGGATTCGACCACGAAGGCGGTTCTTAAACAGATTAATTAGCGTGATATTTGTAAGCGTTGAGAAACTTTCTGGGATCTCCCCAGCGAGTTCATTGATCGAAAGATCCAGTTGTCTCATGCTAAACAAACCAGATAATTCAGGAGGTATATCACCTGTGAGGCGGTTGATTTGTAAAAACAGTAACTGCAAGTTCTTCAGAAGGTTCAGACTCTTTGGAATCTATCCGGTGAGGTTACAGCTCGCCATGTCCAGGACTTGAAGCGAGCTGAGCGATCCCAACTCCGGTGGAATACCTCCATCGAAAGCGTTGAAGTACCCCACGTACATTTCTTTGAGATTACTTAACCGACCGAGACTCGCCGGAAACTTTCCAGTGTGCGAGTTGCTTCTCAAGGCCAGAGAAGCGGAATATTTGAGAGGAGAAAAAGAATTCGAAGACTCAGATGAAACAGAGGAAGGCAGAGGACCCAAAGCTTCTCCACGAGGAGACTTCAAGACAGAGAAGTCAGGGGTAGCCCTGAGCATCATGGTGGAGGAGCAGAAACAGAGAGAAGTCAGGTACCGTGCGAGGGAGTGATGAATTTCGGAGTAAAGGCGGTAACAAGAGTATGTGGGTGGTGGTGGTGACTCACGAGGGAAGAATGGAGGCTGTTATATGTGCAGTTGTGGGCCATTGCATGGAGTGCGGAGGAAATAAAAAAAAGTTACTAATGTTGCAATAAGAAGCCTTAGTGTTAAAGGAGACTATAGGCATACTATGAAGGAAGTGCCACTCGAACTGGATGGATTGAGAGTTAAAGAAAAACTTTCCGAAAACTTTAATCATTATAATTTTTTTTAACCTCATTTTATTTTAATCATTATAATTTTTTCAAATTCATATATAAAATAAAATAAATAATTCAATTTTTGAAAATTTTAATATAAAAATAATATATTTTAATAATATTTTATTTAATTTTTAATATTAATATCAATTTATCTCATTTTTAAAAATAAAAAATGAATTAATAGAGATTTTATCATTTTTTTTTTCCAGTTGGATCAGTATTGATTAGGTGGATCTTTCGACCTACTTGAACTCTCTTAATTTGCTCCGTCGGTCATAAATTGACGTTATGGCCTACATTTTCTTGACTAATTTCATTTGCAAGCTGTCGGATTAAAGTTATTTGCTTTTTATTCCACCTCATGATCTTTAAAAGCCAGATTCTTAGGAAAAGAAAGAAAGACTTCTTTTATTGTTATTATTGAGCATTTAACTTATTGTTGTACGTCGTAATCTGTTGCTCTGCCAGTCATAAACATTGCATTCATTTTTCTCTGTCTTTTTCTCATGCATCATGATTTATATATACATATATATATAAAAGCAAGGCAATTATCATCATTTCGGTCTCAAATCTTCTCACATTGGATATGATCGATTGGGTCCACTAAACGTTCGCAAATAAGAGAGGACACATAATTCAATTATTATTTTTTACTGTTCATTTTACTATTTATTACTTTTAAAACAAAAAAACAAAAACGGAATGAAATTGTAATTTACAGTTTATTACTGTTAAAAGGAAAATGGAAACGGAATTAAAAAAATACTGTAGTTAGTGCATAGGCGCTTATTATAATAGAATAGATATATATATATATATATATATATATATATATAATCAAACGAGGCTTTAAGTCTACGCTTACATGCCCTGATTTCTTAGGATTGATTTAAATAATAAGAATATCTCATATCATCATTTTAATATACAATTTAGTCTAAAAAGAAAAATCTGGTCAATAGACCCTAGTTGAAGTTCATCCTCACCGTAGGGTCCAAAGACTAGGGCACACAATGACACGTCAATATGTTTTGAAATACAAAATGAAAGCTTCTCATTGACCAATTGGACATTGACACCTGTTAGTGTCTCGTCATTTTATTTTAAGAAAAAGAAAATTTTTATTTATAAGCCGGTGTCAAGAGTGGAGGGTATATCTTGACTTGACATAATTTTGTTTATAAAAATACTTTAAAATTTTAAATTTTATAGATGAAATATTGTTATGTCTGGACCTTCTGAAGAAATTATCATGGGTTGGGAGGGCATTATTACAAGCCCAACGCATCATGGGTTGGGTGCAAATGTAATCCCTCTTAAACCAAAAAAAACTTTTAAAAAAGGAGCGGGCTGGCACTGCTTTATTTGACACTTCCTTCCTTCTTTGTTTTTATTTATTTATTTATTTTTACAATTTTTAATATATTTAAATATTTTAAAAAAATAAAAAATATATCAATATAATTAAAATTACTTCCTTAAACGTTAAGTTAAAAAAAAAAAAAATGCATGCACACTAGATTTTTTCTTAAAAAAATCCCACTTTAAGCGGATGGTCCTTTCCATTTTCTGAATTGATAGTAGATTTACGTCTAAAACTATTTACTTGGGTACGGATCTAGGTATCCTGTTATACTTGGACTCGGACTTGGGCAAGTAATGCAGCCCGAGTTAACCTGGATCAAAATCCAGGCCGTTATGCAAAAGAATCTAAGTTTTTGAAACTTAGAACCTGAGTATATGAGTATAGCAAGTTTTGCAGAAAAATCCACTCTTTTTTTAAAAAATAAAATCCGAATACCCCGAATTGAGGTACTAGGATTGGATTCAGGTTGGGCATAACTTGAATTTTAAAAAATAAATAGGTTATCTGCCTTATGTACCCACCTGTAAAACCCGGTTATCCAGGTTCTAGGCTAGGAAAAAAACCAGTCCAAATGAAAAATGCTATTTAAGTCATGTTTATCAATTGGGAGTATTTTGAAAAGTTTTTACTTTGAATCTAAACATATTTGTACCAAAACAATTTTAAAAATAATTTTTATGAAAGCATCTAACAAATAAAAACCAAAACAACTTTCTCAAAATTAATTTAGGAAAAGATCTCACAAAAATTTCATTTTCTAACATAGTTTAATGGATAAAGTTTTCTTCCAATCTGTGTTGGACGATATTTCTCCAACTCAATTTAAAGAAAAACTTTCATGTGGATGAGAGAGAGAGAGAGAGAGAGAGAGAGAGAGAGAGAGAGAGAGAGATGCTTCATTTTGTAATATGCAACACTAGTGCTTCACTTGAAAGAACATTTCAAGCTGGTAAAAAAGATCTATGGTATTGAAAGCCAATGAAGCTGCTGATTTGGAAAGCTAACAACACACATCAACAATTGATAGCAGCTCAGCAATGAAGGAGAAAGAATGTTCTAGAGGAAAATGGAGAGGAATATTCTAGTATATAATTTTTTTGTCTTCTTGTACAGCTATTGTTTTCCTTTTCTGTCAAGGTTGTTAGCTAGGTAGAAAATATAGGATCTTTACGTTAGTTGTCATATTCTTTTGTAAGCTTATATAAGCAGTTTTTGTATAGACATTTCATCAGGCAAGTAAAAGGAAACTTTCTTCCATACATTTTCCATTGCCTAGCCCAAATTCTGTTAATGATCCCTTTAACATTTATTTGCATTTCTTACATGGTACTAGAGCTTGGCTATGGAAGATCCTAGCTCAAGCAACCAAAACCAAAACTAAAACCTAAACTCAAACACTCATGACCCTACTCATCTAAGTAGCCCATATTTTATTGGAAGCAATGACGGTACTAGCGCCATGCTTGTCACTCATATCTTGGATGTCAGTAACTATTATTCATGGACTAGATCAATAAAGAGGGCATTATGCATAAAAAATNTCTATCACTATATCAATGATTTGATCCCTTTAAATGGTCGTCCTTCTTATCTCCAATTGTATTTCTATGATACGGAACATGAATTAGAAAATCGCATTTCTGATTCAGACAGAATCAATCCATCAATTATACCTCAACTCATCGATATTCTTCAGATTAATCCATATTCTGTGTTTTTTCTGTCTCTTGGTGATTTGCCAAATTTGGAAATCAAGTAATCCATATAAGATCAGATGCTGGTCTAGATCAACGTGTATTCAATGCCCCGACATCTTCACAAGTTGCAGCAATATGGGTTGAAAATGAAGATGCAGATCAGCTAGGAGGACGAAACATTTGTGTCTTTAGTCATTCTGGTGGAAGTCATATAGTTCAATATTATTTTGGTTGTTATGATCCACTTCAGTATCCTTTGTTGTTTCCTCTTGGTGATACTGGTTGGCATCAAGGCATTCAAAGGGTCAATAGAGGAAGCACATTAACATGTAATGAAACAACCCAATCAATAGATCCTCACCAATCAATGTCAGCAGAAGAATTACTGACAAGAGAACAACGAGGTTATAATGTAATCTTAATCTTCCTATTTTATACTTAGTTTGTAGACGTCCAATTTTGTGACATTTCATTCCCTTACAACTTTTGCAGCATTAAACAGAAAAAGGAAGGATCCAATTGTATATATATATATATATATATATATATATAATGGATAATGATATGCATACTATATTCTACTACCTATTTATCACTCCTTTTATATTTTTTTAATTTTTTTTACTTAATAATTAAAGAAGTGACTATTAGTGAAGTTGTATAATTTTTTAATTTTTTTCTAAATGATTAAGGATGTTAAAAAAATACTTAAAAGAAAGTAATAAGAAAATAAAAATTTGAAATACACTATAGAGTAGTAAAGGACTGAGGGGAGGGTAGAAAACCTATCATTATCATGTATGTATATATATATATATATATATATCATTGATCGCTTATTTCAACAACTATTTTACAACTTCTTTTGCAATCGACAAATACTTATAAAAGAGAAGATAATAAACGCTTACTAAGCAGTTATTTTTTTTTGTCTTTTACTCTTTGAATTTAAGTTGAAAATATGAATAAATGACCTTCTTTCATAATATGTAAGAAAATAAATTCAATCAACTAACGTAATCATATAATTTAATTAAATTTAATTTTATAAAAAATGACTTTCTTTTACTTTATGAATTAATTTTTATAAAATTAAATTAATTTTTAATTAAATTACATAATTATGTTGGTTGATTGAATTTATTTTCTTTTAAATTATGCAAGAAGTTCATGTTTTGGGATTTTTAATCTAGATTCAAATAGAAAAAATAGAAGAAGAAAAAATGACTGGATAGTAAAACAGTAGGAGGTAAGAGTATTACAATATATATATATATATATATATATATATATATATATATATATATATGTTTTTCAGTGGTTGCCCTTTATTTCTCGTTTGTATCCGCTTCTCTTTTATCTTCACCAACTGCGTTTTCTCTTATATTGCAGAAGGATGTACCGTTAGTTATTCATGCTAAAGTATAAAATTTAATGCCCCTTTTCTTTGGGTAAATGTTGGTGGTATCTCAGAACCTTCAGAGAAGTAATTTGTTCATAATTTGGAGAGGAACCGAATTGAAAGAATGATATGATCTTTTTGAGGGCAGAAATTGAAAAAATATAGTGCAACTGAAGTCCATACATATGCACTATGTCAAACTTGTTTTCTTACCCATAAGGGGTACTTGTTTTACTTGATATATACATTTGTATGTGCCATGATTCATTTATGACGTGCTATATCCTTGGAAAATTTCAGTCGATTTTTCCCTGCAAAAAGCTGCTGCCTTTATGGCTTTTGTTCTCATTGCAGGATGATATACATAGATCATCTGTCTCTAGGCACCCATCCCGCCCTGGCAGCCGTAATGCATTTGATAATGGTGTTGAAACTTCAGAATCCCATTTTGCTCATTTGCACCATGAATTGGCATCTATGGATGCTTTGCATTCTGGTGGGCATAATGTTGGTGCATCAGCTTCTCATGCATATGAAACTGATACTCACCGTGACCTATTCAATTTGGATGGCGAGAAGGATCATATCAAACAACATTTATACTTAAACAAGTCTGAACGCGCGTGGGCATTTTCATCCGGACCCCCATTCAGTTAAAGGATCATATCCAAACATGGGGTAATAGCAGTGTGGTTGGGATGGATCTGAACATGTTACTCTATGAGTTTAAAAGCAATAAAACCTTTTGAACTTTCAGAAATTGCAGGCCATGTTGTTGAGTTCAGTTATACACGTGTTGTAGGCCTTCAAATTTCAATTTTCTCATAGAATAGCTTCTTGAACAGTGCCAGTATGGTAGTCGATTTATTTAGCAGAAACTTGAAACTGCCACGGTAGAAGAGAAAAACATGGTTTTTTTTATGAAACGAGGAATAGAAAGGAAGGACAGATTGGTTCGAGGACCCGTTGGTCAAAGAAAAGGGGAGGTCCTGATTCCGGGACGGAGCCATATGACACGAGAGTGTCACGTACGGTTCCTTTGAGAAGGGTGTGATACCACCACCTATCAGGCCCGACGAGCGGTCCACGGAGCTGCATCCCTACTCACCCAGTCCATGTCTTTGGTAATTATGTGATTCAGAGGGTAATTTTGTCTACTGCTTTGCCTTGTCTATCATATTCTTTATTATCCAAATGTAAGCCGGGGATTGGTAAATAAAGTACCGATAGTTTACTCTGTATTTAAATACCACCTTCCTTGCAGGTATATTGACTACCAACTGTTGGGACATGAAGTTGAACTTCATATGGTTTGCAATAAGTTGCTCAAACACTTTGGTGCACCCGGCCTTCCACAATTCAATGCCTCTCAAGTATACTGCTCTGATTCTACCTTTTCAATTTTTGAACTTTTGTTACAAATGTATACAAAATGTATCATAATTGGCTGAATGTTTTAGCTATGGAAGAAACCTGGGAAGTCTAAAGTTGCACACTTGAATATATAGGAGATTTTATGTCTTGGAAAACATATGAGAATGTAAATATTGGGACTTTGTAAGCCTTGGCAAAATATCACTTAACATATCCAGAGGAAGTTTATGAAAAATCTTTAGATCAGTGGTACTTACTACCCCTTTGTTTTCTGCATAAACCAAGCCATTGAATCTCAGAAAAGCCATTTTATACATCTTTTGTTATCTAATCTATAAGAAATTGTAGGATGCTCAAGGTGATTATAGTTTCATGCATAGATCAGGTAGGAATTATGGCAATGAGGTTCTAATTTCGTATAATGCTGTTATTGGATAGGAATGATCAGTCAAAGCCTTAATTTACTGCAACAGGATAGTCTGTGCACATGTATATGATCTCAATGAAGAAGATTGCTGGCATGAACCTCCTATATCATTTAACTGTAGTAGATGGAGTAATTTAAGATATTATGTATAGAATGTACTAGGGATGCATCCCAGATTCAATGGTTCCACAATTTGGATGTTCTATCATGTAGCCGTGAATCGTGATATTGACAGATTGATGTGGATCTTACTCTGTAATGAATGTCATCAGCTGGGTAATTAGAAGTAGCACGTGATTTTTATTTATTGAAGTATTTTCATTCACTTCCAAAATGCCAGCCGGAGCTGCAATGCACAAAAGCTCTACAATTACACCTTTTACCGGATAGCTGCAATGGACAAATACTTCAAGCAGCACAAATTTAATGGATTGGAGGCTCTTAATCATCTACACAAAAATTAACGGATTGGAATTCAACATACAATCTAATAAACTAAAACTACCCAGTACTGCACCCGCCCAAACATAATATCTAATAAACAAGAAAGACTGTGACCATCAGGAGTTTATTCCATGCATATACACCTTCTCCTCTTGGGCTGGTGCTTGCTTCTTCTACATCAGACTTATTGCCTGGCTATTTTTCAAGCTCCCTTGGTTTTTCTTTCTATTAACCACAACAAGAGCCAAGCAGAGACGTTCTTCATTACCAACTCGGAAAGACCATACCTGCACCACATCACCATTCTGGAGATCATTCGTTAAGGTGACATCATGCCAGCACTTCCTCAGCACGTACATTGAGCTCGTTTTCCCACTAGTTTTGCGCATGTCCCACTGCCTCAAAACAATCTTACTAAACACATTAGAGGGTTCAATGAATGGAACTTCCATCTCATTTTGCCGACGAAGATAGTCTCTCTCTCCCTCTCTCAAGAAATCCACATTGATCTGTCCAAAAGGCATGGAAAGCCGAGCTTGGCATTTTTTTATGTCAGTTGCTGTAAGAGCTTTCTGTATTACCATAACCACTCCGGTTCCATCCATAACCTTGATACGATTCTTTAAATTTTCAGGCAACTCCTGCCGCCTGTTTGAAACATTGGTCACGACATTCTTCATCAGGTTCTTCTTGGACGGGTTTCCTCCATTAATGGTTTGGAACCAGATCTTTGAACTCTTGATCTTGGAATCGGTATCTCCCATCTCGCTTCGATCAGAATTTCGCTTCCTTCGGTTCGAAATTGGGTGGGATATTGGTACTCTTCTCCAAGGATCACTAGCCACGAATACATCATGATCATCAGTCGTTGTCGCTGGCTTCTGCAGATGCTTGTCTCTCATAGAAACTCTCTGTTTCATGATAGCCTTTTCCTTTACGTATAACTCAGCAGCTACTTGAGTAACATCAACCAACATTTCGAATGGAGAACTTGGGCCATGAACATACCGACCCACAAAATCTTCAGAACTCAACATGAACGGCGTATTCTCCATGATCAACTCCTTTCTTTCTTCTTATTCTACAAGATTTTCAAAATGAAGGCTGCATGCAGGAACTCTGTCTGTCTCTCTCTCTCTATATATATATTTAGTTGTTCAAACTTTATTATTGCTACCGGCAGTAGTTAGCGGGTTTAACTCTAGTATTTCAAAATCCCAACATTCTTTTTTGAGTTTGGATTTGACGCAAACATTGCAGTTCGTATAATGTTTAAATTTGAATTAATAACACCAAGTTGCAGTCCAATAATCTTCCACGTACTCTTCTTTCAGGAGTGATCTAACTCCTGTGACAAGTTATCTATATCTCTTACAACTGTGATTCTAGATTTTAACAACATCCATATCCATGTAATTAAATCATTCGTAATTTCGTAGATTAGTAGGTCTAGTTGTTCTAAGTCAATTGGACTGCAAAAGTTATTTTCTTGGAGTACGTAATTATTGTGAAAGATTTCTCTTTTTATTTTTTATTTTTTACCCTTGATCAACATCTCTCTCTCTCACTTGATACACGGATTAATCCGTATAATCCTGCTGTTCTTTGCATTCCATAGTGCGCGTGGTACAGATAAACCCAGGCTGCATGCAAATGAGCAAAACTTTAGTCTTGAACAGAAAATTGAAACCATGCTTACTGCTTTTTTTTCCTCCTCTATCGACAAGAAACTGAGAGTCTTGAAAAGAACAAAGAAAATGGAAATATTAGAGCCAATCGCAAGGGTTTTTAGGCCACTGAACTTACGCTATCGACCTTAAACTGGTATTTGAAATTAAAGTCTCCTCAGGCAATATCGGGCACTGAATCACCCCCTCTGTTCCATCACTCCAGGGTGTTTCACGCTGCAACATGTTAAACAGATGCCTAAGCATTGTGAAAAAAACAAAACAAATTAAACAGATGATTCATATATAAAATATGTAAACTAGTCATACCTGTCGGATTCCATGCCAATGGATTGCAAGGTTTTCTGTAATCGTTTTCGTGGGCTACGATTGTGGTTCCTGGAGTTCTCTCATTGATCGCTTTCCTGGAGTACGAGTCCCTGTAAAATATTTTCATATGAACATTAATTATCAGTTCTTTGATTTTTTATAATCCATGATAATAAAATAATAATAATTAGAAACAGTACCTCCCTCCGATATAATTTGATAATGAATTTGACTTGACTATAAGAGAATGATACCCTAACAATTTTACCTTCGAGTGTCTCTCGATGGCTAGAGACACAATAATATTGTAAGTGAGAATCTAACTTTAATCCCTCGGTACTATTTATAGACTTTTGACCATCATGAAATCTAGAGACTTTGTATTTAATTATGATTAGGTATAGAGTTATTATAGTCCCATTATATATAGAACATAGAATTTAAATAAAACTCTTACAGTCCCGGATTGCTACAAGAAGGTAGTTATAATCATGATTGTGAAATCACCGTACGTAAGCATGTTTCAAACGCTAAAGCTAATTATGAGATCGAGATGTAGATTAATATAAATTGAAAATTCTAGGTTTGTTAATATTTATTATTTCAATCAAATTATTTCACTTAGATAATCATGTGCGGTATAAATCTATTTATCATCTATGGATTATTCTTTAAATAGAATTATTCTTTATTATATTTTAACACTCTCATTTTACTTATGAATAAAATTTTTTTATCATTTTATGATATGATATTAGATAATAAATTCGTCAATAAAATATAATAGATAGTCAATCAAGTCCAGTAAATCAAGTAACAACTAATTTGAACGGTCATCCAGTCCGACCCAACTTAAGGTTCATTACATAGATACAACTCTTTTAAAATAAAGGGTTGCATGTAAAACTACTACTGTTTGAATTCATGGAGTCGTTGGATAGCAGAGCCAGCTGCCTCTCACTTTCTCATTCTCTAATTCTAAAATTTAGGAAAGTGCTAAAAGGTCTACTTTAAGAAAATAAAAAATAAAAATCACTGAAATATCTTAAATTTAGTTAAGGTGGTGCATGGATATATCACACGCATGCATCATCAATCATCTCGCCGGATTTAAAGCGAGTTTCGATATGTCGATGGGTGACGTAGATATATGCAATATGCCATTCATTCAAATTTCACCATTGACTTTATCTTAAATCACGATGCCGAGCCGCCGAATGTATAAATGGAGCTTTTATACTTATAATAAACCAAAAATCATTATTGTAACATATTTTTTATTATAAATAAATATAATACTCATTTAGACACAATTCTAATTCTTTTTAAAAACAAAAAAAAAGAGAAGGGAAAGGGAAAAATTGATGGCAGCTGGTTGTGGCCATGAAGATTCCGGCTACGACCACAGTTTTCCACCTCCAGCTTTCATTCAATAATGAAAATAAAATTTGATGATTCTAATTACTTTAGTTAAACTAATTTACAGGGTGCTTGCTACCATCTCGTTCGAGATGGAGATGATTGAAGTGAGCGATGATCGGAGAATTCTAAAAATATATAGTTTTGGGGTTGAAAGTTATATATATAATTCCTATTTTAGAGTTTAGTGCTAGGGGAAATTTTCGTTAGGGGCCTAGAGTCCATGATCATGACAGCTCCAAGGCCATCACCTTTTTCTGACCCCATGAGTCAAGGTGTCACCAGTCTAAACCCGCAAGGGCCTCCTCCCCCGCCCCCCTCCAAGTAGCTCAGGGCGGGCCCCTGACCCGTGTGGGTCAGAGGCAACCACCTGCATTGAGATGGGACATTGCTAGAACAGTGCGGGAAACCTCGGTCAAAGGAAAGGGAGAGAAGCACGCCAAGAAGAAGGGACGGAACTGAACAGTAATACCAGAAGACCACGCCACATTAAAGATAGTATGGTGGTATAGGCTCCGGGAGAGGCCTCCCTCTTCCCCAGAACTCAGGGTATGGCCTCTTGACTTGAGAAGCCAAGTATAAAGGGATGCCTAGAATTACGAGGTACGAGATCGATTCATGATAGAACACTGATATTAGACTTCTGTATTTTCTTTAAGTCATTTTCTAGAGAGCAAGACTGATTTAGGCATCAGAGGCACCCCAAGCTACCGAGAGCCACTCATCTCCCTGTTAAAGGACACCAATCAAGTGAAGGCCCATACCACTGAGCAGCCAGGCCCAAAAGGCGTATGAAACACTACATTAATAGTTGGCTCTGTCTGTTGGATTCTACAAAATTTTTAAGTCGAGCGTGTCCTTCGTATGCCTATTAGGACACGTTCTCAGTTGGTACAGGATCAAGAAGAAGAGATGGCAAATGGCATGGAAGCAAGGCTAGATGCTATGGAGTAGCTCGTTGAAAGGCTCACTAAGGAGGTGGATGTCCTTGGAGAAGTAAATTAGGCTCTCAAGGATGACTTCTGCGAGTAGGCGGATCAGAAAGACCCTAGTGCCAACGAACACCAGGAATTCAGATGGGAAGAAGAGGGTAACAATGCCCTGAAAGAAAGAAAGTGCATGCAAGATGAGCTGTGTAACCTCCAGGGAAATTATAAGGAGGTGATGAGAAAAATAGGGAGCTCGTACATAGTAGATCAGCTACTTATCAACATAGACTTGCCGTACAGCGCAAAGATGATAGCGGTCTTGTTGCTACCGAAGTTCCGAATCCCACCCATGGAAGTGTATGATGGGACCTGAGATCCGGTCGAGTACTTCGAGACCTTCAAGGCCCACATGACGTTGCATGGGTTTCCTAGAAAAGTGGCGTGCAAAACCTTCCCTCTGACCCTAAGGGGACCTGCAAGAACATGGTTCGTGGTCCCAAGACAAACCTGAGCCCACAAAGACGTCGAAGTCCCACCGCGTCAAATTAAAGAGTAAGGCTGGTAATTACCAAGTAAAACATACATATCCAAGTTCTGATTTTGCAAAATGTATGCGAAGGAATTGGCTGAGTTTAGCTTATATGCTACTCGGCCCCTTTCGTAGAGTGCCAAGATTGACTAAGCCTTGTCGGTTCTACTTACCAGAGGGATTTTTGTTGCAGCTTTTACTATACAGCATGCTTAAGCAAAGTGGGGGACCTAGCGTACAAGATTGAGGGTCTGTTATGCTACAAGGGGTCTCACATATCACTAAGTCTAAATGGTCAGTCGTACTTGGTGGGGTGTCATTGGAAAGGTTATCAATTTGCCACAGTATCAGCAAGCGGCCAGCGATCGCTGCCCATGAAAGGCATACAAGCAAGCATTGCAAGACGACGGAGCAGAAATAACATAAAAAGAAGAGTAATTTATTCATCAACTACCAGAACAATTACAACAGAAGGGCTACAGCATAACAGCGAAAAACCATGCAAAGAGAAACAAAATTGAAAAACGGCTCAAAGGTCCAAGTTGGACCTGGCGGGCTACGACACCATTAGAAGTGGAGCTAGGCAGGGGACGGTACCGTCGGCAGAAAAAGGCGGCGACTCCCAGGGTCCAAAAAGCAATTCCAGAAAGGCACCATCCCAAAACTGCAAAGGGGAAGTAGAACAGAAATCAACTTAAGGGGGGCTTGGTCAACCCAAACTCTGTAGACTCCCCCAAAGAGTAGGGGCGACGAGGAGCTCAAGTTGAAGGTAAGACCCATCGTGGTCTCCATAAAAGCCCCTCATGGCACGGGCCTTTTATCCTACTCCTCCCTAGGCTGGAGAGGAAGTTTCTGGGTCTGAGTAGACTCAGAACAATAGAAATCGCCTTCGAAAATCCAGCCGGGGAGGGAAGCCCCGCTTTCTCCAGATGCGGGGGAAACTCGGGATGTAATGAGGAACTGTGAACTGGACGAGGAGTTTTGAGGTAGAGAAACCCATGAGGCTGGGGGCACACTTTTTTACAAAGCATCTCCTGGTAATGAAGAGCTGCACGAATTTTGGAAGGGCATCCATTAGAAGTTCGAGGGAATTGCCATGCACATATCTCTACAAAAGCTCAATGCAAGATCCAGCATCACAAGGCTAGCCTTGAGCCAGAGTGGCCATCGAAACTAAGAATGGCTAACGAGAGCACAAAGGGGAAGAAGGGGAGACAAAATTTCGAAATGCTTAAAGAGGAGGAGGGGAGAAGTAATGGTAAATAATGAAGGTGGGAAGGTGTATATATAGGCTAAGAATAATGGCTCACCTCACGAAATTCGTGGTGCATGCATGTTTTGGGGCTCCGTTAGATCTGACACAAATCTAGCAAAAACATCCTGCACAGATTTAATGGCACGCATGGGGAAATGTTACGCACGCCATAAAGGCAGGACAACCAACGAGTGCATAGTGAATGGCTAATTGTCCAAAATCCTTCCAAATCCACAGAGGGGACGTTAGTCATTAACCCATTCTCTCAAGAAGACTAAAAGATAGGTATGGTAATAAAGATGAAAAGACAGAATTCAAAGCGTCCCATTGAAAAGAAGACACTACAACATTAAAGGGGGTCAAGACAGGAAGGCACTACGATGTGGTTAAGGGTCATGGTGTCAAGCTCAAGGTTCTTGAAATCCACTACCCACAGATGCACCTCCAAAGCCTCTAAACTATCTTAAGGATTGAGGATGACGTAGTCACACATCCTCTCTTGGCCCTTCAAGTACTCTTTGAGACCATGCTTCATCGTGGACATAGAGAGCCTTGCCCAGCTGCAGACTTGACGATGTGGCCACCTTTTGCACCTGCGATAGGTCGCTATTCCCAAATAACCACATCCTGACAAGCAATTCTCTTATAGGCTGCCTCTAGGTCGGCCAGTACTTCCTCTTCGCGGATCCTGGTAGCAAACAACAATGCCCCATGATCTTCCGCAATGGCCAACAGGGTGGAGCGCTCCTCCTCTAGCATCCTAATCTAGCGGGAGTGGAAGTCTTAGAGGCCCTTCAACTCTTTATTCTCTTAGAGGAGAAGATCTTACGACTCTTGAGCCTTCAAGGCCCAATCTCTAGCCACAGTTAGCTCCACCTCTAAGTGGCTTCGTTTTTCCCTCTCTTGCTCCACCGCAGACCGAAGGCCTTGTACCTCATCTTTAGTAGCCTTTCAGCCTCCTGCAACACGCTTGCCCATTGCTCAAACTCCCTGTACGGGTTTCGGGGTCAAAAAGAAAAGACAGCAGACTTAAAAAACAAAAAGAGAACAGAAGAAAAGCAAGATGCAAGACAGATAATGAAAGAGAGACCTCATAAATAAGTTTCTGCAGCTGTACCACCTCATAGTCTATAGCATGGTCCTCCCGCAAAGCCTCGCCCTCCTAGTCGGGAGGAACAGCTTCACTCGTTATCTCCAAAGGATGCCCTTACCCTCTTGGGGGCTTGGCCAACACGTCCTTATTGGGCCCACAGCTGGGGGAAGCAAAGGTGCCCTCGATCATCGATAACACAAGGTGGGTTACAGCGGACGGGCCACCCTCGTCCCTATGTTTGCAACCGACCCACTCCGGGGGACTTACCGCTCCCGCCACCGCGTTGCCAGGACTCAGCAGGGTATGAACTGAAGGAGCTACCGGCGCTAGGCACGACGAGTTAGGAAAGCCGTGCTCATCCCTAAGCTACCCTTCACCAAATCCGGCAGCATCTTTAACAGCCTCTTACCCAGTCTGAACAGCAGTGAGTGAGCCCTCACACGCCGCTGGGAAGCATGCAAGATTAGAGACGCATTCATCAGCAGGTCCCAAATCCACCTTAAGGTGGCTCGAAACTTCTTCAGAATCAAAAGCTTGCACTAGGGATCAGGCGGTAGACGAACGGGAAGGGGACATCTCTATATTCAGCTCCAAAGGAGGTTCCACAACCTGAGTCTAGCGAGGCACCCTATCCATGAGGGCACCCCAAAAGTGCATACTAATTGCATTCGCCCTTCGCGAGATGTTCATCTCCTCTGCTGTAGTACAAGGGCCCCTGTGGCTAGGATCCCTCATGGGGGCAGCAAGGGAGGGATGTAGAGGTTGAGCTTCGGCCCGACAGCTCCCTAGCCCCCCGGCACTGGACTGGCATTGCAGAAGAAGAAAAAGAAGGGTTGACCGTTTCCCCAGGGTCGTGGTGAGTCGCATTTGCAGTCTGTGGAGCCAAGGCCTTTGGAAATGTTAGGACATCCCCCCTTGGCTCCAAGGGGGCCCTCTTCCCCTTATCTTCGGGAGAGGAATCCACAACCTGTTTCCTCAAAAAATGTGGTGAAGAGTCGATGGCAATACCCCAAGTAGAGGGGGCGACATGACCCAATGGAAGAAGGAAAGCGGCCAAACTATCTTCCCCAATGAGAACCTCGGAATGGACTAGGAGTGGGTGTCAGGCTGCTCAATCCCGCACGATCGCAATGCGGCGTGTCTCGACCAGCGTAGTAATGGGGTGCACCCCTTGTCACTCCACACTACTCCCCGGGATGCTTTTATTGGGAATTCAGCTGAAAAAGAATTCCCTCCGGGAATCCCCACCCTCGGCCAGCCAAGAAAAAGAATTTGTCGATCCAGTCTGTGACCTTACAGTATCTTGACTCCAACACAGCATGGGCGCCATTCTCATGAAATTGCAGATTTTCGCCGTACCCCTTTTTACATAGTTAGTCAGGAGGAACTCGCGGTAAGTGAGGTCGGCACCCTTTGGGTCAAACTTCGATAAGACCCGCCGCTATAGTACACAGTAGCACATCAAACTCCGCCAAGCGTTTGGAAGAAGCTGGGTGAGCGCCAACCCTAAGCGGTATAGAATTTTACTAATAGGGCGAGGAAAGGGTAATCTTAGCCCACAGAAAAACATGCTGGGGAAAAGGGCGATCTATGCTGCCAAGCCATCAACATTCACTGCCTCTTCACGCCGTCCGAGAACCTCCAAGATCATCGAGTCCGGAATATGGTAGGTCAAGGCTAGCGATTGAAGGAAGGCCGAGCTAGCCTTAGAATGCTAGAAGCAACAGGAAAACTCAGGCTCCGACAAGCCGACCTTGGGGCGACGCTCATAACTAGCTAGGTTGGTGGATTTTTGGAAAGCCATCAGGGCAACGAGGATTGAGTTACTCGAGGAAGGCACGAAGTTAGAGGCATAGGAGATGAAGGGAGTAGCGAAGATACAAAGGCAACAGGAGGTACTCACACGCCATAGATGGGAAAGTGGATAAGATTTAAAGGCACAGTATGGTCGAACAGTCACCGAAGGGAGGTAGCGTCTGACAGCCTGCCTTGTAGGGTATGTGAAGCAACAAGCACCGTATTAACACCCAATGAATAGTAATAGCATAATTGGCATCTGACACATGGAATGACCAACTCGCCCATGCTGCCACACAATAGCTAGGAAGGTAACTGACAGCAGTGAATAAAAGAGTATAGAAATTCCCATCAGGTTAGGTTGATGAGAATTGATGGGGTAACTATTAGGAAAATTTTTCATTAAGGGTCTAGAGCCCATGCTAATAGCCCCAAGCCCATCACCTTCCTCTGGCCCCATGAGTTAAGGTGTCACCAGTCCAACCCCACGAGTGTCCCCCCCCCCCCCCCAGCAGTTTGGGGTAGGCCCCTAACTCGTGCGGGTCGTAGGCAACCACCCGCATTGAGATGGGACGTTGTTAGAATAGTGTGGGAAACCTCAATCGGAGGAAAGGGAGAGAAGCACGCCAAGAAGAAGGGACATAGCTAAGCTATAATGCTAGAAGACCACGCCGCATTAAATGAAGGTACCAGACAACCACGCCACATTGAATGACTGACAGTAGGAGACTACATCGCATTAAAGACACCATAGTGGTGGAGGCTTCTGGAGAGGCCTCCCTCTTCCTCAGATTGCAAGGTATGGCCTCCTGACTTGAGGAGCCGAGTATAAAGGGATGCCTAGAATTATGAAGTATGGGATCAATCCATGATAGAATATTGATATTAGACTTCTATATTTTCTTTAAGGCATTCTCTAGAGAATATGACTAACTTAGGCATTGGAGGCTCCCCAGGCTACCAAGACCCACTCCTCTCCCCTATTGCTGGACACCGATCGAGAGAAAGTCTGGACCACTGAGCCATCTGGCCCAAAGGTATACGAAACACGACGTTAACAAGTAGTAATGTGGTCTACCTTATTTTAAAAGTTATATAATCAATACTAGGTGATTTCTTGTTATTGATCTTGACAGAATTAAGGTACTTCCTAGAGCATTTAATTCCTCGAGTTACGTTATGAGGAAATTAAGAACGAAATCCAACCGCTCTCATATCTGATATACAAGTGATCTTCATTCCCAAGTCTTGTTTATAATTAACGGAAATATGAATTAACATCAATCCAATGCATGCTATCAGCCTAGTCAAATATTGGATCGCTACCATTATTATTGATAGTTGTGTACTCATACCCTAATTTAAATTTGACTCATCCTGCATGATCGATCTATTACTCCTCATAAACTTTACAACCCACCATTAAATTATGCAACTTAGACCTAAGAAAATTAAATTAATGATCCTACTTAAATTAAATTAAATTAATCAATCAATTTTCTTTAATCCTCAGTACTTTTCAATGGATTGGTGCGTGGACGGTGCACCAAGACTCATCCACTCTTGAGAAAGTAGATGCATGTAAGCATCCGATTGTAAACTTCCTCAAGTATATATGCAGCTCTGCTTCCATTATTCAATGCCTCTCAAGTATGCTGCTCTGATTCTACCTTTTCAAGTTTTATCTCGAACTTTTGTTACAAATGTATGCAAAATATAAAATAATTGGCTGAATGTTTTAGCTATGGAAGAAACCTTGGAAGTCTAAAGTTGCACACTTGAAAAGCCTATGAGAACATAAATATCACTTTAGATATCCAGAGGAAGTTTATGAAAAATCTCTGGAGTGGTACTCCCCCTTTGTTTTCTCATAAACCAAACCACCGGATCTCTGAAAAACCATTTTATACCTCTTTTGTTATTAATCTATAAGAAATTGTAAGATGCTCAAGGTGATTATAGTTTCATGCATAGAACAGGTAGGAATTGTGGCAATGAGGTGCTAATTTCGTATAATGCTGTTATTGGATAGTCTCCGTGCACATGTATATGATCTCAAAGAAGAAGAATTGCTTTTGGGAGGATTAAAAAAAAATGATCCAAACTCCTCATTCTTAATTTCTTAGTATTTCAAAAAAAAAAAAAAAAAAGACATTGTGGTCGTCCACCTATCAAATCCCATGCACAAGGGTGGTCTAACCGCACCCTAGCCAATAGGGTGGCTTCCAATTTTCTTTTATTTTTAAACAATTTTTTTATGCTTGCACCTAAATTTTTGTCATTAATAAATCTCACATTCTCACGTTGATTTTTTTATTTTTGTCTCGTACATAATAGGCAAAAAAAAACTTTTGAATCTCTTTTTACAAACTATTTGGTAGATTTACAATTTCATTTTTTAATTTATTTATACTTTTCCTTTAAAGTATTCCAACTAGCTTTCTTATTTTGATTGCTTTTGTTAGTAATATCTATGCTACCGTCGAGTTAACGACTAGAAATGAAGGCAACAAATCTCCCATAATTTTCCTATCTATATTATAGAGATTTTATAATATTGATTAATTTTAGATTTAACAAAAAAGTTTATTTTTAGTTTCTTAATTTTCAAGGTGAGCTTCGCTGGGTTCTCGGTGTGTATATATATAAATTTCCTTACTTATTACAAAAACAAATATATAATTTCACTAATAATCACTTTCTTAATCAAAGTAAAAAAAAAATTAGAATATCTTAGTAGTAACTTTGAGGAGACAAATTCATGGACAAAGTATCATTTTCCATCCAATATGTCTAGGTACAGATGAGGGTGTGGACAAATCCGCATACGAATCCGACATGGACTACTATTATCATAATCATTTTTATTTAAAAAAAAAACAAGAAGAAGAAGAGAAGAGAAGAACATCGGTTTCCCAAATCCCCTTCGTCTCCCTTTCATCCGTCTCCCCTCCCTCAAATTCCCATCTTTCCACCCCAAGATTCGCCGTTTGTGGGTGATAATTTGCTGCATCCCAATACTCCTCTCTCTCTCTCTCTCTCTGATCCATCTTCTACTGTGAATACAACTATTCTTTACTAATCTTCAACATCTACGGTTTAGAATTAGGTAAACTAATAATCTTTGTCAGAGAGCAAACTAGATCCACACAAAGATAATCAACTGCAATGGTTGAATGGAATCCTCTTCTAGAAACAGAATGATGTGAGATCTCAGACCCATTACTTCAATCATCAACAGCAAGAGAATCCAAATAAGAAACAAAAAATGGAAAAAATGGAAAATTGGAGGTAGAGTAGTGTAAATGATATTTAGAAGCTGAATATTTCTTTGATTCTCTTTCAATTTAAATATTTAGATTGAGCCAGGAAACACTGAAAGCAATAAAGCCCAATCAATCTAAGCCAAAAAACAAAGTTAGAAAAAGGGAAAATATATATACAAGTCTACAACTTTCCTATTCCTCTTTCAGTCCTCCTCGGATGCCAAGAAAATGCTTCCACAACCCTATGCTCCTTCTCTGTGGGGAAGTCTTCATAAAAGGAGCGGCTTCTAGATGACCCTTCCTGCAAGCGTACTCTACCAACCCTATCATAAAATAAAATGAACCATTTTATTTAACATCCAAGTGGATGGTTGGCGTGCGGTTCGTCCCTCAAACCAATTATATTTAGAGTTTTCTACTTCCCATATATGTGTGTGTGTTTGTATGCCCCTAGGGGTGGTAATTTGTATTCGCAGGTCGTGGAAATCATGAACATTCAACTATATGGGTCACCCAAACCGAATATATTAAGTTAAATGAGTAAGACCTTCAAACCTTAACATGATCCAATTAAATAACTGTCCAAAGCTTCCCTAAATAGTTAGTCCACAAGTGGGAAATCTCATGGGGTTGTTGGTTAGTCGCTCTTTTTTCCATGAAAGCATTGACTTTCTATTAAACCCAAAGTTTCAAGTTTCATGTAATTAAAAATCTACACATGGATTTTGATGATAACAAATAAATTCAAAGAATAAAGGAGTCTCAAGCTCAAGTTGTCCACACAATGGAGTCAAGCACATCAAGGAACCAAGCATGAGCAAGAAGGGAGCAAGTTCACATTAAAGTCATAGAGTAATGTTGTAAATCTCTTAAAAATTCAAAATTAGGATTAAGGCTCAAAATTAATATTTTATTATAAAGCATTAAAATACATTTTCCACATGTGCATGAATATTTTGAAAATTAAATTTGAAAATTTTGAAAGATGATTGATTGTCATCTTTCACATGTGTATGACATGATTAAAGGTTTGAACTTTGAAAATATTAAGATGATTGATTGTCATCTTTCACATGTGCATGTTTTATTTGAATATTTTCAAAAGTGATGGATGCTTTTCTTGACTTATGCAAAACGAAGATGTCTTTGTTTGAAAAATTTAAAAAGTAAAGTGTGCTCCTTTTGTCATATGCAAAAAGTAAAAGATTAAGTTTGAAATTTTTGAAAAGTAAAGTGTGCTTATTTTTGTCATATGCAAAAAGTAAAAAGATTAGGTTTGAATTTTTGAAAAGTGAATGATGATGTCTTTGACATGTGAATCTTTTTAAATTTGAATATGAAGTCTCATATGCCTATAAATAGATCATTTGAGAGCTTCACATTTACAACATGAAGAGCATACAACATTCATTCAAAGCTTTCATTCTTTCTTCTCTAAGCATTGAGCCTTAACCCTTATTCATTTTGAGAGATATAACTTGTGCTTGTATTGTTCTTATTTTACTCATTGAGGAGTGTTTTCTGATAACCTACCCACTATCAGCTCTTGTATCAGTAAAATGTGTGTATAACCCTTGTGCGTGTAGAAAGTATTCTACACAGGGAATAGTTGTATCACCACATGTAAGGTGATTGCAAGTGTAAAGGGTGTTTTACACGGATCCTTTGTAGCGGTGTTGTTCAAATGTGTAATAGGTTTCTATCTCCACCTGAAGGAGGTTGACTAGTGAATTCGGGATCCTCAAGGGGTAGCTTGAGGCCAGGACGTAGGCAGTGAGGCCGAACCTCGTTAACATACTGAGTTTGCTTCTCTTTTGCCCTTACTCTTTATATTTAGTGTTGTTTCATATTTTGTTTATATTTTATATTGTATATTCGATTTATAATTGTTATTTTTTTTAAATACAACTCAATTCACCCCCCCTCTTGTGTTAGTCATCTGGGCAACACTTTCGATATTAGGCTGCATGGTAGTCTTATCTCATTTGAGTTTGCACTGTTAATGCAATAAGCTGCAGGCTATTTGTACATCATTATGCACTAATGGTGTAAACAGCAAGGGCAGGTCAATATATTTTGTGGTTTCATTAAGTACCTGATGCTTTAATTTTAAAATGATAATTAAATTTTAATGAAAATTTTCTATATGCAAAAAAAATATTAATATTGTTTGGTTAATAATATCTATAAGTAATATAACGATTTTTTGAAAGTGAATCTAATTTTTCTGTAAATAGAGTACTATCCCTTGTCCATATATATTTATATATATATATATATCATCAATAGAAACAGAACTACAAAGAATTCTTATCAACCCAAACAGCTTAGGATACACTAGATGGAACATCTGCCCCCCACATTAAAATATCATCCACATTCCAAGCATAACGAGCCAATTTATGTGCTGCCCCATTACCAAACCTATGAACATGTTGAATTTTGCACACATGAAACAAACTTGTTAAACTTTGAGTCTCTTTGATCAGACTCCCAAGCCTTGAGTAAGATGTTTTAGTTGTTGTTTGTAATTCATTGATCATCATCAAGTAGTCACTTTCAATGATTAATTGAGAAAAACTAATATGCAAGAAAAATTGAAATCCTCTAAATATGGCTAATAGCTCTATCGTTTCTAGGTCAACAACTTCATTTTCTGCTTTACTAACTGCCATAACCACATTCCCTTTCTCATTCTTGAGTAAAAAACATGATGTCATCAACATTAAGTTTGAGGAAACCATAAGGAGGAAACTTCCAACTACAATGCATCTTCAGATTGGGGCTAGATATATTCACCAGTTCTTTGTGGAACTTCTGCAAAGACAATGCATGAGCAATCACTTGTCTTGGTTCATAAAGTGTATTTTCATGTATCATTTCCTAAACCAAAGGCTCCATGCAATTAAGAAAAATTTAGCAATTCATCCACTCTCCCCATCTCTTTCAGAATCAAAACGACCTCAAAAAAACTACTTAGATTTTCACTATCTTGCATTATAGGTAGAAATTTCTTCCAGATTTTCTTTAGTATAGGTCAATAGATAAGAGCATGAGCAAGATCCTCTTATTCATCTCTATAGAAACAACAAGTAGTGTCAACTTCAATGTGCTTATTCTTGAGATTAAAAAGGGTGGGTAAACTATTTTTGCAGGCCCTCCACGCAAAGAACTTGATCTTTTGAGGAATTTTCAGCTTCCACAATACTTTCCACAAAGAAACCTATTGAGTAAATGGAGAACTTTCACCTACACCCTCCTCTCTTTTCTTTTTTAAAAATCTGTAAGCACTCTTTACACTAAAACACCCACTTTTCCCTTGGCTCCATATCCATTTATCCATATTTCCATCTGGACAGATAATGATCTTGAAGATATCCGTAGCTATACTTGGATTGAATAGAGCTCGAATTTTATTCACATTCCACCAACGTGTATCATTATCAATGAGAGAGTCAACAGTTTCATTCCACTCCCTATCCTCCACCACATTCAATTCCTATTGTAGAGCTTTATTTCCTGGCATCAAGGGGTCACTCCAAATTTTAATCAACTTTCCATCTCCCACTAGCCAATGACATCCCTAATATAGATTCTGCTTTGCTTCCCATATTCCTCTCCAAGCATAAGATGGGTTAAAACCCAGTTTTGACTCAAAGAAATCAGTTTTTGGGAAGTATTTGGCTTTATAAATTCTATGAAGCAGTGTATCAGTTTGTAAAATCCTCCAACCTTACTTTGCCAAAAAAGCCATATTAAAAATCTATAAATCTTTGAAACCTAATGCCCCTCTAAACTTGGATTCACACATTTTTTGCCAACTAACCGAATGGATCTTTCTTTCATCCCCCCCCCCCCCCCCAAGCATAATTGTGCCATCATAACCTCCAAATCCTTATAAAAAAAAAGTAAGTAACTTAAAGCAGCTCATGGCATAGGTTGGAATCGATAATGCCACAACCTTAAGTAAAACCTCTTTCCCTTCATGAGATTGCTGCTTCTCTTTTCAAGTTTGTAATTTTTGCCACACTTAAATGTTTGATACCAGAAAAAGCTTAGTAATGAATTAATATGATATCAGCATATTAAGTATTGTTTTGACCATAAACAAAAATGTTATATTTATTGTAGATTTATGATATTAATTATGTAAATTTACTAAAAATGAATTATTATTTATTTTCCTGAAGCTGCACCACAAGGAGAGGCATTGACTCAATGTTAAGGATATGACATTTTAATGTAAAAGGAACAAATTCGAAACGTAGGTGCTTGGTTAGAACTAAATTAATTTGGGTACAAAAGGTAGGTGTATTATAAAAAAATTGTGTATATGATTATGACATGTAATATATAATTTCAACTATTATTATCACGACAATCCAACTTTGACATATGTTTGAATTCGCAAGAACGGCCTTTTNAGTTGGATCATGTCGTCCATTCAATTGTGCCCTGCAATAATTGGGTCGCTCTAAGCATTGGCATATTGCGACTGATATAATAATAATAATAATAAAAGAAGCCTGGCTCAAGAAAAAAAGGGCAATTTAATCAAGGTATGAGAGAGAGAGAGAGAGAGAGAGAGAGAGAGATCTACGCTAGTTAGAGTACTGATGTTGTGACTGTAGATCTTTATATCCATTCTTCCCTTCTTTTTCTGAACCTATATTCCTTTAATTTGTTTTCACCAAATAAATATCTATTACTCTCTCGCTTCACTTAACGGTTTGGTCTCTCACCACAAATATCAAAATGGAGAAGAATGGATAACGACAATCTTCGAGTATTGGTTTTGCCCTTTTGTTTTAACGCGGCCTATGTAGGTATATGAGAAAATTTTCGGACCGGCATACATATACACATACAGAACACAATTATAAGATCACCATATATACTGACGGTCAGCGTTGCCAAAAAGAATTACAAAAACAAAAAAGGTAGTTTTAATTATCTAGGGCCGCCAGCCCAATCCTCTGGTATTACCGTAGCCCATAATCGATGAAGGCAAATTTCCCACCCTCTCTATCCCTTCTTCAAACACAACTCCCATGCCCATGTAGAAATTAGACTCTATATGGCAATACAAAGCCCAAACACTTGGGTTCTCTGCCTTTAACCTCAACGCTGTCCAACCACAAGGATGAAGAGGCATAGTGTTCTTCGTTATTGGGTTCACCAAATTATATTGTCTTTGGTCCTTGCAGATGTCGAACTTGCCTTTTCCATGGCCTAGCACCCAAAAATATTGCCCGTGGAGATGTCATGGATGAGTCTCACTATCTTTTTCCCTCATCGTGTTTGCATTTTGCAGTATAATATCTACCGTGACATTGAACTGTAATCGGTAATGGCATTGCTAGAATTTGCGTTTGAGTTGTCTTGCTTGTTGTAAATGTCGTAGTTCTTGAAGTCATGCCCTGTAGGTGGAGTCGATGTCGTAGTTCTTGAAGTCATACCCTGTAGGTGGAGTCGTCTGCTCGAACACATGGTGCAAGTTTAGCTTAAGTGCAACGAGGTAAGGGGTGTGGGGGAGGTTGAATGAGACATTATTTACAGACCAACGATGATAACCATCTATGGTGTTTTCCGTGCTGAGAAACACGATGACTCTATCTGATGTTGGGGGAGGGGTGTGGATGTAACTATGGTGAGACTTGATGGCTTGACTTTGAGCCAACCGGGGTTCGGTTTCATTCCAAAAAGGGCCAGCTGTCGGAATCGTCGGAGGGGATCACCGTGGATGGTTCGAGTAGTAGTTGAGAATGGCAGAGGCCGGCGGCAAACCACATTTGTTGTCATCCAATAATTTCTTGAAGGGTTTTGATCGGCTTTTATTAGGACAGAGTATGCCTTTCCAGAGTAAATGTAAAAGGTTCACTAGAAATGGCTCTACATAGTGTCCATCTGCCTCAACCACGGTCATATTATGGCCCTGCAAATGAAAAATGAAAGGACAAAGTCACATTTAATGATTTTTTTATAATTAATGTGATAGTGGTACTTCATAAAAAATTTATAATATTTTTTAATCTTAATTTTTACATGCATAATTGCCTCATGTAAATCATGAAATCTAGAGACTTTATATCTCATTGTAATTAGGTATAGAGGTATTCTAGTCTCACTGTGACTCATTTAAATTAATAATAAGATTGAACTATTCTAAACACATTATATATGGGTGTGTGGGACATAGAGTTTAAATAAAATTCTTACGTGATAACCAGCTTCTTGTTGCAATCAGGGGACTCGTATTTCACGTCCCATTTGTAATGCCGAATTCTGGCCCCAGCAGTTTGAGAGTAGTACTGCAAATACGTGAAGAGATACAAACCTAGAAACTTCAACAAATCTTCTGCATTGCAAAAGGCCTGCGGCCATGTGTTGAAATGTTTATTTTAGTGAAAAAAAACACAAAAAAGTCTTGGACTTGTACCTACAGTACTGATGGAGGATTGTCGTTTAATTGAGATTTTCTGTGTGTGTATATATATATATATATATTTACATATATGCATGATCATTACTGTACGTCTAAGAGCTGGTCAAATTGTGGCTAATATGGTAATTAGATCGACAGATTCATCGTAAGTTCGCAGGGTAGAACACAGCAAAATAACTGATGCGACTTTGTAATTAGTCGTATTTTTTTTTTTCCCCAGCTTAGACGAACTTAGAAAACATTAATTAAAGGAATATGTCTAGTAATCCGTACTATGATCCATGTGGGTCGGTCTCGTTGATAGCAATATACATGAATAGCTTAGACACAATACTAAATCTTTTTTTTTTTTTTAAAGAAAAGAAAAATTGATGGCCGCTGGCTGCGGTCATGAAAATTCCGGCTATGGCCGCTTGCCACCTCCAGCTTTCATTCAATGATAAAAGTAAAATTTTCATGATTGTAATTATTTTAGTTAATTTTCGGGATGCTTGCTACCACCTCGTTCGAGATGGAGATGATTGAAGCGAGCGAGGATCGGAGAATTCAATGCATGTAAGCATCCGATTGGAAACCTTTCCGAGTATATATGCTGCTCTGATTCCACAATTCAATGCCTCTCAAGTATGCTGCTCTGATTCTACCTTTTCAAGTTTTATCTCTAACCTTTGTTACAAATGTATGCAAAATATATCATAATTGGCTGAATGTTAATTTTAACTATGGAAGAAACCTTGGAAGTCTAAAGTTGCACACTTGAAGAGCCTATGAGAATGTAAATATTGGGACTTTGTAAGCCTTGACAAAATATCACTTTACATATCCAGAGGAAGTTCATGAAAAATCTCTAGAGTGGTACTCCCCCTTTGTTTTCTGCATAAACCAAGCCATTGGATCTTAGAAAGACCATTTTATACCTCTTTTGTTATCTAATCTATAAGAAATTGTAAGATGCTCGAGGTGATTATAGTTTCATGCATAGATCAGGTAGGAATAATGGCAATGAGGTTCTAATTTCGTATGTTAATGCTGTTATTGGATAGGAATGATCAGAAGAGCGTGCTACTGGATTCCATTAAGCTGGATATGTGGACGGATAGTCTCTGTGTACATGTATATGATCTCATTGAAGAAGATTGCTGGCATTAACCTCCTATATCATTTAATTGTAATAGATGGAGTAATTTAAGATATTATGTATAGAATGTACTAGGGATTAGGGTTGTGCATATGGCCCGTCAATCCGATGGGCCCGATTAAAATGGCCCGACCCGGTCCGTATTTGATCGGATCATGATATGATCGGATCTCCAACCCGACAAGTTAACGGGTTTTCATTTTGTTTCAACTCGTCCATATATAAGCATCTTTATCTTCACTTCTGCAACCCTAGCCGCCCAAATATCCTCTCTTACCTGTACGTGACGATATGGATCGCAGCTTCAGTCTTTGTCTACAATAAGTAAATTCCTGATCTCGCTCACCATGATTCATTCACATGGCCTTCTGCTCCTCCATCGCCTGCCTCCTCATCTGCGTCTTCAAGGTTGTGCAGGAGCCCGTCTGTCATCCCCATTGGTGCCCTCTACTCCCCCTCTCTCTGGTTCTCCAAGATACTTTCAAGTCTGACCAAAACAATAGAAAGTTCGTGGTTGTCTTTTGTGAGAATTTATAGATGTCGATTGAGACAACGAGGTGGGATGGGAGAGGACGAGAAGGTGATGTTGGAGAGGCACAAGAAGTCAGGGAACGATGGAAAACGTAAGGCGTTGCAAAGAATCATTTACTTTTTCGAATACACCCGTGGGTTTTTTCTCCGCATTTGAATAGAATCTGTTGTGGTTTTGTTGTTTGGCTCATGAGAAAACGAAGGAAAAAATAATCCCGATGTTGGGTAAAGAAAAATGAAATGGGTTCCTGTTGTAGAGCATGGTCTGCAATGGTTTTTTTTTTAATAAAAGGTCTGTTGTGGTTTTGATTGTTTGGTTCACGAGAAAACGAAAGAAAAAGAAAAGGGATCCTGTTGTGGTCGGGTCATACGGGTTCGACCCGATTTTATTCTGGTCGGGTCGGTCGGATTTGTTAGACTTCTGGCCCGTGTTGTTTCGGGTCGGATCGGGCCCAAACCCGATTATTTCATGCCGGGTTGCAGGCCTACTAGGGATGCATCCCAGATTCAATGGTTCCACAAATAGAATAGCTGCGATATTGACAGATTGATGTGGATCTTAATCTTTAATGAATGTCATTAGCTGGGTAATTACAAATAGCCCATGTGATTTTTATTTATAGAAGTATTTTCAATCACTCCAAAATGCCAGCCGGAGCTGCAATGCACGTAAGCTCAATATAGACTTCAGGCAGCACATAAAAACCAAACCATACAAGAAACCCTCCTAACCTCGCACCCGGCTGCGAATTAGTAATAACAACCACAATATCTTGCAAACAAATATTACCGAATTCAACATAATATCTAATAAACTAAAACTACCAAGTACTGCACCCAAACATAGTATCTAATAAACAAGAAAGACAGACCATCAGGAGTTTATTCCTTGCATATACATCATCTCCTCTTGGACGAGTGCTTGTTTCTTCTACGTCAGACTTATTGCCTGGCTATTTTTCAAGCTCCCTTGGTTTTTATTTCTATTAACCACAACAAGAGCCAAACAGAGACGTTCTTCATTACCAACTCGGAAAGACCATACCTGCACCACATCACCTTTCTGGAGATCATTCGTTAAGGTGACATCGTGCCAGCACTTCCTCAGCACGTACATTGAGCTCGTTTTCCTACCAGTTTTGCGCATGTCCCATTGCCTCAAAACAACCTTACTAAACACATCAGAGGGTTCAATGAATGGAACTTCCATTTCATTTTGCCGGAGAAGATAGTCTCTCTCTCCCTCTCTCAAGAAATCCATATTGATCTGTCCAAAAGGCATGGAAAGCCGAGCTTCACCTTTTTTTACGTCAGTTGCTGTAAGACCTTTCTGTATTACCATAACCACTCCGGTTCCATCCATAAACTTGATACGATTCTTTAAATCTTNTTGCAATCAGGGGACTCGTATTTCACGTCCCATTTGTAATGCCGAATTCTGGCCCCAGCAGTTTGAGAGTAGTACTGCAAATACGTGAAGAGATACAAACCTAGAAACTTCAACAAATCTTCTGCATTGCAAAAGGCCTGCGGCCATGTGTTGAAATGTTTATTTTAGTGAAAAAAAACACAGAAAAGTCTTGGACTTGTACCTACAGTACTGATGGAGGATTGTCGTTTAATTGAGATTTTCTGTGGGTGTATATATATATATATATATATATTTACATATATTCATGATCATTACTGTACGTCTAAGAGCTGGTCAAATTGTGGCTAATATGGTAATTAGATCGACAGATTCATCGTAATTTCGCAGGGTAGAACAGAGCAAAATAACTGATGCGACTTTGTAATTAGTCGTATTTTTTTTTCCCCAGCTTAGACGAACTTAGAAAACATTAATTAAAGGAATATGTCTAGTAATCCGTAATATGATCCATGTGGGTCGGTCTCGTTGATAGCAATATACATGAATAGCTTAGACACAATACTAAATCTTTTTTTTTTTTTTAAAGAAAAGAAAAATTGATGGCCGCTGGCTGCGGTCATGAAAATTCCGGCTATGGCCGCTTGCCATCTCCAGCTTTCATTCAATGATAAAAGTAAAATTTTGATGATTGTAATTATTTTAGTTAATTTTCGGGGTGCTTGCTACCACCTCGTTCGAGATGGAGATGATTGAAGCGAGCGATGATCGGAGAATTCAATGCATGTAAGCATCCGATTGGAAACCTTTCCGAGTATATATGCTGCTCTGATTCCACAATTCAATGCCTCTCAAGTATGCTGCTCTGATTCTACCTTTTCAAGTTTTATCTCTAACCTGTGTTACAAATGTATGCAAAATATATCATAATTGGCTGAATGTTAATTTTAACTATGGAAGAAACCTTGGAAGTCTAAAGTTGCACACTTGAAGAGCCTATGAGAATGTAAATATTGGGACTTTGTAAGCCTTGACAAAATATCACTTTACATATCCAGAGGAAGTTCATGAAAAATCTCTAGAGTGGTACTCCCCCTTTGTTTTCTGCATAAACCAAGCCATTGGATCTTAGAAAGACCATTTTATACCTCTTTTGTTATCTAATCTATAAGAAATTGTAAGATGCTCGAGGTGATTATAGTTTCATGCATAGATCAGGTAGGAATTATGGCAATGAGGTTCTAATTTCGTATGTTAATGCTGTTATTGGATAGGAATGATCAGAAGAGCGTGCTACTGGATTCCATTAAGCTGGATATGTGGACGGATAGTCTCTGTGTACATGTATATGATCTCATTGAAGAAGATTGCTGGCATTAACCTCCTATATCATTTAATTGTAATAGATGGAGTAATTTAAGATATTATGTATAGAATGTACTAGGGATTAGGGCTGTGCATATGACCCGTCAATCCGATGGGCCAGATTAAAATGGCCCGACCCGGTCCGTATTTGATCGGATCATGATATGATCGGATCTCCAACCTGACAAGTTAACAGGTTTTCATTTTGTTTCAACTCGTCCATATATAAGCATCTTTATCTTCACTTCTGCAACCCTAGCCGCCCAAATATCCTCTCTTACCTGTACGTGACGATATGGATCGCAGCTTCAGTCTTTGTCTACAACAAGTAAATTCCCGATCTCGCTCGCCATGATTCATTCACATGGCCTTCTGCTCCTCCATCGCCTACCTCCTCATCCGCGTCTTCAAGGTCGTGCAGGAGCCCGTCTGTCGTCCCCATTGGTGCCCTCTACTCCCCCTCTCTGGTTGTCCAAGATACTTTCAAGTCTGACCAAAACAATAGAAAGTTTGTGGTTGTCTTTTGTAGAATTTCTAGATGTCGATTGAGACAACGAGGTGGGATGGGAGAGGACGAGAAGGTGATGTTGGAGAGGCACGAGAAGTCAGGGAATGATGGAAAACGTAAGGCGTTGCAAAGAATCATTTACTTTTTCGAATACACCCGTGGGTTTTTTCTCCGCATTTGAATAGAATCTGTTGTGGTTTTGTTATTTGGCTCATGAGAAAACGAAGGAAAAAAATAATCCCGATGTTGGGTAAAGAAAAATGAAATGGGTTCCTGTTGTAGAGCATGGTCTGCAGTGGTTTTTTTTTTTTTTTTTTTTAATAAAAGGTCTGTTGTGGTTTTGATTGTTTGGTTCACGAGAAAACGAGAGAAAACGAAAGAAAAAGAAAAGGGATCTTGTTGTGATCGGGTCATACGGGTTCGACCCGATTTTATTCTGGTTGGGTCGGTCGAATCTTTTAGACTTCTGGCCTGTGTTGTTTCGGGTTGGATCAGGCCCAAACCCGATTATTTCATGCCGGGTTGCAGGCCTACTAGGGATGCATCCCAGATTCAATGGTTCCACAAATAGAATAGCTGCGATATTGACAGATTGATGTGGATCTTAATCTTTAATGAATGTCATTAGCTGGGTAATTACAAATAGCCCATGTGATTTTTATTTATAGAAGTATTTTCAATCACTCCAAAATGCCAGCCGGAGCTGCAATGCACGTAAGCTCAATATAGACTTCAGGCAGCACATAAAAACCAAACCATACAAGAAACCCTCCTAACCTCGCACCCGGCTGCGAATTAGTAATAACAACCACAATATCTTGCAAACAAATATTACCGAATTCAACATAATATCTAATAAACTAAAACTACCAAGTACTGCACCCAAACATAGTATCTAATAAACAAGAAAGACAGACCATCAGGAGTTTATTCCTTGCATATACATCATCTCCTCTTGGACGAGTGCTTGTTTCTTCTACGTCAGACTTATTGCCTGGCTATTTTTCAAGCTCCCTTGGTTTTTATTTCTATTAACCACAACAAGAGCCAAACAGAGACGTTCTTCATTACCAACTCGGAAAGACCATACCTGCACCACATCACCTTTCTGGAGATCATTCGTTAAGGTGACATCGTGCCAGCACTTCCTCAGCACGTACATTGAGCCCGTTTTCCTACCAGTTTTGCGCATGTCCCATTGCCTCAAAACAACCTTACTAAATACATCAGAGGGTTCAATGAATGGAACTTCCATTTCATTTTGCCGGAGAAGATAGTCTCTCTCTCCCTCTCTCAAGAAATCCATATTCATCTGTCCAAAAGGCATGGAAAGCCGAGCTTCACATTTTTTTACGTCAGTTGCTGTAAGACCTTTCTGTATTACCATAACCACTCCGGTTCCATCCATAAACTTGATACGATTCTTTAAATCTTTAGGCACCTCCTGCCACCTGTTTGAAACATTGGCCACGATATTCTTGATCTTGAAATCTCTGTCTCCCATCTCGCTTCGATCATAACTTCTCTTCCTTCGGCTCGAACTTGCGCGGGATATTGGTACTCTACTCCAAGGATCACTAGCCGCGAATACATCATGATCATCAGTTGTTAACTTGTTGTCGCTCGCTTCTGTAGATGCTTTTCTCTCGTAAGAATTTTCTGTTTCATGATAGCGTTTTCCTTTACATATATCTCAGCAGCTACTTGAGTAACATCAACCAACATTTCGAACGGAGAACTTGGGCCATGAACATACTGTTGTGCCTTAAGCCGCCCAGAAATCACACCTACAATAGATAGAGACAATATTTAAGTGGTTCGGCAACTTGCCTATGTCCACTGAAGCGAAAATTCAATTTTTCAATATGTTTGTACAAAATTACAAATACTCATCAACAATCTCTCTATCTCTCAAATGGCACTTCGTTCTGGGTTTTCCCAGAACCCAAATTTCGCCCCAAGCCCTCTGCCCGATCTCTCACCTCAGTGAGGATGATTTATCTTTAGCAAATGACCTCCTTTTATAGGAGGAATCATGGGGAACAAATGGCCACGTTTCTTGGCCAATATGTAGCCATTTCAGACTTGGAGAGGGTGGGTGGCCTAACTAATGGTTGGTGGAGAGTGGGTGGCCTAATAGGCCAAAGCAGCAAACGGTGGAGAGTTGAGAGTCATACTTGGGTGGTTTCAACAATCACCCCCTCCACCCAAGTGTGCCATACTAGGATGCTACAAACGGTTGCATCCTTCAAATGATTGCACTCCTTCATTGGAATGCTTGTCAGCCATGAGAGATCCACTGTCAAATGCATCTGCATGTACGTCTTCAAATGGATGTCCTGATGCCTCTCCAATGCATCTTCAAATGCATTAGCATCGTCTACACCCACGGAACTTGCAAGGGATTTTTCTTCAGAGGAGATTTACATGTGCTTTACTACACAATCTCAATTCTCTAGAATTCTTCTTTTCAGTCGAGTTCATGAGTCCGCACTCATGTACACCTTGAGCAAACTGAGTTTCGCTCGTGCCACAGCCGAGCGAACAATCTACCTGGTGCCTTTACAGCTTTCAAAAACAGGCTCCATAATCCTACAATCACGCCAATCTCCAACATGCCGAGCTCTATCTCCAGCATGATCCCTTATCATCTATACAATTTTACAGCTCATGTCTTCAACTTAGAAGACCAACTAAAGTGATGCATAACTTTAGTTCATCACGTACAGTGCCCTTAATCAACATATCTATGTAGGGCAACACATCTCCCACTGCACTGGGAATCAATGGTCTCGCACGGACCTTGACACATATCAGAGAACTTGTTGCTAAGGTCTCCTTCTCTGATCTAGGTGACTGATCATCCTGTTGCTGTCTTCAGTCGATGTGCCCTTTTTGTGTGCAGTCTTCAACTTGCATAATCTCCATTCTTGGAAGATTTTTCTTCATACCGTAGTTCACTACCTTCATTCAGCAGGATACAATTTAAGGTAGTAACCACCATGGAGGTCTGATCGTCTTGTTAGCTATGTGATCATCAACTTTAGGTGTAGATATCCCTGGAACATCTGACATTTTGTTCCCATCTTTCATACCTTTGCTTCATGTCGTGGTCTAGGGAGATTTCTTCAGGTTTAGATGAGGAAAAGTAAAACTGAGCTCCTTTTACTTTTTCATCTAATTCACACGACCATTACCACAAGCCAAGACCAACGAATCATTCGTGACCTTCCACGACCTTCTGAGAAAACAAACCTGAATGACTGTTGTCTTCAAGCTGTCTTTAACAGCATCGTGCACTGCAAGAAATACAACGTCTTGTATTTCTTCAGTCACCATATTCACAACATCATTCTCAGTTTTCTCCTGATTTTAGCAGTCTCTTGTGGCCTATCTTGCCACAAACTCGAGATCTTGCCAGAATTTCTTCTGCACACCTCCTCATCTAGGATAAGATCTCTTCAACTTCGTCTTCTTTGCAGAATTACTCATAGCTATTCTCATGACCTCCCAACTTTTTGACCGCAACGTCAAATACTATTGGGCAACAATAGTACCTTGTGCTCTTTTCTGAAGTTGAACAATTTTTTTCATCAGCACTTTGTTATTTGCAACTGGCTTTTCAAAGAAAGCCACTATTGAGATCCGGTGCGGTTCTCCTCTTAATAACAATATGCTCCACTGAATTGTATGACTGCCAAAACCTGCTGATATAACAAGTTAATCAGCATCGTCCAATGATCTGAAGTTTGCTCTATCAAACCTCACGATCCCAACTGGCTACGATCAAGCCCAAACGAAATGAGTCTATCACGACTCCTACTGGCTATGATCAAGCCCACAGCAAATGAGTCCCTCATGACTCCAACTGGCTACGATCAAGCCTACAGCAAATGAGTCCGTCACGACTCCAACTGGCTACGATCAAGCCTACAACAAATGAGTCCGTCACGACTCCACCAAGCTATGATCAAGCCCAAAACCGATCTGAAGTATGAACGGTCCAGATCATTAGTACCGATGGCGAATCTCAACATTCCCACCGTACAGATGAGTTCGGAATGATCCAAATAGTTTGTCAACACTATTTGATCATTGCAATTGAACTCCAACCGGCATAGATCTAGCCCCAAATGATCTGCAACTCCTGGATAGTTTAGATCGACAGTGCGGATGGCGAATCTCAACATTCCCACCGCACAGATGAGTCCAGAATGATCCAAATAGTTTGTCAGCACTATTTGATCATCGCAATTGAACTCCAACCGGCATAGATCTAGCCCCAAATGATCTGCAACTCCTGGACAGTTCAGATCGACAGTATTGATGGCGAATCTCAACATTCCCACCGTACAGATGAGTCCGGAATGATCCAAATAATTGGAAAGCACTATTTGATCGTTGAAATCTGACTCCGAATGGCTTAGATCTAGCCCAACAAAGATCTGAAAAACAGACAGTCCAGATCTATCTGGCGCGTGTAGTACACGCACTGCAGGAGGGCGTCTGACGCGCGTGAGGGCGAGTGGGAGCGTGCCACTCACGCGTCTTCCTCCTCTGACGCGCGTGGGGCGCGTGAGAGCGTGTCCCCTACGCGTCTTCTTCCTCAGACGCGCGTGAAGGCGCGTGAGCGCGTGTTTCGCACTCGTCTTCTTCCTCTGGTGCGACTGAGGCGCGTGCATCGCACTCTCCAACTTCTAGGGGCGCGTACGGGCTCCTCCGGCATACATTTTCGACGCCATTTGCGGCAACAGATCCGTCTTGATGAGAGGAACATTGTGGTATGATCAAAAGTTGATTTTGATTAACTGTAATTTTCTGGGTTGCACGAACCGAAGCTCTGATACCAATTGTTGTGCCTTAAGCCGCCCAGAAATCACACCCACAATAGATAGAGACAATATTTAAGTGGTTCGGCAACTTGCCTACGTCCACTGAAGCGGAAATTCAATTTTTTAATATGTTTGTACAAAATTACAAATACTCATCAACAATCTCTCTATCTCTCAAATGGCACTCCGTTCTGGGTTTTCCCAGAACCCAAATTTCACCCCAAGCCCTCTGCCCGATCTCTCACCTCAGTGAGGATGATTTATCTTTAGCAAATGACCTCCTTTTATAGGAGGAATCATGGGGAACAAATGGCCACGTTTCTTGGCCAATATGCAACCATTTCAGACTTGGAGAGGGTGGGTGGCCTAACTAATGGTTGGTGGAGAGTGGGTGGCCTAATAGGCCAAAGCAGCAAACGGTGGAGAGTCGAGAGTCATACTTGGGTGGTTTCAACACATACCGACCCACAAAATCTTCAGAACTCAACATGAGTGGCGTATTCTCCATGATCAACTCCTTTCTTTCTTCTTATTCTCAAAGATTTTCAGAATGAAGGCTGCATGCAGGAACTCTGTCTCTATATGTATAGGTGATAAATCACAACAATCCAACTTTCACATATGTTTGAATCCGCAAGAACGGTTAAGCCTGCTATGTATTGAAAACGACGTTTTTGTGTAAGAAGAGGACGGTATTTGTGTATATTATTATGACATGTAACAAACAATTTCAACTTTTATGATCATGACAATCCAACTTTGACATATATATGTTTGAGTTCGCAAGAACGGTAATTAAGTGTGTTTTGTAGCACTTGAACTTACCCTATCGACCTTAAACTGGTATTTGAAAGTCTCCCCAGGCAATATGGCTGCAACAAGTGAAACAGATGCCTACGGATCTTTAAAAAACAAAACAAATTAAACAGGATGATTTCTATATATATGTAAACTAGTCATACCTGTCGGATTCCATGCCAATGGATTGCAAGGTGTTCTGTAATCAGGCTGTTCGTAACGTCGACAATAATGGTATCGTTTTGCAGGGCTACGATTGTGGGTCCTGGAGTTCTCCCGTTGATAGTTATAACGAGCTTCTTGTAGCAGTCAGGGGACTTCTACTGTTTCACACTGCAACAAGTGAAAGAGATTCCTCTGCATTTAAAAAGAAAACAAAACAAATCAAACAGATGATTTCTAGATATATGTAAACTATTCATACCTGTCGGATTCCATGCCAATTTTCTGTAATCAGGCTGTTCTTAACCTCGACAATAATGGTATCGATTTGCAGGGCTACGATTGTGGGTCCTGGAGTTCTCCCTTTGATAGTTATAACGAGCTTCTTGAAGCAATCAGGGGACTTGTACTGATACACGGATTAATCTGTATAATCCTGCTGTTCTTTGCATTCCATAATGCGCATGGTACAGATATGTCCCAGGCTGCATGCAGATGAGCAAAACTTAGGTTATGAACTGGAAATTGAAACCATGCTTACTGCTGCCTTTTTTTTTTTTCCTTCTCTGAGAGTGTCTTGAAAAGAACAAACAAAATGGAAATATTAGATCCAATTGGGTCACAACCAAGTCTGCCAAGCTGTTTTTAAATATCTTTTTAGAATATAGGCTACGGCCTTTCTGTTTTTATAGTTTATGATTTTACCTTGGATTTGATATTTAGTTTCAATTTTTTTCTTCATGGGCCGAGTTTTCTTTTTAAACAAGTTAGGATTATATTTTTTGTTTTTGTTTTGAGTTTTCTTTTTAAACAAGTTAGGATTATTTTTTTTGTTTTTGTTTTTTAATTTGAGTCGAGGTCCAAAATTGAAGCCCATTTATTTATTTTGTGTATTTATTTATTAATTTTATCACTCTATTTTCTAGCGTCGCACAAGCTCACGCACAGCCCTCAGAGTCTTTTCTTCATGCACGGTTTCTTAATCAAGTCCGTATTCCACGGCTTGCTTCATGCACGTATCTCTTTTTATTTCTCCTCTATTCTTCGGCAAGGATGACCTCGCACTTTGAGTCTCACATCTCTTTCCCTAGGGTTTATTTTTTGGTTCCCTATTTATACTACGGTTAGACTTTCCTGCATGAAGATTTTCCCAAGCCGCTAGCCACTCCACCATCACACTAAAACTCCTCCCCACACAAACAGCAACCACGGCCCTTCCATACACGCTGCTGTCCTCTTCAACCACCACTCCACTGGCGCAAACGAGCCCAGCCCAGACGAAGCCATAGCCACCCACACGCACTACACGCACCACCATCGCTGTCCGCACGTCTAAAGCCTCCACGTTCAACCACCGTGGAAGAGTAGCACCAGCAGTCATCTGGCATCAGGAGCATCCTTCCCGCGTGAAGCCCAGCAGCGCAACGCCCCTCAAGCTTGGCCACGGGCCACCCAGTCGCACCACCTACTCACTGCGGTGCATCCCTCCCTTCAGCCACCAAGGTTGCACCACACGGCAACCGTAAAACCATACCACTTCCACACCAAAGAAGCCCCTGTTTTTGACCCCTGAAACAGAGGAAGTAGTCTTCCCCGCCGTGGGCCTCAAGCTAGCCACCCAACACCAACCCGCAAGCATTCACTCACGACCTGCACCCCGAACCTCCTTGCACCACCACGCTACGCAGACCTCTATAACCACCTCAGCCCCGTTTTCAAGCACCCAAAACAGAGCAAGAAAACCACTTCTCATTTCGGTTTTACAGCCCGTGACAAGTCGGTGCCGCCTAGCGACAACGACAGCCCATCCACACCGTCACCACCTCCGCAGAAAGTGCCTTCGAGCACTACCAGCCACTCTGGTCTAGCCGAACCGCCCAGCCCAACCTCGTATTCCTCTCATTCGCTGCCGTAGCCTGTGCCTAGCAGCCATGTCTTTGTTCTCTCGGTCTTTCCCAGTCTCTATTGGACAAACCCCCCAAGTGTGTGAAATGGTTTTTGAATTTACAGCCCCACCCATCCACCAATCATCCATCCACCAATCATCTACCCATCTACCGTATTGTTTATGGTAGCAAATATTGACAATGAGAGCTCTTGATCAAGCTGCATTGAAAGAATATTTCAAGTTGTTCTGTTTTGTTCCCCATGATTTCTCCTATAAAAGGAGGCCATTTGTGAAGATTAAATCATCCTCACTGTAGTGAGAGATCAGGCAGAGGGTTAAGGGCAAAATTTGAGTTCTAGGGAAATCAGAACAGACTGTCATTTGAGAGATTGAGAGATTGTTTATGAGTATTTGTAATTTTGTACAAACATATTGAAAATATTGAATTTCCGCTTGAGTGGACGTAAGCAAGTTGCCAAACTACTTAAATATTGTCTCTATCTATTGTAGGTGTGATTTCTAGACGGCTTTAGGCACAACAATTAGTATCAGAGCTTTTGTTCGTACTACCCAAAAAATTACAATTGATTGAAATCAACTTTTGATCACACCACAATGTTCCTCTTGTCAAGACGGATCTGTTGCCGCAAACGGTATCGAGAATAGATGCCGGAGGAGCCCGTACGCGCACCTAGAAGTCGGAGAGTGCGACGCACACGCCTCAGTCGCACCAGAGGAAGAAGACGACTGGGGAACACGTGCCCAAGCGCCTTCACGTGCGGTTGAGGAAGAAGACGCGTGGGGGACACGCTCCCACGCACCCCCACGCGCGTCAGAGGGCGAAGACGCGTGAAGGGCACGCACCTACGAGCCTTCACGCGCCTTAGGGAGGCTCGGCGTGTGAAAAACGCGCTTCACGCACTCCAGACTCACAGCCCTTGTGCGTGTACTGCACGCGCCTGATGATCTTGACCGTCCTTTTTTCATATCTTTGTTAGGTAAGATCTAAGTCATTCAGAGTCCGATTTCAACGACCAAATAGTACTTTCCAACTATTTGGATCATTTCGGACTCATCCGTATGGTGGGAATATTGAGATTCGCCATCGGTACTGTTGATCTGAGCCGTCCATGGGTTGCAGATCATTTTGGGATAGATCTATGCCAGTTGGAGTCTAATTGCGATAATCAAATAGTGTTGACAAATTATTTGGATCATTCCGGACTCATTCGTATGGTAGGAATTTTGAGATTTACCATCGGTACTGTTGATCTGAACTGTCAGTGAGTTACAGATCACTTTGGGCTTGATCTATGCCAATTGGAGTTCACTTGCGATGATCAAATGGTGCTGTCAAACTATTTGGATCATTCTGGACTCATCTGTATGGTGGGAATGTTGAGATTCGCCATCGGTACTAATGATCTGGACCGTTCATACTTCAGATCAATTTTGGACTTGATCACAGCCAGTCGAAGTCATGATGGACTCATTTGTTTTGGGCTTGATCTGAGCCAGTTGGAGTCGTGACAGACTCATTTGCTGTGGGCTTGATTGTAGCCAGTTGGAGTCAAGATAGACTCATTTCGTTTGGGCTTGATTTAAGCCAATTGGGATCATGAAGTTTGATGGAGCAAACTTCAAATCATTGGACGATGCTGATTAACTTGTTATATCAGCAGGTTTTGGCAGTCATATAATTCATGGAGCATAATGTTATTAAGAGGAGAACCACACCGGATTTCATTGTGGCTTTCTTTGAAAAGCCAATTGCAAATAACAAAGTGCTGATGAAGAAATTGTTCAAGTTCAAAAAAGGCAGAAGGTACTATTGTTGCCTAATAGTATTTGGTGTTGCGGTAAAAAAAAAAGTTGGGAGGTCATGAGAATGGCTATGAGTAATTCTGCAAAGAAGACGAAGTTGAAGAGATTTTTTCCTAGATGAGGAGGTGCGCAGAAGAGATTCTGGCAAAATCTCGAGTTTGTGGCAATACAGGCCACAAGAGACTGCTAAAATTAGGAGAAAATTGAGAATGATGTTGTGAATATGGTGACTGAAGAAAGACAAGACGTTGTATTTCTTGCAGTGCACAATGCTGTTAAAGACAGCTTGAAGACAACAGTCATTCAGGACTATTTTCTCAAAAGGGCGTGGAAGGTTACGAATGATTCATTGGTCTTGCCTTGTGGTAATGGTCGTGTGAATTAGATGAGGAAGTTAAAGGAGCTCAGTTTTACTTTTCCTCATCTAAACCTGAAGAAATCTCCCTAGACCACGACATGAAGCAAATGTGTGAGAGATGGGAACAAAACGTCAGATGTTCCAGGGATATCTACACCTAAAGTTGATGATCACATAACTACCAAGACGATCAGACATCCATGGTGGTTTGATGACTTGCAAAATTTCATGTTGCAGATTTACAAAATATCGCTCGAGCGGAGGCTTTTGGCCGCTCGAGCAAATTCAGGCAGATTCAACTGCTCGAAGGGTGCTCTACAGTGAGCTAAGCGGGTTGTGGGAAAACAAGTTCGATCGAGCGGAGGCTTTTGACCGCTCGAGCGAAGTCAAGTAGAGTTGAATGCTCGAGGTGCGCTCGACAAGCCGCTCGAGCGAAGTTAGGCAGAGTCGACCGCTCGATTCTCGCTCGACACCTCACTCGAGCGAATACCGTAGTTTTCCAGATCTAGGGTTTTCCGCCGTCAGAGAATATAAAAGTGATTTTTCACTTTATGGCCGTACCTTTTTGACTGGAGAACACTTTTTTGGACAGAAAAACACAGTTAGGAGGATTCAATTCATCTGTTTTGGAGAAAGAATTCCATATATTGCATGTACGTTGGAATCATACACGAGCATAGACGGGAGAAAAGCATTGAATCATTTCCTTGAGTTTTTTAAGACAATTTGCAGCTACAATGAGTATTTTTCAGCGTTTATTTTCTTCCAATATTCTCAGAACAATTATGGTGAATTCGTTTATGTTGAATTCCATTTCTAGCATGAGCTAAATTTCTTTTATTCTAGGAAAACGATGTAACCTAGTTCCGAACTATGCTTGATTGTCTATGCTAATTTAAGGCAATTCTCTCTTTGTTTATCTGATTTATTCTGAATTTATTGCTTCTAATTAACTGGCCATTAATTAGATGATATTTAATCTTGTGATTTGCTATCGAAAGAGGGAATCATAGGGTAGATCTTGAATATTTCAGCTTAGGTAAATATAGAGATCGAAAGACTTATATGAACCTATGTAGTAATTAAATCATTGGTATGATTGGTTCTTGTTTTATTAATTTGTATATTCTTGTGTAAATTGATGAACTAGAGTAATTTCCACTTGACTATCGAAATAGGCTTTTGGATGAATTAGAGATTTGCTAATAGACAAAAAGAATTAAATTAAATTAATTGGATGAGAAAAGCATAGTGAAGAATTAGGTGAAATCGCTTTCCTAGAAGTTTTCTTTCCCATTAATTTGATCTTCGAACGTCAGTTTTATTTCCTTTACGTATTTCTCTTTGAGTTGATCTTAGTTTAATTTGCAACTACAAAAATCTTAGTGATTCCTCTAGATAAAATCGAGATTAATATAATTTTGGTATTTGGCAAAAGTAAGGTACCAATCCCTGAGGACGATACTCTTCTTATTACTTTACTATAAAACTACGATACTGTGCACTTGCAGTTTTGCACTGATCATGGTTACTACCTTAAATTGTATCCTGCTAAATGAAGGTAGTGAACTACGTTATGAAGAAAAATCTTGCAAGAATGAGAGATTATGCATGTCGTAGACTGCACACAAGATGGGCACATCGACTACAGCAGGATGATGAGTCAGTCGCCTAGATCAGAGAAGGAGACCTCAGCAACAGGTTCTCTGATATGTGTCAAGGTCCGTACGAGGCCATTGATTCCCAGTGCAGTGGGAGATGTGTTGCCCTATATAGATATGTTGATTAAGGGCATTGTACATGATGAACTAAAGTTATGCTTCACTTTAGTTAGTCTTCTAAGTTGAAGACATGAGCTGTAAAATTGCATAGATGATAAGGGATCATGCTGGAGATAGAGGCCGGTATGTTGAGAACCAGTCTCCAAGTTCGAGATTGATGTGAGTGTAGGATTATGTTGCTTGGTTTTTGAAAGCTGTAAAGGCACCAGGTAGATTGTTCGCTCGGCTGTGCCTCGAGCGAAGCTCAGTTTGCTCAAGGTGTACATGAGTGCGGACTCATGAACTCGAGCAAAAGGAGAATCCTAGAGAGTTGAAATTGTGCAGTAAAGCACTTGTAAATCTCCTCTAAAGAAAATCCCTTGCAAGCTTCGTGGATGTAGACGATGCTGATGCATTTGAAGATACATTTGGAGAGGCATCAGGACATCCATTTGAAGACATACCTGCAGATGCATTTGATAGAGGATCTCTCATGGCTGACAAGCATTCCAATGAAGGAGTGCAATCATTTGAAGGATGCAACCGTTTGTAGCATCCTAGTGTGGCACACTTGGATAGAGGGGGTGATTGTTGGACAAACCCCCCAAGTGTGAAATGGTTTTTGGATTTACAGCCACCCACCCATCCACCAACCATCTACCCATCCACCGTATTCTTTGTGGCAGCAAATATTGACCAAGAGAGCTCTTGATCAAGCTGCACCGAAAGAAGATTTCAAGTTGCTCTGTTTTGTTTACCATGGTTTCTCCGATAAAATGAGGCGATTTGTGAAGATTAAATCATCCTCACTGTGGTGAGAGATCAGGCAGAGGGCAGAGGGCAAAATTTGGGTTCTGGGGAAACCCAGAACAGAGTGCCATTTGAGAGATAGAGAGATTGTTTATGAGTGTTTGTAATTTTGTACAAACATATTGAAAATATTGAATTTTCGCTTCCGTGGACGTAGGCAAGTTGTCGAACCACTTAAATATTGTCTCTATCTATTATGGGTGTGATTTCTAGGCGGCTTTAGGCACAACAATCTCCGTATTCTCTCTCCCTCTCTCTCTCTCTCTCTCTCTCTCTCTCTCTCTCTCACTTAGTGCCCCAGCTCCACCGAGCCTCCATCGCATCCTCTTCCCTCTCGGTAAGCCTCTGCCTTAGCCTCTTCCCTCTTTACTTTTCATGGTTGTTGGTTAGAGTGGTTCTATGTAAAGTATGGTAAAAATACTCAAACTAAAACTTTTGTTAGTAAATTACAATTTTAGCCTCAGTTTTTAAAACAGTGTTTAAAAATTTATTTCAGTGGGTTTAATTTTTATTTACGTTCTGTCATATATATATATATATATATTTATTAGTGTGTTACATTAAATGATTTCTGAAGTAAAATGCTTTTTGGCTGAGTCTGGTTCTAAATTATTTTTGAGTCGGGGTAATATTTTCATTTTTAATGACTTTTTTTATTTTTTAAAATGGGTTGGACTTTAATTTTCAAATAAACCTTGTGAATAAGTGGGAATTAGGTTGAGTAAATATTAGGTGGACATCTATGATTTTTGGGAAGTGACGATATTTAATGGTTACGAGAGTTGTAGATTATTTTTAAGGAAAAATAGATTACTTGGTATTTTAGGTGTAAGTTTTGATATACGTGTATGATTAGAAATTTATGGGAGTACATAACTATTTTATAGGTGACGATTGATTTTTGTTCGGTACTGTTGAAGAGAAATTCTGAAAAGCTAAGAAAACCAAGTAATCGGAGTTCATATGCTAGACTTTGCATAAAATGAAAATGAAACGAGGTTGACTTTTAAAATATGCATCTTTTGGTTTTTTAAAAGAAATATGAAAAACAACCTCAATTATTTGTTTTAGCATTACTCATGAACTTTCTATAAAGGGGAAAGTATTTTTTTGTCATGACTAATGTAGACATGAGCTCATATTGACATTTTATTTCTGAACTGTGCAAAAGAGAGCGAATATGAAATTTTGTGCATAAATTATATTTTTGTGATATGATTCTGTTATATTTCTGAAAATATTTTGTACTCTAATATGATATGATGTGATTTCTAAAAATCTCTGGCATAACATTCTGTTTTTATTTCAATTTTGTTTTGACCTTGCCACGGGTGTAAAACTATAGCCTCTATTTGGGATGGTACCAACTTTTCTATTTTTAGTGCACCCACTTTGGAAATAAAGTAGTTTTCTACGTGGTCTTTCCTGTGTGCCCACTTGGGGCTTTGAGAATAATAAGGGGAAGATTCACATTTTGTTTCTGATTGGTTAGCTGCCAGGGTTTGCATAGCCCTACCACGGGGGTTAAATATGGAATTTTGTTTTGACGTGATATTTCAGTTATGCTGTGCTAAAGGAACTTTGAATAAGAATATTTTTCTTTCTGAAACTTTCACCCTAATATTTTTGATACCATGTTCTGATTCTGCTTTATAAAAGTAAAACCATTTTGTTCAGCATTTTGAACTCTATAAATGCTCATGTTTGCACACTAGTTGTTGATAACTCACTCCTTATTTCCAAATATTTTTTAGATAATTTTAATAGTTCAGCTGGAGAACAAGAGTAGAAAGTTTTAGCAAGGTATGATGATCGTAGTGGAATAAGTGTCCAAAGTTACAAGTGCTTGTTTGAGAGTCGTAGTTAGTAAATTGATTTATTTTTGGATATTTTGATTTGATGAGTTAAGGATATTTTCGAGTTTTTGGTGAGTTTTTAATTTATATTATTGGAAATTTCTTTGTAGTCCCTATGAAGGAATATGGATATTTAGATTGAGTGAATAAATTAATATTTTATGAGTTTTCTGGATTTTATAGTTGTGATATTGAACTTTATATTAAGTAATAAGAGCTAACTCTCCAGATCTCCAGGAACAGGGCGTTACAAATTGCAAGGGTTTTTAAACCACTGAACTTACCCTATCAACCTTAAACTGGTATTCGAAAGTCTCCCCAGGCAATATTGGGCACTGAGTCACCCCCTCTGTTCCATCACTCCATGGTGTTTCACGCTGCAACAAGTTAAACAAATGTCTATGCATTTAAAAAAACAAAACAAAACAAATTAAACAGATGATTCATATATAAAATATGTAAACTAGTCATACCTATCAGATTCCATGCCAATGGATTGCAAGGTTTTTTGTAATCAGGCTGTTCTTAACCTCGACAATAATGGTATCGTTTTGTTGGGCTACGATTGTGGGTTCTGGAGTTCTCCCAGTGATAGTGATAACCAGCTTCTTGTAGCAATCAAGGGACTTGTTCTCATATTTCACGTCCCATTTGTAATGCTGAATTTTGGCCTCAGCAGTTTGAGAGTAGTGCTGCAAATACGTGAAGAAATACTGTAACAACATGATCCAAGATTATAAGGAAAATAGGGACATTTTATTTTATTTTATTTAGGATCGATGAACGATATTGAAGGTAGGTCCATGTAATAATTTATGGACCAAGTGAGCCTAAATAATTAGAATTTGGCCTAAGAAATTCTCCTATAGGGCTGAAGATATTACTGGATGATGGATTTATTTTGTACATGAGGATTAATGCTCCAGTTATTTGTGAAATCCAAGCCCATGATCAAATCCACACCATGCACTTCTCACGAAAGTTTCCATGCCATGCACGTCTCCACTCTATTAGGGTTCACAGTAGTTTATATATAGGCAGATGTAACCTGCATGCTCATATAATCTTTCCCAAGCTAGGGTTGCCACTCAGCATATGCCCCTCCCACACAACCCCCCACGGCCTCCCCCTACTGCGGCAAAACCAACCCACCACCTTTAGTGATCTACACGTCTACTCCCCCTTTAGGTCTACATGCTAGACCACCCAACGTTGTCGAGTTCCCTCTTGCAGGATTGAAGCCGCTAGGCCACTGCTTCAAACCTCCAGCCCACACCATCGTAGTTAGCCCTGAACCATGTGGAAAACAACTGTTGTTAGCCACTGCAACACAGTGGAGTCAACAGAGACCAGTCTCCACATGAATGGGAAACATCACCCAGCAGCAACCCACGTGTTGCATGCTCTTCCCGCGTCCAAGAGCCACCACAATGATCACCTCTGCAAACCTCCTCCACGACTGCCTAGACCTCTTCAAACCACCGCAAGCCTTTGTTTTTGCTGTTAAATAGTTTAACATGAAACATTAAATATAAAGATTTTCAATTTTCTATGATCTACGATAAAAAATAATAATAATAATAACGTACCTCCTTCTAATACAGTTTGATAATGAATCTGACCTGACTATAAGAAAAAGATCACCCTAGCAACTTTACTTCCGAGTTTCTCCTGATGACTAGAGGCACAATAATGTTATATGTGAGAACCCTTTAACCCTTCAGTATTATTTATACACTTCTGGCCATCATTAAATCTAGAGATTTTGTGTCTCATTGTGATTAGATATATAGAGGTATTCTAGTCTTATTATTACTCATTAAATTAAGTGATAAAGATATAGGTGTTTGGCACGTAGAGTTTAAATAACTCTTACATTCTCCTACTTGGCCCATACATCAATAAAATAACATCTTCCATTCATGGTTTTATTACAGGAAATTAATTATATTGTGCACGTTCATTTCCAGAAAATTTTCATAGCTCAAAATACATTACATGAGTTTCGTAATATCAATGTCAAATCAGCTACCAATGCGAATTATGGCGGTCTTCTATTATATAACTGACAAATTTCCTTCCATGTACCACAACACCAATAACTTAATTTAACACGATCTTTATTTGGGGCAATTAAGGCTAATACTATGATGCCTTGGGTTCCAATTCACGTCTATTGCAAAAATTATCTTGTCGTCATTCATCCACACCATTTAATGTACATATAAAGTAGAAAGACAAGAAAATATAAACAACCATAATAGATATTTTTTAATGTCTAGTAACAAAATGCTCAGCATATCAATAATCTCTTTAACATATTTATATTATGGGTATAAGCATAGAATCCATCTTTTCAACATGTTCTCTAAATTATAATCATTAACACATTATTGATATGGACATATCTATTTCTGTACTTTATCCTTAACACTTAGGTATTTAAAATTCCATTAAATACTAATCATTCGGAGAAAAATACTCTATGGAGTTCTTGCCATACATTCCTCAGTTCGATACTATATATTGTGGCCTTAAAGCATACCACAAACTCAGTCTTTATTGCACTTGGAGCAGTAAGAGATTTGCCTTATACTTTTCCATAAAATAACTCTACTAGATAGTAAAATATATAACCATAACTATATTTTCCATTATTAGAGTAATCCTACAAAATAGGGTCTGAATATCCAATTATCTTAAGAGTATCAGTTTTTCTTAAGACAACAATATAGTCTTTAATTTCTTGCAAATAACTTTGCATTCTTTTCACGGCTTTTGGGTCAAACATCCTTAGCTGTTGCCATCATCCTTAGGTTACTATGGCAACAGCGAAGGATGCGACTAAAAAACTGATATTCAACCTTATATAAGTTTGTACAATCATCAAACTCCTTAACAACCTAATCAATTTTAGGTCATTGTAAAATACTGAGCATGTCACATTTTATTTTTAAAACATTTATTGACCAATAATTCTTTATGCAAAATCTTTCAAAACTATATGCAACGATACTGAGACAATCCTAACAGTTATCGTTTTAGTATTAAAATTCAATCTGAATTACGAATGATGTCTCATTCATAAATTTCATTTTTAAAGTTATTTAGAGACATAGCTTTCATGTCATACTACAAACCATGACTCTTGCCAAAAAAGTCATATACATACATGATCATAAATACAAATATACTCTCATTGACCTATGGGTATATACATTAACAGTAAATATTTTTCTTAAATCTAAAAAAATATTGGTATTATCAAATTTCATATACTAATTTTCAAAAATTCTGTTACAATTTCTAAGTAACCCTTTTATTCATTTCTTGTAAACTCCAGACTTTCACTTTACAATTATTTTCACATCTATTTAATGTAACTCTAGATCATAATGAGCTACTATTGCCATAGTGATCCTTAATGAGTTCTTTCAGGTTTAATAGAAAATCTCTCTCCAATCAATGCTCATTTTTTAGTAAATCACATGATTACAAGTCTGAATTTATATCATTCAAAAATGTCTTAAAGTTGGGGTTTTGTCTCCAAGACCCATTTACATTAAACTTTTTATACTTTTTAGACAATTAGACGAAATGATAGACTTTACAGTTATTCATGGATTTCAATTACTCTTTTATGCATCGATCTTTTATAGAATCCCTTATTTCTAAAACTTGTGAAAATATATGTAAACTTTTATTTGTTTCTATGTCAAATTCAAATTTTGAAGATACATCACGTTGCCTAACCAAATAGCAAATCAAGAAGATTACATGAGGTTACTTGTTCTGATGTCTCCATGACCAATTCTTCAATGATGTTCCTCTGATGAGATAGATAATCATTTGTTCGTTGTTCCACATTATCATTGAGATAATCATAGAAAGAAAATATAAGAGTTTTGTGAAGTATAAGAATACACTTCACTATAATTACATCACTAGTTTTCAAGCTCCCACTAATTTTGTCAACCTTAAGGAATTTGACATTTCAATTTCCTCAAAATTCAAGCTATAAATAGAAATAATACAGCCTAAATCATTTGAATCTCTTGACTAATCAATAAGGATAATGTACCCAATTACTATTATAGGACTCAACTTTCTTTCATTTGGATTATAAAGTATTACCTTAACTTGACTATCCATACATGTATATGCCTTAAATCAACCCATAAGTAAAAAATAAGTCATTAAGACTATATTACTAAGAACATGATATAAGTTCTACACCATTATTTTTAACAGTTTTACTACATTTTTTGAAGAAGCTAATGAAATAGATCAGGATTATAGCTCAACTCCTAATATCTTTCAAAATACTACTTTAATCTAATTTGATGATTTTCACCTTTCTGCCTAACTGCATTTTCTCCCCATGAGAAATATCTCAAGAATTATTAATGGCTTGAGACTTTTCATGTAGTAGATAAATAGATCCATACCATGAAAATCATCTATAAAAGCAATGAAATATTTCTATCAAACATTATAGAGAAAAGGTTTACATGCATTTATATGTATTATCTCAAGAAACTCTCTATTTCTTGTGGCATCTTTTATTGATTTTTTTTATTTGCTTTCCTTTAATTCAAATCAACACATATTCTGAGATTAAAAATTTAAATGTGGAAAATATGTTATTTACTAACTGTTAACATCGTATTTCGTACGCCCTTGGGCCAGCTTGCTCAGCAGCGTGGGTCTTCACTCGGGGTGGGTCCTGAGGTGGGAGAGGGGTGGCCCTGCGGTGGCCCGAGGAACCTCCGATGCCAAAGTTAGTATAGAGAAGAGATAAAAAACTGTTTTAAAGAAGAAAACGACCAGAGTATTTTTAGCCGTTGTAGCCAACTTTTTGCTTGACTGAAATTGGCTGCTATTGAATGTTATTTCTTTTCCTCCTTGATTTGCTTTGCTTTCCTTCTCTATTTATCTTCTCTCCCTAACAGATGCCCATGAGTATCTATGGCGGTATCACTCACGCTACCCACAGGCCTTTGTGACGATCCCAGTCACTCTGCCCGCGAGCGTTCGTGAGAATCCCACTCGCGCTCAGCGAGCCTTAATAAGAATCTCACTCGTGCTCAGCGAGCCGTTAGGGGCGTGCATCTGGATCCGGATCCGAATATCCGGCCAAAATTGGATCCGGATTTCCAAACCCAGGCGGTTATCCGCCCGGATTGAATTCGAACTCAATCCGAGCGGATAACCGGATTCAATCCGGATATTTAGATTTAAATTGGATTGCTTGTTTCTATTTTAGGATAAAAGCCGGATCCGGGTTATAACCAGATTCAATCCGGGTTTGTAATATTTTTTTTTTAAAAAAACTTTATAACTTAAAAAAATATATATAGCACTTTTCTAAAAAAAAAAAAAATCTAATATCATGTTCAAATTGCCTAGATTTTTTTAAATAAAATAATTTAAACACTTTTAAAAAGTTTTTTTAAAAAATAAATTGAAGAACAAAATTTAAAAAAACTCAAAATAGGTAATATTGTTGTTACATCACAATGCAAAACATAAATTTACAAAAAAATAAATAAATAATAATACATCACAACTAATTAAATTAATACAATGTCACTAATTTTAACCGATAAAAAATATTATAAAAAAAATTAAAATAAACGGGTGTATAATCCGGTTACGGATTCGGATTTTCCTAAACCACTCGGATTCACCCTGATTCAAGATTTCCAGATCAGACCAGATAAAAATCCGGTTCGGATGAACACCCTTACAAGCCGTCGTGATCNAATACCCATTCCCCGTTGGCCCAATTCATGGTAAATGATAGTTGACTCATGGGCTTGCTCTGCCACAGATTTGGAATCATCCATCTTAAAGCCAAGAAATTGGCTTGCGGTGTACTTATCCATTCCGGCATCTTGTACACCATATTTCTTACCAAAAGCATTCCAAATATCTTTGGCAAATTTAATGTGAAGGTAAAAATCAAAAAGTGTATCACTTAAAAGATTTAAAATCCTACATCTACACAAATTATATTTTTCTGCATATGTTTGCAATTCAGTAGTACGTGCGGGCTCATGTAAATCATCAGAAGGATGATAATTTTCAATAACAAAATATAATCCAAGCATTGTAAGAAAGATTTTCATCTTTTCTTGCCAATGCTTAAAATTGACTGCTCCAAATTTCTTGGGTGCAATAGGTTTGTTTGAAGTCATGGTGGCAACCAATCCATTAAACACAATGAAAGAAGGTTATTGTTCAAATCAATATATGTAAACTTCTTGCACAATGAAAACTCAGCTGGTATTGCTCCAGTTAGTGAGTTTCTAGAGAAGTCTAATGATAAGAGCTTGTGAATTTTCACAAATGTCCATGGGATCTTCCAAATAAACTCGGTGCTCCTTATTATAAGCTTCCAAAATGCCTCTACTAAGCTTGTTCATTGAGAAGTCGAGAGTTTTTAGATTGCCCAATTGAGCTAGAAACTTTGGAATTGGACCCTCAAGCTTGCTTCCCATGGAATTGCAAATGATTGATTTTTACCTATTGGGATGGGGAACAAGCTTTGCTCCTGCTTCTCTAGTTGGGATGGGGCCAGTGAGCTAGTTAGAGAAAAGAAACAAAAATTTCAAGGAGCCCCTCGTCGAACATAAGGTGCCGACGGCTCACACGGTGGCCGTTGGCAAGCTATTGGGCCTTGCGGCAGGCTGCCACAAGACTTCAAGGTGCACAGGTGACGTGCACCCATGAAGCATGCACGGTTACCACGTGGCCCGTGTGCTATGCACTTAAGTGCACATTGTGCCCGGGTCATGGTCCTTGGTTTGAGTGCTCTGCCTTTAAAGGGACTGCTCCATATACTTTCATGCACATTTTAAGTTGTCAATTGTCTGGCCTCCCAGTCTATACACTCTGTGCATAAAAAGGTGCAATGCACTCAACCAAGAAAGCATACGCGATCTTTTTCTGCGGTGATTTACTTTTTTTTTTATAAAAATAAAAGGGAGAAAACCGGGACCATTTATCTAGAGAGCTTTATTTTTGGAGAGCTTCATCTGGGAGAGCTTCATATGTTCTTTGGAGATTATTAAGCATGCCAGGAAGTCGTCCCTCTTCCTCTTCCCTATGTAAAAGCAATTTGAATCCCATAGATGACTTGGCGAGGGGCGGTCCCCTCCCCTAGGGCTGCACCTAGAGCTGGGCTGTGATGAGCAACAGTGCACACGAAGGTGCAGTACCACAAAGGTAGCTCGTGACCTCCTGCCACGAGCTCAGGTGACTCACCGGCACACCCTCTTGACTTCTGGCAGTTCGGACGGACCAAGCAGCCCCTCATCCACGGAGGCTGTGGGCAGCGCGCCCCATGCGCCCACCCCTTCGCATGCAAGCAGCAGCCCAACCCATCGAGAGGACGGCCACCAGCTGGCCTGCCGCCTTCGTCTGTCACCACCGGCTGAAACTGTCGAGCACCCAAGGCCACCTCGGAGCATCATGGCTCCTCCATTGAGAAGAGAGAGCGCATAGTATGCGGGAAACAAGAAGCGAGCAACGCAGGCATGTCGGCGACCCATCTGACTGCCGGCATTTTTTTATGCTGCCACTATGGCCCCGACCACCGTGGTTGTACCAAGGTAGCCCGCGGGAATCCAGTACAGCTCAGGGACACGTTGTCAACTCTCAAGGTTGGCGTGGGAAGCTCACGACAGTCTGCCATGAGCCCTCTGTGCCCCACTAGCGGCCATCGCCTCTCTCGCCAGCCTGAGAAGTGTTCCTTGACCACGGGAGAAGCTCATGGACGACACAAGGGGCTCGTGGGAAGAAGTTCTTGGACAACAATGAGACCCACATGAAGAACTTTGAGAAATGCAAGCACCCACCATGAAAGGCCGTGGTGGAACTCGCGGGATGAACTAAGGAGGCCACCACGAAGGAAATGTATCGAGGAGGCAATTGTGAAGAACCATGAAGAAGTGAACCATGAAGGAAAGGAATCGGGAAGGAAAAGAGACCATGAAGGAGATGATGTGGACAAACCCGTAAAGGAGATGAACAGCGGGCAACACAACAAGCATCCGAGAAGGCTCTTGGGCAGCCCAAAAAAAAAAAAAAAAAAGAAAAGATCACTGTGAAGAAGCCTTGGGGCAGTATAGCAAGCTCATGGACCGTACTACAGGAACAACACAAAAACTTGCAGACAGCGCAAGTAGGATTCGCATGAAGGCTCGTGGATAGCACAAGTGGGATTCTCACAAAGGCTCGCGGGCTGCACGAGTGGGATTCTCATGATGGCTCATGGACAGTGCGAGTGGGATTCTCACGAAGGCTCGTGGGTAGCATGAGTGATAGCATCACGAAGGCTCATCGAGCGCGAGTGGGATTCTTATAAAGGCTCAGGACAGCGCAAGTGGGATTCCCATGAAGGCTCGTGGATAGCGGGAGTGAGATTCTCACAAAGGCTTGCGGGTGGCGCGAGTGCGATTCTCATAAAGGCTCGCAGATAGAGCGAGTGGGATTCTCACGAAGGCTCACTAGCGCGCAAGTGATAGGATCACGACGGCTTGTAAGGGTGTTCAAAATATTATAATTGCGGATAATTACTTAGATTAAATATTTTAGTTATTTTAAGATATTAAGAGGTTTAATTTTACGTTGAAAACTTTTATTTAAATTAAATGATTTTATCCTCTTTGAGTGATTAAAGATACTTTATCATTTATATGATGATGAAGAAATATTATTTTATAAACATTAGTTTATAAAATAATAATCTATCTTAATTCCTCTCAGTGCTTATTTAAGTGTTTTATGCACTTTGATTAATTAATGATACTTTATCATTTTAAATAATGATGAAGAAAATATTATTTTATAAACCTTAGTTTATAAAATAATATTCTATCTTAATTCTTCTCAGTGTAGTAATTAAGTGTTTTATTAATTTAAATGATTTTATCCTCTTCGATTAATTAACGGTACTTTACCATTTTAAATAATGATGAAGAAGTATTATTTTATAAATTTTAGTTTATAAAATAATATTTTACCTTAATTCTTCGTAGTGTTTTATTTAAAGTGTTTTATTTAAAATAAAACATTTACGCGTTTTCAAATCAGTGTTTTAACTCATAGTTGGTTTATTTGAGGATCCCGAAGCGTAGGATTGAAGTGAATTACCCAGACCCCTACTCTTTTCCTTCATTTTTTCTCTTTTTCTTTTTTTTTTCTTTCTTTTTCCTCTCCTTCCTTCTTGGCCGACGTACACGTTTTTCTTCTCCTCCATAGCCGATCGGATGAAGCTTCCAGCCGTCGCCACCTCCAGCTGCCGGACCTCACCTCCCTCACCGGCCTCACCTCCTCCCTCCGGCGAGCACAACCCAACCGGTGGTGTGCTAAACCGGCCACTCTTTCTCTCTCTTTCTCCCTTCAAAAATATGGGTCTTTAAGGCTTTTTCACATTTTTGGACCACCATACACGGCCAAATCAGCCACCAAGCACCACCAATAGATTCACCTCATCAAGGGCTTCCTCCCCATGTCTTTCTTTTTCCCTAACTCTCACTCTTTCTCATGGCCAACGGAGCTTCGTAGAGCTCTCACTCTCTCTCACTCTCCAAGGCCAAAAATGGATTCAAACGGCCGATCGGCCGCCGTTAGTCGCCGTACGACCACCACCTCGCCACCACAGCTCCATCACATATTCCTCTACCTTTCCCTAGCTTGCCATGAAGTTCTATGGCATTTCGCTACCTCAAGCCTCCGCTCACCGTTCGGTTTTACTGTTCACGGCGTGATGCCGCCGTGCTCCGCCACCTTTGACCACCACGAGGCGACCGTGAGTCTTCCAAGGCCACGCCTAGCCTTTCTCAAGCTCAAACTACCACTTTGTGTGGTGGACAGCCACCGTACGCGGTGTTACCGCCACGTATGTTTTTCCGATGCATGTTTGTGACGAGCAGCGAGCGACGCACGGGTTATCCCGTCGATGGTATAACCCTCTATCTCTAATTATTTTACGTTTAAAATAGTTAGTTGGTTGGCTTGTGGATAGTGTAGTTGTATTGTGGACTTCGTTGCGTAGTTGTGAAGTGATGTGTGGTTGTGAAGTGTTGGGCTTGATTGTGTAGTATTGTGGACTGTGCTGTGAAGTATAGGCGTGAGATGGATGCCGTAGTTGTGATACGGCGGGTAGTGCGAAGAGAGTACGCGTGTAGTGTATTCTGCGTAATGCGGCGACGCGCCGTGCGACATGCGCTGTAGTGATATGTGGCGTAGAATGAAGGGAGTGCATGTGAAGTGTACTTCGTGTTGTATGTTGACGCACCGTGTGATGTGCGTCAGAGTGATGAGTGTTGTAGCGAAAGGAGTACGCGTGGCGCGTACTCCATGTCACGTAGCGATGCACCGTGAGGTGTGTATCGCAGTGATGGGTGTTGTAGCGTGGATGGATGAGAGTTCACGTGAGTGTACTCTGTACTAGATCGTGATACACTGGATGACATATCACGAAGGGTTGGATGATGTAGTAGAGAAGTGCGGAGTGTTTGGTGCAGCGTCGGGAAACTGTAACAGTGTCCCGAGGTAGTAGTGATGTGGCCTGTAGTCCAAGGTAACAGGTATTGCCTTGAGACTGACTTGTGACTGAGAGTATAAGGAAGTGATGGAGAAGTATCAGAGCACGCAGCGGAAGCATGATGGGTATCGTGACGTGACTCGAGCTTAGTCTTGAGCTGCGTGACGTAATAGAGGTTCATTTGTGGATGCAGTCCTCTCCTATCAAGTGTTGGGATGAACTTGTACAGAGCCGGGAAGTAGGAAGAATCCTATCAACCGGGTCTGAGCAAATTGGTGTTGAAGTTGGAGCTTGGTTATACAAGCAATGTTAATTTGAGTTATAAGTTGCTCTTAGGTGATAAAAGGGGATGAAATGCAGGTGTCTCTGGTAAGACACGTGTACCGGACAGGGTTACTATATGTAATGGATAATCTGTCTTGATCATGGTTACATGGTACATGAGAGCCCAGGAATGGATGGAGAATGTTCTAAGTGAGGCGTAGTTCTATGTTTAGAATAGTTACTTATGCATTTAAGTAGATGATGATGTAAGGTTATGTGTATGCATGTAGGTTGCCATCTGACAAGCACATGAATGGACTGCATGGAATGAGTATGGCATGAAGTCCAAGTAAGTATTACGTTCATACTCTTCTAGAGTTTTTACGTATATAAAAGAAGAAAAAGACGAAAGCTTTTCTATAAAAACGAAAATGAAACGTAAGTTTTCAAGTATAAGTATGTACTGGCCTTTCCTTGGCAGCCCCTCTTTATGCACCCAAAGCATGTATGTGTATGCATGTGAATGGATGTTATAAGTAGTACGTATTGTATGTATGTTCATGAAAAGGAAACGAAATGAAGCTCTAAAAGGTGGAAGAACCGTTAAGAATGCAAGGACTGAAACTGTAAGAAAAGAAAGAAAAATAAAACAAGATTTTCCTAAAGTAACTCTCTTTCCCAAAATGATTCTTTTCAGACTCTTTTGAACAGCTCTTTTACAAAAGAAAGAAAGAAAACCATTTTCTTAATTAAAACTCTTATGAATCGTAAGAAACGTAAGAACTGTAAGAATTGAAATGAAAGAATGGACTGTAAAGGAAAGAATGAACTGGACTGAATGGATGATGTATGAAAATACGTAACGGCCACATGGACTGAAATGGTATCAAAGAAAGGGGCAGATTGCAATGCCGGGTAAGTAGTACTGGTAGTGCACCCAGTGCTGCACCCTGACTGAATGGATTCCCAAACCCGCGGCCACGGGCGGAATCAGGTTCAAAAGACCGCTAACCCCAGCACACGGGGCGTAACAGTGTGCAATAGCCTATGAAAGTGAAAAGAAAGAATGGATGTATGTTAAGAAATGAATGTATGTATGAATGGATGAACAGAATGCATGAATGAACGTAAGTAAGGAAAGATGAACGAATGAATGCATGTATGCATGAATGAATGTATGTAAAAAGAACGAATGCATGAGAACATCCTTTAAGAAATTAAGGCAGCGATGTGTGGAGAACTGTTTTAAAGAAGAAAGCACGTTTTTAAAGAAGAAAACCTCCACCTCGCAACGTTTTGAAAAGAAAAGAAAGACGTATGCATGCTATGTATGATATGTATGTACGGAAATGACGAATGCATGACTGAAAATCTATGTTGTTATATTTTTGACTGTATGAAGTAATGCTTACGAGTCATCGACTCATTTTAGTTTTTATGTATGCCCTCTCAAGCACAAGATGAGCATGACAGGTCAGGACAGACACTGCAAAAGGGGAAAGAGCATGAAGGCCTAGGCAAAATCTTTTTATATGAAAACTTAAATTATGAAAGTTAATGTTTTCCGCTAAGTCTTTTAATAAAAAAAAATGAAATTTTTATAGCATGGAAGTCTTTTGTATCCTGGCATGAATGGAAAAAGAATAGAAAATGAATGGTAATTCCCGTCGATTTTGTTTTATAAAAATAAAAATTGATATGAGAAGGACCCACCATAAGGACGGGCGTTACAACAGCAAATATTGTAGAAGGCCATAAAACACATAAGAACCCATTACATAATAAGTGCAAATTCAATAAGGGTAAAACTAATTATAGGAAAAATCTGAAACCAAAGTCCTATATCAACAAAGATGATAAGAGACCCATTTGTTTTAATTGTAACAAACCGGGTCACTTGGCCAAAAATTGTCACCATAAGAAGAGGAAAAATAAGGCAATGAACAACCAAAATCACCTAACCCACAGGCTCATAAGGTGCTTTTCGGGATTGACTTTGTTGAAACCGATGAACTATATGTAACCATAAGTCCCCAAGTTTATCTGACTTGTTGTGCTACTGATTTAATAGTAAACACATAAGCCAATGTACATGTCAGTTCTAACCGTAATATTTTTTTAACATATCAGGATACAAGCGGCATAAAAGTGACGACGGGTAACTCCATCTTTGCACAAGTATTTGGAGTAGGAAAAATTATACTCAAATTAATGTCTGGAAATACTCTTCCTTTAGAAGAAGTATTTTACGTACCAGAGGTGAGGAGAAACCTAATTAGTGGATCTTTACTTAGTGGGGCAGGCTACACATTATTATTTTAATCCAATAATGTTATTGTAACTAAATATGGGTCATTTGTGGGGAAAGGTTATGTGAGTGGTGGTTTTTTTGTAATAAATATTCAAAATAATGTAGAAGACAAATTTGATTTTAATAATAAATTTTCATTTTCTACGTGTTCCTCTTCAATATGGCATGTTAGATTAGGCCATGTTAATTATCATAATATTAAAAGAATGATGGATTTAGAGATTATGCCCAAAGTTCTTGTTAATTTGGATGAAAAATGTTTAATCTGTGTTCAATCAAATAGCCTAGAAAGTCATTTAAATCTGTTAAAAGAAATTCATCACTACTTGAATTAATTCATAGTGATGGTTGTTATTTAAATGGTGTCTCCTCTAAAGGTGGTGATAAATACTTCAATACTTTTATAGATGATATGTCCAAATTTTTTTATGTTTATTTGATGAAAACAAAAGATGAATCATTTAGTAAATTGCCGCATATAAAACTGAATTTGAAAACCAATTGGAGAGAAATATTAAAATTATCAAGTCTAATAGAGGAGGTGAATACTTCTCTAATCAATTGGTTCAATACTGTGAGGAGAATGGTATTATACATGAGGAAACCACTCCATATTCTCCTCAATCCAATGGTGTTTCTGAAAGAAAAAATAGAACCTTGATAGATATGGTCAAATGCATGCTCTCTAGATTCGGCCTACCTAAGCAATGGTGGGGGAAAGCAATACTTGCATCTTGTTTTATCTTGAATAGAGTACCATTTAAGGGATCTGACAAGACACCATATGAACTCTGGAATGGTAGAATACCCAATATTAATTTCTTTAGAGTTTGGGGTTGTCTTGCAAAGGTCAATGTTCCAAAAATTAAGAAAATGAAATTAGGTCCCAACATAGTAGATGCAGTATTCATTGGGTATGCTAGACATAGATCTGCATATAGGATTTTGATTATCAAATCAAAAGTCCAAGGTATTGATCCCAACACCATCATGGAGTCTAGGGATGCAACATTGTTTGAAGATCTATTTCCTTTCAAAAATAAGTTAGAAAGATCTTTACCTTCTGTAAGTTTTCCTTCCACTAGTAGTTAACCTACCATTATATCTAATATTGATAGTGCATCTAGATTCGAAAAATGAACTTGGAAGAGGAAAAACGAGTTAGAAAGGAAAAGGATTTTGGACATGATTTTTATACTTATTCTATGGAGGAAGACCTGTTGACTTTCAAGGATGTTATGCTTTCCATTGATTCTACTTTTTAGAAAGAAGCATTAAATAATGAGATGGAATCTCCTAAAACTAATGGCATTTGGAACTTATGTGATCTTCCTCCTATATGTAAAACCATTGGATGTAAGTGGATTTCAAAAAAGAAATTGAGACTCAATAGTACTATTGATAAATTTAAAGCTAGACTGGTTGCAAAGGGCTTTACACAAAGAAAGGGTATCGATTATTTTGATACATATTCTCATGTTACTAGAATAACCACAATTCATGTTCTAATTACTCTAGCAGTGATCCATAAACTTGAGGTCTACCAAATGGACGTAAAGACTGCATTTCTTAATGGTGATCTAGAAGAAGAGATATACATGGATCAACCAGAGGGGTTTGTGGTTCTAGGACAAGAAAGGAAAGTTTTTAAACTTATTAAATCTCTCTATGGTTTAAAGCAAGCCCCTAAACAATGGCACAAAAAGTTTGATGAAATAATTTTATCTTATGATTTCAAGATAAATGAATCTGATAAGTGTTTATACACTAACATAGTTGATGGTGCATGCGTAATGCTATGTCTTTATGTTGATGCTATTCTCATCTTTGGTACCAATATAGATATTGTTCTTGATGTTAAAAACTTTTTATCTAAGAACTTTGACAAGAAAGACATAGGAGAGGCACATGTAATTCTTGGTATTAAATTAATGAGATCTCATGATGGTATTAGCATAAATCAATCTCATTATATTGAAAAGATTCTTAAAAAGTTTGAGAGATTTGATACAAACCTGTCAGTACTCCTCTTGATCCGTGATTGCATTTAAGTAAGAATCTTGGAAATCCTATGTCACAACTGAGGTATTCCCAGATTATTGGTATGTTACTGTATATTGCTAATTCTACTAGACCTAATATTTCATATGATGTGAGTAGACTTAAGCTATACTAGTAGACCGGATAATTCTCATTGCAAGGCATTGGACAGAATTCTTAAATATTTGAGAAGAACCATGACATATGGTATCCATTATTTTGGGTATCCCATTGTATTAGAAGCATACAGTGATGTTAGTTGGATAACTAACACGATAGATTGTAAGGGAACTAGTGGATATATTTTCACTCTCAGTGAAGCATGCGCAGTTGTGGCTTGGAGATATTCTAAGCAAACTATGATTTCATGATCTACTATGGAGGCTGAATTAATAGCCTTGGATACTACCGGACATGAGGTAGAGTGGCTTAAGAATTTATTATCAGAATATCCACTAGTTAAAAAACCAATGCCAGTAATTTATGTTCTTTGTGACAATTAGGCTGTGATAAGTGTTTTTAATAATAAACACTTTAATCATAAGAGGAGACATTTGAGTATTAGGCATTCTACGATAAGATACCTAATAAAGAATGGATACTTGACTTTGGAATGTGTAAAGTCAGAAGATTACCTAGCGGATCATTTGACGAAAGGATTGGCAAAATCAAAGGTTATACTTACATCAAGGGGGATGGGACTAAAGCCCATTAATTAGGTCACCGGTAGTGGCAACCCAACTAGCCCTGGGCTTCGACTCCGACGGAGTCGAAATCATCAATTCTGAACTCCAACTCCGACTGGAGTCGGAACCGAAAAATCACTCCGACTCCGACTCCGAGTTGTAGTTGGAGTCCGACTCTGATCGGAGTTCGGAGTTCCGATCGGAATTTCGATGAATTTCGGTCGGAATCGGGCTCCGACCTCCGTCCCCATCCGATTCTGATATATTTGGACCTCATTCGACCAATTCCGAGCCCTAAACAAAAAAAAAAAAAAGAAGAAGAAGAAGATATAATACATATTACATCTTTCAGAAACTCCTACACAATTGTTCAAAACATTGATAATAGTTTAGACAATCCATTTCGAACATCTTCCAATACAAAAATAAAAACATCTTCAATACAGAGGTGCTCCAAAACATCTTCCAATACATCGTGGTTTGTCGTTGGTGATACCTGAAATTAAATAAAAAGTCACAATCAATAAAAAGAAAAAAAATGATTCAGAAAATTTATTATTGCTAAAAATAAAATTTGACTGTGTATTTCTCACCAATAAAATTTAAAGGGAGTTTATCAACTTAGCCACACTCCAAGTATCAGTCATCAACAAGTATGCTAGGGTTCACAATTATATCTATGAAATCATAAAAAGTATAAGTTTAATAGATTTATGAAATCATAAAAAGATTTAAATAAATTAATTCAAATACTTAAATAAAGTTACCCGATTCAAGCTTATAGCTATCAGCATCAAAGCCAATGGTATCTAGTCCAATAGGCGTATCACTTAACCAATTCTGTGTGCAAACGAGGGCCTCTACAGTTGACGGTGACAATGAACTCCGGTAAGAATCTAATACTCGATCTCCAGTCCTAAATGCGGACTTAGAGGCAACCGTAGTGATAGGAATGGCCAGCACATCTCGGGCAATACGAGAAAGGATCTGATACTTGGTGGAATTAACCTTCCACCAATTTAATAGCTGAAATGCATCGCTAGGTGCCTCGACCTCTTCCATAAAATACCGTTCAATCTCAGAAGTACACTGCATAATATTCCTCGTTGCAACGAGTTGATGATATTGATTCACAATATTGTAACCTCGACGTGGTGGATGTAATGAGTCATCTGAGCTACGGTCATCGAAGCGAGGTGTCGGAATCGAGTGTGAGGTGCCCGCTGCGGATGAAGGCTGACCACTATTGTTATAGTGGGAATATAAGTCATCAAGATCCCTTTTAAGCGTTGTAATAAACCGTGCAGCCTCACTGCCCCCATTGTGGAATTTGCCCAAAATTCTATTAAGGCCAACTTATATCGGGGGTCAAGGATCACAGCCACAAAAAGTAATCTATTTATTTTCTCAACATCCCCCCAATATTTATCATATTTGGCCTGCATCCTCATAGCCATACCAGATAATAGTCCGCATCGATCAGTACTACCTTCTTGCAAGTGGTAGTGAAGCTCTGAAAGCTCGCTAAAGAACAAGTTTGCAGTTGTATATGCGGATCCAGATATCCGCACAGTCATATCATAAAAAACTTGTAAAAATCTCACAAAGTGCCCCACACTAGTCCAGTCATGTGTGTCTGGCGCACCAAGCCCCTTTCCTGCAGGCTCCAACAAAGCATACTTAAGCCCCCCATCCTCACCTCCATCCGCTCGAATGCTCTTTGGTACTTTTGTGCCACATCTAATGACTCAGCTTATAATGTTGTCTTCCAAGCGTAGAAGCTGTCAAAGTAATACAAGGGTAAGTCCCAAGATCGAATTCACAGGGACAAAGGGATTATCAAAGCGTTTGTGAGATTTTCTTTGTGTAACAGATGTATCGATTATGAAGGATGAAAATTGATGTGGATCTATATTTTTAAAATTACCAAAACTAAGAGACTTAGAGAAAGTGTGTAGCAAATGAATTAATCTTGCAAGAAACAATAAACAAACACTTGGGTTGGGTTTGAGATTCTTTCTATTTCGGATTCTAGATAATTTCTCGATTAACAATCCAGTCAAGGAATTGATATTCGGAAGATAAAATTAAGCTCAAATTTTTGCAATATTTTCTCAAGAAATTCTCTAATTTACTAGCCAAATTTATATTCATAATCAATCGAAAGAGGCCTTGATAAATTCAAGCTTTTGTTGTGCCTTACGTCAACAACAAAACAAGAGCAAGAGCCGCAATCTATTTTCCTTTTTAATCCGACTAGTAATTTAGTGAAGTCAACATTACACAACAAAATATTGCATAACACTAGAATCTAAAATAAATTAAATCTCATTCCACAACCCAAGCTATAGAAATTAGTTACACATGATATTTTTAGTAACAAAAATAAATCTAAGTGGAACCATATCAAAAACTAAGAAAATATAAATTAACTTTAGAATGTAATAAAAAGTCTATAATATCAACTTGAAGAAATAAGATAAACTAAATTAAAGAAATAAAATTGAAACTATAACAAGGTAATAAAATTGAAACTTAACTCGGTAAATAAACTTGAAAACTACAAAGTAATAAACTTGAAGCTAATAAACTTGAAGCTAATAAAGAAATACACTTCCAATTCAAACAAGGAATTAAAACTTCAAAACAACCTTGGTAATACAATTGAAAACTACAACAAGTAAATAGAATTGAAAACTCAAACTAGGAAATAAACTTAAAAACTCACTCGGTACCCCCTTCAAACTAACTTCCCCTCCCTTTTATAGGTGTTATCCGTGAGTTAAGAGAGTGGGAGGTTTGCATGTGTTGCTTTCTTTAATTTCCTGCATGTGCATTCTGCTGCATGAGTGTTCTGTGTCCGTTGGTTTGATGTGCATGAGCTGTCGTGTGATGCTTTATTTTCTGCTTCATGTCTTGCATGTGCATTTTCTGTTTTGCTTTTTCTGTTTTCTGCATGTTCCAGCCGTGAGTTGCCTGCATGTGAGCTGTCATTGCATGTGCATTTTCTGTTTTGCTTTTTTCTGTTTTCTGCATGTTCCAGCCGTGAGTTGAACTTTCTGTTTCTATCCGTGTGAGTGTGCTGCTTTATGTGAGCTGCATTTGTTCTGTTTCATGTCCTTTTGATGCATGTGTTTGTTCATTCTTATGCATGAGTGAATGGCTTTAAACTTTCTGCATGAGCTGTGCGTGAGTTCCATCTTGCATGTGCTGCTGCAGCTTAGCTTTAACTTTCTGCATTTGCTTTGTTGCTGCCGTGCATGTGTAAGTTGTGTGCTGCATGTGTGTTAAGAGTTTGCAAGTTTGCTGTCCATTTCCTTCATGTGCCGTGAGTTGCATTGCATGTGCTAGCTGCTTTCATCTTATTTTCCTGCTGCTTTTCCTTTCAAATCAATCAAGCACCGAAACATGCATGGCTCTCTAGTCCAAACTCTCAAGCTGAAAAATCCAACTCTCCCACGTCTCTTTTCTCTCTTTTCTTATTTTTCGGCTCTTTTTATCTTTTTGTTGAAACGTGGTTCCGTTTGCATGCAATTTCCATTTTGGTTTGCCGCGAAAGAAGCCTCCTTTCGTTTACTTTGTGTCGCATGTGTTTGTCCACCGAAAGCTATCCTTCCTTCTCTTCATTCCTCTCAATTAGTATGCGCTTTTGGTCAGATCCAATGTGAATTTTATTTAAGCTGAAATAAAGAAATAAAAATAACACTTGAAATAAATTAAAAAGAAAATAGATTATTAAATATGTGAGGAAATATTTTCTAATTAAATCATAGTTATAAAATTAAGCATAAACATGATATTAATCAAACAAAAATCACAACTCGAATATATGCTTATTAAGTATTTTTCCATCTAAAACCAATAATAATGTCACGAACCAGTTGAAATAAATTGGTTTTAAACAGCTAAAATATGCAATTTTTCAGCTCAAACATCTAACATAAGGTATGTCAAGTTCCATCGAGTCGGAACATCCAAGCACAATGTCTTAGAACATGAAATCCCAAGCTGGCTTGCTATTGCCTTGAACTTGGACAGCCTTTGAGGGGAAGCCCTCACATACCGCACAATGTTGCGGACTTTGGTAATGGAATCATTAACCTCTTTTAACCCCTCCACGACAATCAGGCTGAGGATATGAGCACAACATCGAACATGAATAAATTCGTGGTTGCGGATGACATCAGCTTTCACACTTGTATTCCTCTTGAGCCATTCAATTGCAGTGTCATTGGCATTGGCATTGTCAACTGCAATACATAGAACTTTTTGAATTCCCCAATCCTTTAAACAATCATCCATCAGTGCCCCTATTGATGCTCCCTTATGATTAATAATTTCTTTGAACCCAATAATCCGTTTTCTCAAATTCCACTCACTGTCGATGTAGTGTACTGTGATACACATGTAGGATATGTTCTGTATGGAAGTCCATGTGTCAGTCATAAATGACACTCTCTGACTAGTGGTAGTGAACATCTTCTTCATCTCTGCCTTCTCTTTGGCATGCTTCTTCATACAATCTCGCATAACCGTGTACCGTGATGGCAATGGAAATCGTGGCTCAATAGTCTTGAAAAAATTTCGAAAGCCTCTTTTATCGACTGTGGTAAAAGGCATCTCATCTTCAATTATCATCTTTGCAAGCATATCCCTCACCAATTTCTCATTGTATTGAGGGATGACCGTTTTCTTAATTTGTGTACCATCAGTGGCCGTAGAAGTTTCGTAACTGAGCTTAGTCTGATCAGTGGTCGCCTCTCCCTTCGCCATTTTATATCGCTGGCAACCATTAAGATGAGCTATCAAGACAGATGTGCCTTGCTTCTTTGAATGACATTTACAAAGTTGCCCACAGTGGTGACATATCGCCTGTGGGTTCTCACGATTACCCGGAATCTTGGTGAAATGCTCCCATGTCCAAGATCTTTTTTAAGTAGTTTGTGGCTGAGGTGGCGTTACAGATGGAGGTGGTTCATCCCCAATACCCATCTCCTCCTCCTCATTAAACTCATCCTCATCTTCTATGTCTACTGGAAGTGGGAATCGACTACTTGCACAAGAAGTAGCTGCTCTAGAAGTGGGTCTAGATATCGGTGACGGAATTGTGGCCTGTGGATTCCCTTCCGACCTTCCACTAGGTGAAGCCTCCATATCTATCAAAAATAAATAAATTAGATAAGAGGCTGCTGCCTTAAATAGTATTAAAATAAAATAAATACTGAAACATCTCAGCAAGCATACCCAGATAGGTAGATACTAGATAGCTTCTCTAAATTGGCGTGTTATACGATCTTTTTGTGGAGCTGAAGACGAACTAGTCTTGAGTCTGTAGACAATCTCCTCCTCAAATAACTTCTTAAAACGTGATAACTGCATTTCAAATGCCAACTTAAACATAAGCCAGCGAAAATGCAAAACAAATATTCTATGAATTCACGAATAAAACTTTAATGTCGAACCACATATATATATTATTGTCTAATTTTTATTTCTATTTTTCTACACTTATACACAAGAAATATGCAAGAAAGCATATACAAGCAATCCTGTAGCATTTGAATCAAACATATACAAGAAGATACGAAAATTGCAAGTGGATAATGGAAGAGCTTAGAGTTTTCTTTTTCAACACTTTACTCCATTGGTCAGTTGTCCAGGATTTCACTGAGCATCCATGATTTTATTTGTATCAACTGTTAATAATGCTTAGGTGTTGCTCTTGTATATGTTCCATGTACATGGGCTGTGCTTATCACTCTCATCAATAACAATCTAGTTTACTAATAAAATAAAAATAAATTGATTTCATAACAAGCTAACTCCTTACTACTACAGAGATTGAGTGTTTGAAAGCAAAATAGAATGATATATATTTGTTGCTAACAAAGATTTCATCCTGCCACTAAACCTGATACTAAATGGGAGACTCACTTGAATTCATTTTTAGGACCTTGCCAACCCGTATTTACTAAACCTGGTAATAGGATCTGTCATGATTAATTTTACAGTCTACAAACATATGCCAGTGTCTTTCAGAGTGTAATAAACTGACATATTATACTTCTCAAACATTTTCTTTTCAATAGTCAGCAATCTTTAGGACCTCACCAACTGTATTTCAAGAATGTTAATGAACCTTAAATCTGGCGATGCTATCTTTGAGTGACCTTAATTAGTTCCTCATAACTACAACATATTTGTTGACCATGGTAATAAACTTATCGTACATGCCCTTTAAGATTGTTTCAGCCATCACAGATTCACATGGCCTCTTCAACTATACACCAACATTGTGTGATCCTAATGTACCTATTATATTAAAGGTAAAATTTTCATAAAACTATAAGTCTAGCTATGCTCTATGGTAGAGAACGGATGACCATTACATACCAACCAATTTATTCTAATAAGTATACAGCAACACGTTAATAAGATAAATATACTTGGGATTAGAAAACTCAGATAGATTCTATCTCTTTTGTCATCTAGATTCTAGAGTGTCTTTTTGTTTTCCTTCTTCCCCTAGTCAGCTGCATTCTCTTGATACATCCGGTGTGCTTGGTTGTAACTTGTACACCTTTGCGCTTTTAAAAAAAATTACTTGTTCAAAAAAATTAAAATAGATCAATGGAATTTATATATAAATAAAACAGCTTCACTAGGTAAGGAGATGAACTCAAAGACAAAGGAAGTGCATCAGAACTAGAGCTAAGGATGCTTGACAGTGAAAAAACAGAAAACCAGCAACCTCACATATAACTCATCAACCTATCAAGGCACCATAGTAACTCATATACCTGAGGGAATTTCATATCAATCAATCCTCACAACACTCCATACAACAACCAAACGTCAAATTTTCCAGGCAATGGTAATCTTCAAGACATATTATCTACACCTCGACTACATTTACAAGTTACAAGGGGGCTAGAATTAAAAAATTAAGAGAAATCGGCCACATATTCCAATTCCCAACCCGAAAAGCAAGACTATAACTGAGGATTCCAATAGCATCTTCCCCCTCCATTAAGCTACGATGATATGCACTTGCAACCTCCTTGTTCACATCCAGAAGAAATAAATCATGCCAAGATGAGTAGGTACAAGACTTCAGCGTTCAGAGAAAACAAAGATGCCAAAGATGATTGAAGTACAAAAATCTACCAAGTACCAACTATTAGAGTAAATAAGATAAATAAAATACTAACCCTAAGTTCCTAATTTCACTAATTTTGTACTGAGGAGTGAGGCTTTGCGCCGTGGGCAGTGGCACAGTTTTGAAACTTTCCAATGCAGCACGAAGAACAAATGATAACGGGGGAAATATGGGAAGTGGGAACGATGGTGAGCGGCTGAGCAAGGGAAGAAGAAGAAAAAGAAGAAGAAGAAGAAAGGGGCGGCTAACTCGCAGAGCAAGGGAACTTAGGGAAGACGAAATGAAGAACAGAAGAAGAAAGGGGCACTGGGTAGTGTGTTTATCTTCATGTAGCAAATGACGTCGTTCCTATTTCTAGGAACGTTGTCGTTTAAGTTACGGGCGAAAAAAAACACAGATTCAAAACGACGTCATTTTGAATCTGTGTTTTTTATTTAAAAAAGTCAGAGTTCAGAGTCAGAGTTCAGAGCACATCCAGCTCCGAACTCCGAATCTGACTCCGACACCATTTTCGGAGTGCCTCTGATTCCGACTCCGTGTTTCGAAGATTTCGACTCGGATGGAGTCGAAATCAGAACAGAGTTCGGTCGGAGTCGGAATTTTCAAAAATTTGCACACCCCTAAACCCAACCTTCCTGACTGGAGATCCCTAGAAGAAGATTCAATGGGAAGAACAAACTATTTGAGTGATTGGATAGCGCTATTAAAATATTATAATAGGTCCATCCCTAGGGTGTGAGTGCTACAAATGCAATGGAAAAGGAAAAGCGAAATGCTTTGAATGAGTCCAAGACTAAGGCAAGGTATTGAATTGCAGGTATCCTTAGAGGATTCAACTATGTGAGTGTGACTATGGGGCCGTAGTCTATAGTAATTAGGCTATTCCCTAGAGTGCTCATGAATCCAACATGCGGTGCATGGCCTTTATGCACCACCTTGAAAGGAACTTGATATATGTCGTACTATGTGTGTCGTGTGGAGAAGCTTGAGTTAAAAGATTCTGGTTCAAGACTTGATTCACCATGGATCTTTTAGATGGAAACACGCTAACACTAGATAGACGTTCAAAGCCGCAAGCTACCTCTATTGATGCATAGTACTTACTCCAAAGAAAATTTTATTCTATTCTATCCTTAAAAATATTTTAATCAAGTGGGGGATTGTTGATTTTTAAACTTAGAAATGGTTAAATTTTATTCTATTCTATCCATTACCATTGTTCAATGTATCGATTCGGTTATCAGATTTAAATAAAAATGTATCATGGTAACTTGAACCAATGTATGCCTCTTTGAGATAGTAGTCTCCGCTTGCCAACCAATTAAAGGGTTGTGTCCTTCGGTGAATTAGAAATATTTTCAATCTATTCTCTAATATTTGAGGGGTTGTGACTTCCCAAAAGTGTTCCTATATTTTAGTTGACTTTTCATTTATATGATGTGACTTTTCACAAGTATCATTTTATTTAAATAAGTTGTGATTTTTTTTACAAGTGTCATTTCATACTAGTTGTGACTTTTCACAAGTGCTATTTCATTCTCTATAAATAGGGAACCCCACCCACTAATTCAAAAACTCCAAATTCTCTACAAAAATTAGAGAAACATTTCATTCTTCTTTTTGTCTTTCTTTCTTTGGGTTTTGTGTGCACTGACGATAAATTAATGGGAACCGAAGTTGTTATATCTTGGGAGTAGACTGTCAAGAAACCTAGTGCATGTTTAAGTTTTGGAGGTGGCAGAATCAATCTACTCTAAGGAAAACGTCCATCACAACGTGCCTCAACATCGGGTTCTCTTTTTAATTTGTTTTTGTTATTTTACATATTCTCTAGTTTATAAAGCATTTCAAAATATTTACAAATAGATTTTAGGTAACAGGAGCTAACTCTCTAGACTTCTGAGACCGGGAAGTTACAAATACAAACCTAGCTAAAAACTTCAACATAAATCTTTTGCAATGCAAAAGGCCTGCGGCCATTGTTGAAATGTTTATATTACTGAACAACACAAAAAAAGTCTAGTACCTATAAACTGAAATTATGGGTAACCTAATATCGTAATTAGATCGACAGATTTATCGTAATTTCGCAGGGTAGACCAGATTAGCAAAATAATTGATGCCACTTTGGAATTAGTTGTAGTTTTTTTATATAATATTATGTACCATTATTATTACGTATTTTTTGTGCACTTTACTGACATGATCGACTGCATTAATTATCTTTTAATACATAGCTAATTACATCATTGGAGTGCACAAAAGAATACGCAAAAATAACCGTACATAGAATTTTTTAATTTTTTTTCCCAACTTAGACGAACTTAGAAAACATTAATTAAAGGAATATGTGTATCTCCGTAATATGATCTACATGGGTCGGTTTCGTTGATAACAATATACATGAATGCTTATATATGATCATGTCAGATCTATTTATCAACAAAGATAATGTTCATTTTTTCCACCCAATTTGATTGTTTCTCGTCTCATGACTTCTTTTTTTTTTTTTGGACAGGCTGTAAAATCATGAACAGTTTTATCCTAAGCATTGTACCTCGATGGCGTTTTTCCGGATCTTATCCATCGAATTTCAAAGTATTAGATAAGCTTGTTTTTAAAGTAGCACAATTATAATAATTTAATGAGCTCTGAAAATATTATAATTGTGGATATTTATTTAGATTAAATATTTTAATTGTTTTAAGATATTAAGAGGTTTAATTTTACGTTGAAAATTCTTATTTAAATTTAAGTGTTTTATGCACTTTGATTAATTAATGATACTTTATCATTTTATATAATGATGAAGAAAATATTATTTTATAAATTTTAGTTTATAAAATAATATTCTACCTTAATTCATCGTAGTGTTTTATTTAAAGTGTTTTATTTAAAATAAAACATTTAAGCGTTTTTAATCAGTGTTTTAACNATGGCTTTATTAGTGACAACAATTTCCACGTATCCCTTCTCCTATTCACCTCTGGATGACCATACAATCCTATCAATAGCCATCTTTCCTCCTTGCCAACATAGGCACTAATATGATGTTGTGAATAGTTTACTATATCCACCTCCTCTTCATCTTTCCATAAAAGAGCCAAACCCCCACTCCTTCCAATTGCCTCAACAACAAAGCACCCCTCCCACGCCATCCTCCTTTTGATACCTTCAAAATTCTTGGCTAGCAATTTAGTCTCAATAAGAAATACTATATCAGGTCCCTTTTCTTTCACCAAATGGTGAAGATCCTAAACTGTCCGGGGGTTACCAAGCCCTCGGCAGTTCCAACTTAATATTTTCATAACGCTTGGTGGGGCTGACTATCAGCCTCCGCCAATATCATAGAATTAGTTACAGAATTTTCAACTTCCCCTTTCCTTCCTTTTTTTTCAACCCCCATCCTTCCCAAATCCGAATCAACATTGCCTATGTTACGTTTATTGCCAGAACCCAATAGGCCAATTAGAGTGTTACCTGCTATTCTTGCCCTCCTCTTCCATCTTCCCTTAGTAATTTTAGCTCCAGCTTCCTCCACTGCTAGGCCTTGATCAGAGACCTCCTCCCTCCATGCATCAACCACTTCTCGTGACTCTATTGAAGTAACTGATTCTGCATTTTGGGGCTCATCTCGCCCTGATCTCGATTGACCTCATATTTCCCTCCTATCTCTCTGTCTCCCTGAATAGGCATTTTTTCAAACACCTCATTAGCAGTTTCCTCCTCTACCCTCACCGTATTATTTTCTTCATAGTGCTTCCCTCCCAATAGGATTTCATCACTAACCCCACCTTCCTTCCCCTTTATTCCTCCCCCCTCCTTATCTAAGGTATTAATAATGATAACATCACCCTGACTTTCCCCACCCTCCTCACTTACCCCACCTCCACCCTCCTCTGTTGCAGCCTGTTGCTGCTCATTTTGGACTTCTTCCATTCGACGTTGAGGCTTATAGGTTGCTCGAAGCCATGTACCAAATTGAACACCAATCCCCTTTCCCCCAATAACATGATCCTCCGTCCCCAAACAACCTTCCTCCCTATGACTAATGACACCACATTTAAAACAAAGCTTAGGAAGCTTTTCATATTTCAACGGTATCCAAATTTTATCCCCAAGTAAACTTGTTGTTCGACCCCTCGCAAGTCTTCTCTTCAGATCTATCTCAATTTTAGCTCTCAAAAATTGACCCCATCCAATACCATTCGCACTTACCTCCACTTCTCGGACTTTGCCAATCGAGGCACCAATCCGTTGTCCAACTTCAGAATTCATGCACGCTAGTGGCAGATTATACATTTGCACCCAAAATTCTTCCCTATCAAATTGCATCAGTTGAGGGGATACAAAACCATCGAAGGGTTTAAGTACTAATAAATGATTGTCAAACAACCAGGGCTTGCCTTCTAGAACTCTATCTTTATCATTTTGATTTCCAAAGGTAATCACAAATAGATTCAAATTAATCTCATGGAAATCAAACGAGCCCCCCGTTCACCAGATCTTTCTCATTGTAGCCTGGATTACATCTTTGTTTATCTTTCTCTCCGATAATAGCTTTCCTACCAGACTTCAATTTCCTTCCTCCAATATCTTCCCTGTGATGTCCGTATCTAGACTAATAACCTCATTTTCTTCTTCCGTCAGCTTCAACTTCTCCCATTGTTTCTTCAAGTCCTCCATCACTCACTCCCACCGTTCATCTGTAGAAAGCAAATGTGGGTGCCAATCCTCTTCCTTACTCACAGAGTAAACTGAGACTCAGACTCCACCTAGGTCGTTATCTCCCTTTTCGCCTTTACGGGGAAGACAACTAGAGAGAAAACGGTTAGAGGAGAGTTTTTTAGGGGAGTCACTAAAAATAGATCTTGTATCATCTATTGAATGATTAATTTAATTTAATTTATCTAGGATCATTAATTAAATTTTCTTAGGTCTAAGTTGAGTAATTTAATGGTGGGTTGTAAAGTTTACGAGGAGTAATAGATAATGTGAGTCAAATTTAAATTAGGTAGTGGTCCAATATTTGACCACGCTGATATATAGCAATATTGGATGTTAATTAATATATTCCGAGCTGTTGGATTTCCTGCTTTCCTTATATCGTACTCAAATAATTAAATGTTAAGGAAGTACCTTAGTTCTGTCACGATCAATCACAAGAAATCACCTAATATAGATCAGGGTCGGCTCTTCCCCAAGGTGGATTAGGCAATTGCCTAAGGCTCAGGATAAGAAGAGCCCCCCATTCAAAAAATTATAAAGTAGAATTTTTTTAAAAGAAAAAATATTTAATTAAAAAATTAATTAATCTAATAAGATAACATCAAAAGTATTAAATAGATATTATGTCATTATTAGTTTTAAAAGTATCCACATAATAATTGTTTTAAGTATTCTTCTTCTAAGAATACACTTCTCTTTTGTCATTATTAATTTAATATATAACGTAAAAATTATAAATAGCAAAATCTAATTTTTGAGTGTTGATAAAAAATTTAGTATGATCTTTTGAAAAGGTAAAGGCCTAATTTTTTTCTAAATGTGTAGGTTATTTATAGAACTTTATTGACAATTATAATTATAATTGCTTTTAGGGCTTGCTTATATACTAAGAATATATGTGAATGGTAGTGAAATAATTTGAGTTAAAATGTTTTGTTTGGTTTTGAGAAATAAGAGAAAAAAATTTGAATTTGAGAATATCTGAGAATACCTAAAAGTAGTTGTGTTTTCAAACGGTCCTTAACAATCTAAAGCATATCTCGTTAAACTAGATTTGATAAAATCTTCTCTAAATTAAAAATTTTCTAATAAAAATTAAGTCGGTTATTAGTGGAAAAGGTAGTTTAAAATCCTAAACAGTAATTTTACTTGACAAACGATAGGAATTATTTCTAAATAAAAATATAATATAAAAATTAAAATAATTTTACTTTTTTTAAAAAAAATTTTTTTTAAAAAAAATCCCAATAAAAATTTTAGCCTTAGGCCACATTCCTATTGAGCCGCCCTGATATAAGATTATATAACTTTTAAAATAAGGTAGATCGACCACATAGGCCTTGATTACTACTAATTAATTAAACTCATCTAAAATAGGAATTAATTAGTTTCAACCCCAAAAGCTATTAATCCTAACGAATTCTTAGAATTCTTCAACCATCGATCGAGGCGGTAGCAAGCACCCCGAAAATTAGCAAGCGGCTGGAGCCGGAATCTGCATGGGCCGCATGGCCACAGCCACCGGCCATCAATTTTTAATTTTTTTTTTTTAAAAAGAATTAGAATTGTGTCTAAATGAGTATTTTATTTATTTATAATAAAAAAAATTCTGATACAATTAATAGTGATTTTTGGTTTATTATAAGTATAAAAGCTCCATTTATATATTCGGCATGCGGCATCGCGATTTAAGATAATGTCAAGAAAAAATCTTCACAACTTCTTACTATTCACACACACTCCACACTCCACATTTTTTTTAATTTTTATTATTTTATCTTTTATCAAATATTTAATATATAAATAATGAATAAAAGAATTAAATTAATTTAAAAAGAATAAATTCAAAAAAAATATTAAAAAATTGAAAAAAAATGGAGTGTGGAGTGTTGAGAGGTTGTGTAGCATTCCTCTAATGTCAATGGTGAAATTTGAATGCATGAGTAGTACTACTGAATGGCATATGCATTGAAATTTGAATGCATGAGTAGTACTACTGAATGGCATATTGCATATATGGGGTAAGACAGATTACTCATGCTATTATATTCCAACGATCCCTTTCGCTCTTATAATTCCACATTGTTGACCAGACAAAACTTACTTCCATATATATATCTACGTCAGCCAACGACATATCGAAACTCGCTTTAAATCCGGCGAGATGGTTGATGATGCATGCGTGTGATCCATGCACCTCCTTACCTAAATTATAAGATATTTCAGTTATTTTTTTTTTAAATTTTATTTTCATAAAATAGACCTTTTACCACGTTTCTTTTTTTTAGAATCTAAAGAATGAGAAAGTGAAAGGCAGGTAACTATGCTATATTAAAATAATAAAAAAACTCAAACTATGACAACCATTACAAAAGAAAAACCGTCTCAAGAAATCTCTTTCCAAACTGATCTATTCTCGATGTGAACCAGAAAATCCGACAAACCCTAGTGAAACATATGAGCGGCCCAATAGCAATGATCAAGAAGTAATGAGATGGCAGGGATGCTCGTCGGTGAGAGGCGTGCTGCTCTGTTTTGTGATAGAGAGAACAGCGGCTCTGGATCACGACGGAAAGGCTGTTGGCCTTCCTTCTCTTTGATTTTGGCAGTGGGTCGGCGTGCGTAACACCGAATGGTCAGCACAGCAGCTCAAATGCTGCACAGAAATGAAAAAGAAAGAAGAAGGGGGGTGGCGGGAGGTTTAGAGATGAAACCCTAGCAGTGCCCATGTGTTTCCTTCAGCCTATCCGCCCACGTGCTCCCCACTTGCAAAGAGGCTGGACCTTTTGGTTTGGGCTGGATCTTTGGTTTGGGCTAGGCCCAAGTGTTTTCTGCAGTTCTTTTGTCTTTTTTTTTGTGTTGTTTTTGTTTTTTGTTTTTTTAGTTTGTTTTAGGGGGTTTTAGGATCTTTGTCTCTAGGACTTATAGTCCGTAGAGTTTGTCTCTAGGACCTTGGGTCTGTAGAGTTTGTACTCCACTCTTTGGAGGGGGAGTTGTGTGGTCTATCTTAGATGGTAGTCTAAGATAGGTTTGTCTCTCAGACGGTTAGTCTGGAGGCTTTGGACAAGACCATATCAGCCGCAAAGAAATTTGTGGGTTGGACAGCAAGAAAATGTTAGTATTTGACTTGTATTTTCAGGTCAAAAGTTGTAATTGTCCGTTTATCGATGAAGGAAACAATGTTCCTGTCGGTGAAGACCAAATTACCTGATTTACGGAAAAGATAATTTATACGCGTGATTCCAGATGAGGGTAAAGACGAGAGAGATATGATTGCTGTCGGGAAAAAAATCCAAAACTGATAATTTTAGCGGGCTGTTACATCCTCCCCTCCTAAAAAGAAGATTTCGTCCTCAAAATCGACACAAATACAAACATAAAGCACGCTTAAAACACTGTAGATAGTTTGAAAAAAAAAAACCGTCCGTGACTCGACAAGTGCTGCAAAGTCTCGGGGCCTACTCTATGAACAAAGATAATGTTCATTTTTTCCACCCAATTTGATTGTTTCTCGTCTCATGACTTCTTCTTTTTTTTTTGGAAAGGGAACATTGTTTCCTTCATCGATAAACGGACAATTACAACTTCTGACTTGAAAATACAAGTCAAATACTAACATTTTCTCGCTTTCCAACCCACAAATTTCTTTGCAGCTGATATGGTCTTGTCCAAAGCCTCCAGACTAACTGTCTGAGAGACAAACCTATCTTAGACTACCATCTAAGATAGACCACACAACTCCCCCTCCAAAGAGTGGAGTACAAACTCTACGGACCCAAGGTCCTAGAGACAAACTCTACGTACTATAAGTCCTAGAGACAAAGATCCTAAAACCCCCTAAAACAAACTAAAAAAACAAAAAACAAAAACAACACAAAAAAAAAGGCAAAAGAACTGCAGAAAACACTTAGGCCCAGCCCAAACCAAAGATCCAGCCCAAACCAAAAGGTCCAGCCTTTTTGCAAGTGGGGAGCACGTGGGCGGATAGGCTGAAGGAAACACATGGGCACTGCTAGGGTTTCATCTCTAAACCTCCCGCCACCCCCCTTCTTCTTTCTTTTTCATTTCTGTGCAGCATTTGAGCTGCTGTGCTGACCATTCGGTGTTACGCACGCCGACCCACTGCCAAAATCAAAGAGAAGGAAGGCCAACAGCCTTTCCGTCGTGATCCAGAGCCGCTGTTCTCTCTATCACAAAACAGAGCAGCACGCCTCTCACCGACGAGCATCCCTGCCATCTCATTACTTCTTGATCATTGCTATTGGGCCGCTCATATGTTTCACTAGGGTTTGTCGGATTTTCTGGTTCACATCGAGAATAGATCAGTTTGGAAAGAGATTTCTTGAGACGGTTTTTCTTTTGTAATGGTTGTCATAGTTTGAGTTTTTTTATTATTTTAATATAGCATAGTTACCTGCCTTTCACTTTCTCATTCTTTAGATTCTAAAAAAAAGAAACGTGGTAAAAGGTCTATTTTATGAAAATAAAATTTAAAAAAAAAATAACTGAAATATCTTATAATTTAGGTAAGGAGGTGCATGGATCACACGCATGCATCATCAACCATCTCGCCGGATTTAAAGCGAGTTTCGATATGTCGTTGGCTGACGTAGATATATATATGGAAGTAAGTTTTGTCTGGTCAACAATGTGGAATTATAAGAGCGAAAGGGATCGTTGGAATATAATAGCATGAGTAATCTGTCTTACCCCATATATGCAATATGCCATTCAGTAGTACTACTCATGCATTCAAATTTCAATGCATATGCCATTCAGTAGTACTACTCATGCATTCAAATTTCACCATTGACATTAGAGGAATGCTACACAACCTCTCAACACTCCACACTCCATTTTTTTTCAATTTTTTAATATTTTTTTTGAATTTATTCTTTTTAAATTAATTTAATTCTTTTATTCATTATTTATATATTAAATATTTGACAAAAGATAAAATAATAAAAATTAAAAAAAATGTGGAGTGTGGAGTGTGTGTGAATAGTAAGAAGTTGTGAAGATTTTTTCTTGACATTATCTTAAATCGCGATGCCGCATGCCGAATATATAAATGGAGCTTTTATACTTATAATAAACCAAAAATCACTATTAATTGTATCAGAATTTTTTTTATTATAAATAAATAAAATACTCATTTAGACACAATTCTAATTCTTTTTAAAAAAAAAAAATTAAAAATTGATGGCCGGTGGCTGTGGCCATGCGGCCCATGCAGATTCCGGCTCCAGCCGCTTGCTAATTTTCGGGGTGCTTGCTACCGCCTCGATCGATGGTTGAAGAATTCTAAGAATTCGTTAGGATTAATAGCTTTTGGGGTTGAAACTAATTAATTCCTATTTTAGATGAGTTTAATTAATTAGTAGTAATCAAGGCCTATGTGGTCGATCTACCTTATTTTAAAAGTTATATAATCTTATATCAGGGCGGCTCAATAGGAATGTGGCCTAAGGCTAAAATTTTTATTGGGATTTTTTTTAAAAAAAATTTTTTTTAAAAAAAGTAAAATTATTTTAATTTTTACATTATATTTTTATTTAGAAATAATTCCTATCGTTTGTCAAGTAAAATTACTGTTTAAGATTTTAAACTACCTTTTTCACTAATAACCGACTTAATTTTTATTAGAAAATTTTTAATTTAGAGAAGATTTTATCAAATCTAGTTTAACGAGATATGCTTTAGATTGTTAAGGACCGTTTGAAAACACAACTACTTTTAGGTATTCTCAGATATTCTCAAATTCAAATTTTTTTCTCTTATTTCTCAAAACCAAACAAAACATTTTAACTCAAATTATTTCACTACCATTCACATATATTCTTAGTATATAAGCAAGCCCTAAAAGCAATTATAATTATAATTGTCAATAAAGTTCTATCAATAACCTACACATTTAGAAAAAAATTAGGCCTTTACCTTTTCAAAAGATCATACTAAATTTTTTATCAACACTCAAAAATTAGATTTTGCTATTTATAATTTTTACGTTATATATTAAATTAATAATGACAAAAGAGAAGTGTATTCTTAGAAGAAGAATACTTAAAACAATTATTATGTGAAATACTTTTAAAACTAATAATGACATAATATCTATTTAATACTTTTGATGTTATCTTATTAGATTAATTAATTTTTTAATTAAATATTTTTTCTTTTAAAAAAATTCTACTTTATAATTTTTTGAATGGGGGGCTCTTCTTATCCTGAGCCTTAGGCAATTGCCTAATCCACCTTGGGGAAGAGCCGACCCTGATCTATATTAGGTGATTTCTTGTGATTGATCGTGACAGAACTAAGGTAGTTCCTTAACATTTAATTATTTGAGTACGATATAAGGAAAGCAGGAAATCCAACAGCTCGGAATATATTAATTAACATCCAATATTGCTATATATCAGCGTGGTCAAATATTGGACCACTACCTAATTTAAATTTGACTCACATTATCTATTACTCCTCGTAAACTTTACAACCCACCATTAAATTACTCAACTTAGACCTAAGAAAATTTAATTAATGATCCTAGATAAATTAAATTAAATTAATCATTCAATAGATGATACAAGATCTATTTTTAGTGACTCCCCTAAAAAACTCTCCTCTAACCGTTTTCTCTCTAGTTGTCTTCCCCGTAAAGGCGAAAAGGGAGATAACGACCTAGGTGGAGTCTGAGTCTCAGTTTACTCTGTGAGTAAGGAAGAGGATTGGCACCCACATTTGCTTTCTACAGATGAACGGTGGGAGTGAGTGATGGAGGACTTGAAGAAACAATGGGAGAAGTTGAAGTTGACGGAAGAAGAAAATGAGGTTATTAGTCTAGATACGGACATCACAGGGAAGATATTGGAGGAAGGAAATTGAAGTCTGGTAGGAAAGCTATTATCGGAGAGAAAGATAAACAAAGATGTAATCCAGGCTACAATGAGAAAGATCTGGTGAACGGGGGGCTCGTTTGATTTCCATGAGATTAATTTGAATCTATTTGTGATTACCTTTGGAAATCAAAATGATAAAGATAGAGTTCTAGAAGGCAAGCCCTGGTTGTTTGACAATCATTTATTAGTACTTAAACCCTTCGATGGTTTTGTATCCCCTCAACTGATGCAATTTGATAGGGAAGAATTTTGGGTGCAAATGTATAATCTGCCACTAGCGTGCATGAATTCTGAAGTTGGACAACGGATTGGTGCCTCGATTGGCAAAGTCCGAGAAGTGGAGGTAAGTGCGAATGGTATTGGATGGGGTCAATTTTTGAGAGCTAAAATTGAGATAGATCTGAAGAGAAGACTTGCGAGGGGTCGAACAACAAGTTTACTTGGGGATAAAATTTGGATACCGTTGAAATATGAAAAGCTTCCTAAGCTTTGTTTTAAATGTGGTGTCATTAGTCATAGGGAGGAAGGTTGTTTGGGGACGGAGGATCATGTTATTGGGGGAAAGGGGATTGGTGTTCAATTTGGTACATGGCTTCGAGCAACCTATAAGCCTCAACGTCGAATGGAAGAAGTCCAAAATGAGCAGCAACAGGCTGCAACAGAGGAGGGTGGAGGTGGGGTAAGTGAGGAGGGTGGGGAAAGTCAGGGTGATGTTATCATTATTAATACCTTAGATAAGGAGGGGGGAGGAATAAAGGGGAAGGAAGGTGGGGTTAGTGATGAAATCCTATTGGGAGGGAAGCACTATGAAGAAAATAATACGGTGAGGGTAGAGGAGGAAACTGCTAATGAGGTGTTTGAAAAAATGCCTATTCAGGGAGACAGAGAGATAGGAGGGAAATATGAGGTCAATCGAGATCAGGGCGAGATGAGCCCCAAAATGCAGAATCAGTTACTTCAATAGAGTCACGAGAAGTGGTTGATGCATGGAGGGAGGAGGTCTCTGATCAAGGCCTAGCAGTGGAGGAAGCTGGAGCTAAAATTACTAAGGGAAGATGGAAGAGGAGGGCAAGAATAGCAGGTAACACTCTAATTGGCCTATTGGGTTCTGGCAATAAACGTAACATAGGCAATGTTGATTCGGATTTGGGAAGGATGGGGGTTGAAAAAAAAGGAAGGAAAGGGGAAGTTGAAAATTCTGTAACTAATTCTATGATATTGGCGGAGGCTGATAGTCAGCCCCACCAAGCGTTATGAAAATATTAAGTTGGAACTGCCGAGGGCTTGGTAACCCCCGGACAGTTTAGGATCTTCACCATTTGGTGAAAGAAAAGGGACCTGATATAGTATTTCTTATTGAGACTAAATTGCTAGCCAAGAATTTTGAAGGTATCAAAAGGAGGATGGCGTGGGAGGGGTGCTTTGTTGTTGAGGCAATTGGAAGGAGTGGGGGTTTGGCTCTTTTATGGAAAGATGAAGAGGAGGTGGATATAGTAAACTATTCACAACATCATATTAGTGCCTATGTTGGCAAGGAGGAAAGATGGCTATTGACAGGATTGTATGGTCATCCAGAGGTGAATAGGAGAAGGGATACGTGGAAATTGTTGTCACTAATAAAGCCATCTGGTCAGGTACCATGGTGTACAATTGGAGATTTCAATGAAGTGTGTGCCAAGATGAAAATGAATTTCAGATGAGAGAGTTTAGGCATGCTTTGGATGAAAACTGTTTGTTTAATCTCTGGTGGAAGGGGTGTAAGTTCACATGGAGTAATAGACATGAAGACCAAACTTTCACAAAGGAAAGGCTTGACAGGGCAGTGGCTAATTCTTGGTGGGCAGACTTGTTTAAAAATAGAGAGGTGGAGGTGTTGACAACAAGGCAGTCTGATCATAAAGCACTATTATTGAGTATGGATAAGGGTGATGGCCTGAATAAGAGGATGAGAAGAATTTTCAGATTTGAGGCAAAGTGAACTCTTGAGGAAGATGGAGGGGCTGTTATTGAAGATGTGTGGAAGAGAAGAGTTAGTGTGCAAAATCTAATGGGACAGGTGCAGCAGAAACTTTCAAGGTGTCAGAGAGAGTTACTTCACTGGAGCTTTCAGAGGAGGCAAAATGCTGAGATACTAATTAAAGAAAAAACTAAAAGATTAAAGGAAGCACAAGAGAATGAGGGTCCTCACACTACCATGATCATTAAATCTCTGCAAAGGGATTTGGGTTTATTATTTGCACAAGAAGATTTAAAATGAAAGCAGAGGGCTAAGCGGAATTGGTACAAAAATGGGGACAAGAATTCAAAGTTTTTCCATTCATGTACTAGTCAGAGAAGAATAAAGAATCGAGTAAAGGAAATCATGGTAGAGTGGTGACTGAGCAAGGTGAGATGGAGGGGGTCCTTTTATTGTACTTTCAGAAAATGTTTGCATCTACTAATCCCACCATGGAGGCTATTGATGAATGTTTGAGAGGAATTAGGCTGAGCGTTACACCAGTTATGAATGAAGATCTGCAGAGACCTTATGTTGAGGAAGAAGTTATGATTGCTTTAAAGCATATGGCAGCACTGAAATCCCCAGGGCCTGATGGCTATGGGGCTTGTTTCTTTCAAGCATATTGGGGTACAGTAGGGGAAGAGGTGTGCAAGGCTGTTCTGGATTTTTTGAATGGTAAGGAAGGTTTGGGGAGAGGGATTAATTACACATACATAGCATTGATTCCAAAGGTTAAGAATCCATCATTGGCTAGTGAATTTAGGCCAATTAGTCTATGTAATGTTTTATATAAGTTGATTTCCAAGGTCTTGGCAAACAGACTTAAGAAAGTGCTTCCTTTACTGATTTCTAACAATCAAAGTGCTTTCATCCCAGGGAGATTGATAACTGATAACGTGATGATCGCATATTAAGCTTTGCATACTATGAAGACAAGGCAAAAGGGGAAAGTGGGAAGTATGGCTTTAAAGTTAGACATGGCAAAAGCTTATGACAGGATTGAGTGGAGTTTTCTGGAAAATATCATGAGGAAGATGGGGTTTGGGGAAAGGTGGATTGAGCTGGTTATGCAGTGTGTTTCTTCTGTTACCTATTCGGTTATGGTAAATGGACAGCCTGGTAGAGTGATAAAGCCTACATGAGGTATTGACAAGGGGATCCAATTTCGCCTTACCTTTTCATTCTTTATGCTGAGGGCCTTAGTAACCTGATTAAAGAGGCTGAAACCAGATGTGGATCCAAGGAGTTGCTATTGCAAAAGGGGGTACAAGGGTAAGTCATCTATTGTTTGCAGATAATTGTGTTATCTTTGGGAGAGTAAGAATGGGTGAATGGCACAAAATACATGGATTGCTGGATACGTATGGGAAGGCTTCAGGGCAGCAACTTAATTTGCAGAAGACAACCATTTTTTTCAGCTCCAACACTACAGAATCTGTGAGACAGGATGTGTAAAGAGCAGCAGGAGTTCCTGTGTGTGGTTCCTATGAGAAATACCTTGGCTTACCTGTTATGGTTGGTAGGTCAAAGTATAATTCTTTTAGAATTATAAAAGAAAGAGTTTGGGCAAAGTTGCATAATTGGAAGAATCTCTTCCTTACACAAGCTGGGAAAGAAGTTCTTTTGAAAGCTGTGGTCCAGGCTATTCCTACATTCACTATGAGTGTTTTCAAGCTACCAAGAAGAATTTGTCAAGAGATGTCTTCCCTGATGGCTGAATTCTGGTGGGGGCATAAGCAGGAGGGTAACAAAGTGCAATGGAAAAGTTGGAAGAAAATGGGGGATTCAAANGCCTGGTAGAGTGATAAAGCCTACACGAGGTATTAGACAAGGGGATCCAATTTCCCCTTACCTTTTCATTCTTTATGCTGAGGGCCTTAGTAACCTGATTAAAGAGGCTGAAACCAGATGTGGATCCAAGGAGTTGCTATTGCAAAAGGGGGTACAAGGGTAAGTCATCTATTGTTTGCAGATAATTGTGTTATCTTTGGGAGAGTAAGAATGGGTGAATGGCACAAAATACATGGATTGCTGGATACGTATGGGAAGGCTTCAGGGCAGCAACTTAATTTGCAGAAGACAACCATTTTTTTCAGCTCCAACACTACAGAATCTGTGAGACAGGATGTGTAAAGAGCAGCAGGAGTTCCTGTGTGTGGTTCCTATGAGAAATACCTTGGCTTACCTGTTATGGTTGGTAGGTCAAAGTATAATTCTTTTAGAATTATAAAAGAAAGAGTTTGGGCAAAGTTGCATAATTGGAAGAATCTCTTCCTTACACAAGCTGGGAAAGAAGTTCTTTTGAAAGCTGTGGTCCAGGCTATTCCTACATTCACTATGAGTGTTTTCAAGCTACCAAGAAGAATTTGTCAAGAGATGTCTTCCCTGATGGCTGAATTCTGGTGGGGGCATAAGTAGGAGGGTAACAAAGTGCAATGGAAAAGTTGGAAGAAAATGGGGGATTCAAAAAGGGAAGGAGGTTTGGGGTTTAGGGATATTGAAATTTTCAATGTGGCAATGCTAGCAAAGCAATGTTGGAGAATGTTTAACTCTCCTTCCCTATTGGTGGCACATATAATGAGAGAGAAGTATTTTTGTGGGCTGTCATTAACTGAAGCAAAACTGGGTTATGCTCCTTCTTATGTTTGGAGGAGTTTATGGTCGGCCATAGATCTTTTAAAACATGGTATTTTTTGGAGGGTAGGGGATGGTAAGAAGATAAAAATATGGAAAGATAGGTGGTTGCTTGCTTCTAGCTCGTTTATGGTCCAATCTCCTGTGAAGATTCTGCATAATGAAGCTTGTGTGGATCAACTTATTGAGGCTGATACTGTCTCCTGGGATAGGTCTCTGATATATCATATATTTGATAAGGTGGAAGCTGACATGATTTGTAATATGCCTTTAAGCAGGTAGGGGGTGGAGGATAAAATGGTTTGGGGTCCAGCAAAAAATGGTAGGTTCTCAGTAAAGTCTGCCTATTATCTTGGTAAAGAAAGAGTGAAGAGGGTGGAAGGGGAAGCATCGAGTAGAAACAAATTGGCTCCTATATGGAGGCAGGTGTGGGGTCTGAAGGTGCAGGGTGTTGTTAAGTTCTTTTTATGGAAAGTTGCACATGATATATTACCAACTAAGGTAAATCTGTTTAAAAAACAGATTATTGACTTAAAAATGTGCCCCATTTGTGAGAATGAAGCTGAAACAGTTATTCATGCTTTTGTGGAGGTGTCTTGCTGCTGTGGATGTATGGGCAGAAGATGGTAGCCCAGTCAAAAAATGGAGGAATAATGTGAGTGATTTTGCTGAGCTATGGGATGATATGCAACAGAAGCTGGGAAGGGATGAGGTGGAAGTAGTAGCCTGCATTTTAAGCAGGATTTGGATTAGGCGAAACTCTTGGATCTTTGAAAACAAGTTTGATGAGCCAAGAAAAGTAATAAGTGGTGCTAAGCAAGCGGAGGTTGAATATAAGGAAGCAAATTTGAGATGTCACCAGGAGGGGGTTTACTGCAGTAAGCTTAGAAGGGTGTCTGCAAGAGGGAGAAACCTCTAAGGGAGGAAATCAAAGTAAACTGGGACGCAGCAATAGATGAAAAAATGCAGAAAATAGGAATTGGGGTTGTTGCTAGGGATGATCAAGGGGAAATTCTGGCTTGTTTGTGTTCTGTTGTGGATAATCAGACTGCAGCTTGTATGGCAGAGGCTATGGCCCTCAGAAGAGCTGCAATATTGTGCTTGGAACTAAGTTTTGGAAAGGTTGTGCTAGAGGGGGACTCGCAAGTAGTGGTGGCGGCATTGAATGGTGATGAAGTAATTCTGACAGACTATGGAGTTTTGATAGAGGACACAAAGAAGATACTTGTTGATAAAACAGATTGGAGTGTTAAGTTTGTTTTTAGGGAAGCTAATAATGTAGCTCATATTCTTGCAAAGTTAGCTTTAACAGGTATAGAGGAAAGGGTTTGGATAGAAGAAGGCCCAATACAAGTGATGAATACGGTCCTTAAGGAGAAGTATTGTAATGATTAATTTTTTCTGTTGATATATTCAATGAAGATATACATGTTTACTTTCAAAAAAAAAAATTAATCATTCAATTTTCTTTAATCCTCACTACTTTTCATCGGATAATCAGATCGGTGTGTGGACCATTAAGACTCATCCGCGCACATCCACACTTGAGAAAGTAGATGCATATAAGCATCCGATTGTAAACCTTTTCAAGTATATATGCTCCTCTGATTCAACAATTCAATGCCTCTCAAGGATGCTACTCTGATTCTACCTTTTCAAGTTTTATCTCTAACTTTTGTTACAAATGTATGCAAAATATATCATAATTGGCTGAATGTTTTAGCTATATATGGAAGAAACCTTGGAAGTCTAAAGACGCTGCACACTTGAAAAGTCTATGATAATGTAAATATTGGGACTTTGTAAGCCTAGGCAAAATATCACTTTACATATCCAGAGGAAGTTTATGAAAAATCTCTGGAGTGGCACTCCCCAGTGGAACTTTGAAAAATATATATATATATATGTTACTTTTTTAATTTAATAAAATAATATTAATTTATTATGTGTTAGCCCCTCCTCTAAATATTATTTTAGCCCCTCCATAAAATTTAATCTGATATAAAAATGAAATAAATAAAACACATCTTATATAAAATAAAATACATATTTTTATAATAAATAAAATTAAAAAAAATTCTAACTATAACTGGTAGTATTTCTAGCCTGTTTCCATTTTCTAAAGCATTTCAATCTCCAAGTTATGGCTTACGGCAATCTGCCAGACTACCTTTTACAGACTATATTTCCTTCGCACACGACACAACACCAAACTTTCATATCTCATCCTTCACATTTTGTTTCTTCCATTTTTTAACATCAAAACACATCAAATCCTTCACATTATATTTTCTGCATTTTTCAACATCAAAACGAAGAAGAAAGAAAGCATAAGACTTTACTTGTTCTGCTGCTTGACTATGAGGTGTGACTCGGCGACTGCCGACAGACTGTTTCTAGTTTCCAGGAGCAAAAATTTTCTTGCCTCCTCACATCGACGCATGATCGCATCTCTCTCTCTCTCTTGCAAGTTCTCAACCTCGCTCAGTCGCTCTCGCTCTCACAGACTCAGTCGCTCTCGCTCTCACAGACTCGCTCTATTGCATTTCCACGCTAAAAGGTTAGGCCTTTCTATTTTTGAAGCTTCCAATTTGATGAGATCATGAGATAGTCAAATAGTCAAAGATGGAACTTGGCTCCTTTTGTCTCGACATGCTTTTTTCTAATCTATTTTTTTTAATCCTCAGCAGTAGTTACTCACGTCTCACAAAGTAACAAATTTCATAATATTATTTATTTAATAGATTAATACTTTTAGTAGATTAATACTTTTATTTATTTAGTAGATTAATAATTTTTTTGTATATAGTAAACTAACATTTTATTGTTTAGTAGATTAGCAGACGTATTTGATAGCCCCTGCTAGTTCTCATCTCACGGTCCCACAGAGCACTATTTCCTTACACCTTACTCATTCATCTGTACGCGGGTATGTCTTTTTTCTTTATTAAAAACTTATATTGGTATTAATCATATTATATATATATTACAAATATTAATTGTGTATGGTTGTATAAACTGATTTAAGTTGTCGTTTTTTGTAGCATTATGTGTATTAATAAATGGTTTGATTTTCAATTTTAGATTGTTTGATTTTAATTTGAGATCTTATTATTAGAATATCTATAAAGTTTATCTAAGGTTTCTAACTTTATTTTATATGTTTCAATTTAATTTTAGCAGATAATTTAGTTGTCCATATTGAAAGAGAAATAGCTAAGAATTTTGATTTAGATTCAATACTTGATGATTTTGTATGTTTAAAAGAACGCAAGTTCCAATTTTAGACACTATGTATTTTTTTTGTTTAATATATTTGTATGAATGTCTTTGTCTTATTTCAATGATATATTGTTCTTGACATATCAAATACTTTTTTAATACATAAGTTGTATTAAAAGTATTTTATTTTTATTGTAAATCTTCATATCAGACTATTATATATCGTAAAAAAATTGTATAAAAGTAGAACAAAAAATATGTTATGTATATAGGGTTGCAAACAAATAGAGCCGCTCGTGAACAATTCGCGATCGACTTGTATAAATTTGACTCAAACTCGGTTCATTTAATAAATGTGTTGTTCATGAACACTAATATTGGTTCGAATGTTAAACGAGCATAACTCGTATAATTTCGACTCGATTCGATTTAGGCTCATGAACAATATTCGTATAAACTCGATTCGACTCGTTTTGAGCTCATCACAATACTCGTGATATTTATATATATTTACATATATACTTACATATATTCTTTTATTATATATATTTTATATGCTATATATATTATTTTTGATACTTTGTATAAGTAATATATGTTGTTATTTTAAGTTTATGTATAAGTAACATGTTTTATTATTTTACAATAATAATGTATTAAGTTCATAAAAAATTTATTGAGTCAAATATAAAATGTTTATAAAAATAAATAACTCTAATTGATTGTGACACTTTCGTAACTAATCATATTTTGATTATTTGGCCATATTTAATATTATATCAAGGATAATTGAATACTTTAATATTAAATTAATAGCTTTATTATGTAATTTTTTAAATGACTTTAATGTATTAGGCATTCTTGATGCCATATGTATTGGAAAGTGATAATGAATTAATGTTACATTGATATTTGATAGGCTTATATTTTAGTACGTGTATATGGCTCATATTAAGTTAAAATTGATTAAGAGAAATAATCTCATTTATTTATCAAAAAATAAATAAAAAATCTCATTTGTGCTTGAGCCACCAAAAAAAAAAAAATTTGTGGATCAAATTTAAACCGAGCTTGTATCAACTCATATATTTTTTGTACTTGTGTTCGATTCAAGTTCAATCATCATTTATATTAAACGAATTGAGCTCGATCAGAAAGTTTCAATATTTTTTGAGCTCGAGTCAAGTTCAAGCAGATATATATGCTAAACGAGCTCTTGGTCCCCTATTCGAATTCGACTCAATTCGGTTCATTTGCAGCCCTATATGTATATTTTTCTAATTTTGTTTGGCCCCCTAGAGTAGATCCCTGGCTTCGTCACTGGCACTCTCCCTTTGTTTTCTGCATAAACCAAGCCATTGGATCTTAGAAAAACCATTTTATACCTCTTATGTTATCTAATCTATAAGAAATTGTAGGATGCTCAAGGTGATTATAGTTTCATGCATAGATCAAGTAGGAATTATGGCAATGAGGTTCTAATTTCGTATGTATAATGCTGTTATTGGATAGGAATGATCAGAAGAGAGTGCAACTTGATTCTGTAAAGTTGGATATGTGAACGGATATCAGTCAAAAGTCTTAATTTCTGCAATAGGATAGTCTCTGTGTGCGTGTATATGATCTCATTGAAGAAGATTGTTGGCATGAATCTCTTAGTTAGATGAGTAATACTACGTACAGACGTGAAGTATGCAAGTATCATGAAGTTATTTCGATCATAACTTTGCTTCCTTCAGTTCGAACTTGAGTGGGATATTGGTACTCTTCTCCAAGGATCACTAGCCACGAATACATCATGATCATCAGTCGTTGTCGCTGGCTTCTGCAGATGCTTGTCTCTCATAAAAACTCTTTGTTTCATGATAGCCTTTTCCTTTACATATAACTTAGTAGCTACTTGAGTAACATCAACCAACATTTCGAACGAAGAACTTGGGCCCTGAACATACCAACCCACAAAATCTTCAGAACTCAACATGAACGTGTTGTGCCTCTAGCCTGTCCAAAATCACATAAGACGATATTTAAGTGGTTCAACAATTTGCCTATGCCTCTCACACGTCCTTTATCTCTCTGTTTTGCCCCCACACAGTTTACATATATAAACTCTCCTTTTATAAGAGAAGCCATAAGGGACAAACACCCACAATTCTTGACCAAGAGGAAGGCTTCTTTCAGTGCAGCAATTTATGGTCAATGACTCAATGTTTGCTGCCAGAGAATTGGGGTATCCTAATATGAACAAGGGACTTTCAGCGGGTGGGTGGCTACACATGAGGAGATGGCTGCACATGGGCATGCATACTTGGGGGGATTCCAACAATCAGCCCCTCCGCCCAAGTATGCCATACTAGGTTGCTTACAAACTGAACCATTCTTTAGATGAATGCACCTCCTTCATTGACATGAGAGACTTCCGCTATCGAATCGGCTCTAAGGCTCCAATGCACCCGAGGGTGCTCAGTAGTGTACAATTTTGATCAAGTCCAGTTGGAACTTGATCCCTGTGACGACCTTTGTCAACATATCTGCTGGATTATCTTCAGTGCCAATCTTCTGAAGTTTGATGTCCTCTACTTCTAATACTTCATGTACAAAGTGAAATCAGGCATCTATGTATTTTGTTCGAGAGTGATACACTTGATTCTTGGCCAAATGAATTGCACTTTGACTATCATAGTAAATGGTAACCTCTTGCTGCTTAAAGCCCAAGTCTGTTACCAGTCCTTGCAACCAAATGGCTTCTATCACGGCTTCTGTTACAGCCATATATTTAGCCTCCATGGATGATAGTGCAATTTTAGACTGCAAATTTGATCGCTGACTAACTGGTCCTCTAGCCATAGTGAACACCTATTCAGTTGTCGATCGACATTTGTCAAGATCACCTGCATAGTCTGAGTCAACATATCCAGTTACTAAACTATCTTCACTTTTCTCGAACTTCAAACCAATATCTACGGTCCCTAAAATATACCGTAGAATCCATTTAGCTGCATGCCAATGAGCATTTCAAAGATTATGCATATAGCGACTAACTAAGCTAACGACCTGAGAGATATCAGGTCGTGTACACACCATGACATACATTAAGCTTCCAACAATACTTGCATATAGGACATTTTTCATGTAGTCTCACTCTTCATCATCTTTAGGAGACTGCAAAGCAATGGGTTTGAAATATGGGGCCATTGGAGTACTCACCGGCTTCGTCTTCGAGTCCATGTTGAAGCATTGCAGTATTCTCTTCAAATACTGCTTCTGAGTAAGATAAACTGTACATTTCACCCTATCTCTGCTGATCTTCATCCCTAATATTTTTCGTGCTTCTCCAAGATCTTTCATTTCAAATTCATGACTTAACTGAGTTTTTAAACGATTTATCTTCTCCTTGCTTTTACATGCAATTAACATATCATCTACATATAAAAGCAAATAAATGAAAGATCCATTTGTAAGTTTTCCGAAATATACGCAATGATCGTATTGGCAATGAGTCTATTTCAGATCCATCATAAATCGGTCGAAACGCTTGTACCATTGTCGAGGTGATTGCTTCAAGCCATAGAGAGTCTTCTTCAGACTGCAGACCCATTTTTCTTTACCAGCTTACTTAAAACCTTCTGGTTGAGACAGATAAATCTCCTCTTGTAGATTACCATGTAAGAAAGTTGTCTTCACATCAAGCTATACTAACTCAAGATCATTTTGTGCAACCAAATCTAACAATATCTAAATGGATGAATGTTTCACAACAAGAGAGAATACTTCACTATTGTCAATTCCCTCTGTCTGAGCGTAGTCCTTGGCTACCAACCTAGCTTTGTATCGTATTCCATTTTTAGCAACTTGATCATATTTCTGATTAAAGATCCACTTATAGCCAATTGACTTCTTTCTTTGTAGAAATGGCACAAGCTCCCAAGTCTGGTTTTGGTGAAGAGACTACTTCTCCTCATTCATCGCCTTTGTCCATTCAACTTGTTCACTGGACTATATGGCTTCTCTGTAAGTGGTTTGGATCTCACCCACTTCAGCTAGTAGTGCATATGTCACATAGTCTACAAAACATGTCAGTACACGTTTCTCTTGTCTCAGTCTGTTGGTTGCGATTGATTCGGGTTGACGTGGAGGTACTGTGATTGAACTATCAACCTCATCTTGTCCATGCTCTCCATCTGTGTCTCCTGAATCCTTTGAAGTAGTAAACTTCACCTTCTGCGAATCACCGGGTGTTTCACCATTATGGCTGCCTTCATTGGAATCTTTATGCTTATGTGACTTACGCATCTCAGATTCGTTGAATGTAATATCTCTACTGATGATTACATTTTTTATACTCTATGCACCAGAGTCTATACCCTTTTACACCAATATTAAAGCCTAAGAATTTTACTTTCTTAGCTCTAGGATCAAGCTTACTTTCTTTAGCATGATAGTAAGCAGGACATCCAAAAAGGTGTAAAGAGTCATAATTAGTAGCATGTGTACCTTTCCACATTTCAATGAGTGTCTTCTTGTCATTGGCTACTGCGGGTAGTTGGTTGATGAGGTGGCAGGCATATGTCATAGCTTCAGTTCAAAATTGTTTACTGAATTCAGCATCCAGTAACATACATCGCGCTTTCTCTAGCAAAGTACGATTCATCCATTCTGCCACACCATTTTGCTGCGGTGTTCCTCGTACTGTAAAGTGTCTGACAATTCCCTCTCTCTGGCATACTTCCATGAAATGGTCTAAAGTATACTCATCTCCATTATCAGATTTGAGCCACTTGATTTTTCTATCGGTCTGAGTCTCAATCATTTTCTTCCAAACAAGGAAGATGTTCAGCACTTCATCTTTATTCTTCATTGTATACACCCACACATGACGAGAATAATCATCTACAAAAGTTACAAACCAATACTTACCTCCCAAATATGCATTTTTGGTAGGTCTCCAAATATCAAAGTGTACATAGTCAAGTATCCCTTGTGTATTGTGTACAACAGTTTCGAAATTGATCCACCTCTGCTTCCCCAATACACAGTGCTCACAGAAAGATAATTTACCAATCTTGGCACCTTTGAGTAAGCCTTGCTTCACTAGTGGTTGCAAAACTTTTTCTCCAGCGTGTCCCATACGCATATGCTAAAGGCTGGTGGTGTCAGTATCAGTCTCATTTAGCTTCTCACAGCATATGAAAGCTCTTCTATCAACAATACTTCCTTGCAAGAAGTACAAGTTTCCTCGCCTCAAACTCTTCATAGCCACCTGAACTCTCATTATTACTTTGAGAGTTCTGTTTTCAATAGTGATTTTGAATCATTTTAATCCAGAGATCCAAGTAAGATGAGATTCTTCCGCAAGTCCGAAACCTACCGAACTTCTATTAGAGTCTTGACGCTTCCATCGGGCAGCTTCAACCAAATGCTACCTATTCTCTGAGTCTTACAGGCACTTTCATTGCTCATAAGTACTACTCCACCCTCAATCTTTGGGAAGTCAGTAAACCAGTTCTGATTAGGACACATATGATAGGTACATCCGGAATCTATAATCTATTCATCGAAATGACAAATGGATGATGAACTTGTCAAGGCAAAGTCTGATTCTTCATCTATGTCCATGATATTGACTATGGTGGGTTGATTTTTCTGTTGTCCCTTCAGCTTGAGACAATCCTTCTTCCAGTGTCCTTTGTTGTGACAAAATGAACACTCGTCTCTGGCGAGTTTTCACCCGACTGATGAACCACGTGATGTGGTCCAAGTTTTCGATTGCAAACCTTTCTTCTTTCCCGGATATCTTGTCTGTGATCTCCCCCTTACTGTTAATGCTTCACTTGATGTATCTAGCTGTACCTACTTATCTTTTATACGATACTCATTGCTAATTAAAGAACTAGATACATTGTCAAAACTAATTTTTTTCATTCCCATACAATAGTGTAGTAATTAAATGCTCATATGTATCAGGTAAGGAATTTAATAACAGTAAAGCCTTGTCTTCATCTTGGATTTCAACATCCAAGTTTAATAAATTAGCAACAATTTGATTGTAACTATTGATGTGTTCAGACATATAAATACCTTCACGAAACTAGAATCTGAAGAGCTTTTTCTTCAAGTGCAAACAGCTCTCAATGCTCTTCTTCATGAACTTATCTTCCAATTTATGCCAAAGTTCACTTGCATTTGTCTCTCTCATGACAAAGTACTTCTGATCTTTGGTAAGACACAACCGGATTGTACTACAAGCTTGTGTATTAAGTTTCCTCCAATCCTTTTCGGTCATATCAACTGGTTTTTCTTCTAATGCAATATCCAACTATTGTTGGATCAAAACGTCCATAACTTCACACTGTCATATGCCCAAGTTGTTTGTTTCATCAAACTTCTCAACTTCAAACTTGGCATTCAAAACTGTGGATTTACACCCAAAGCTACTGGCATTTTCAAAGCTACTGGTATTTTCAGAGCTCCTATCTCCTCCAGAACCTTCCATATGAATTTTAAATGATTTACACAACAAATTTTAAAATTCTAACCGTACAGATGAGTTTGGAATGATCCAAATAGTTAGGAAGCACTATTTGACCGTTGAAATTGAACTCGAAATGGCTTATATCAAGCCAACAAGGATCTGGAAAAATGGACAGTGCTGATCATCTGGTGCGTGAAATACACCCGCCGAGGGCTTCAGGGTGCGTGGGCGCGTGGGGCACTTGGGGGCTCTTGCTCTTCAGTCATCTTTAACCTCCAGCTGCAAGTAAGGCGCGTGGACTCACTCTCCTACTTTTCGAGGCGCGTGTGAGCTCTTCCAACCTCCATTTTCGATTCCGTTCATCGTAACGGATTCATCTTGACGCAAGGAACACCCTAGAGTTGTCAAAAGTTGATTTCGATCAACTTGATTTTTGGACAATGCAAACCAAAGCTCTAATACCAATTGTTGAACCTCTGGTCTGTCCAAAATCACACAAGACGATATTTAAGTGGTTCCGCAATTTGCCTATGTCCACTGAAGCCAAAATTCACTATGTTTGTATAAGTTTACAAACATTCAACAATTCCTCTCACATGTCCTCTATCTCTCTGTTTTGCCCCCACACAATTTACACATATGAGCTCTCCTTTTATAGGAGAAGCCATAGGGAACAAACGCCCACAATTCTTGACCAAGAGGAAGGCTTCTTTCGGTGCATCAATTTCTGGTCAATGTTTGCTGCCTGAGAATTGGGGTATCCTAATATGGAAAAGGGACTTTCGGTGGGTGAGTGGCTACACATGAGGAGATGGTTGCACATGGACATGCATACTTGGGAGGATTTCAATAAAATGGCGTATTCTCCATGATCAACTCCATTCTTTCTTCTAATTCTCCGAGATTTTCAGAATGAAGGCTACATGTAGGAACTCTAGCTCTCTCTCTCTCTCTGATCTATATATATAGGTGTTGAAACTTTATTATTGCTGCATACCTGTACTATTTCTTACGGGTTTAACTCCTAGTATTATAGGTGTTTAACTTTAATATTTGACGCAAACATTGCAGCTCATATAATGATCAAATTTGGATTAATTACACCTAGTTGCAATTCGTGAGGATAATTTTGTGACTCGGTTTCGAATGTGCTTCCAAGTGTAGAAGTGTCAAGTTGTATCAAGGATAAGTCCAGGATCGTATTCCACAGGGACAAAGGGTTATCAAAGCGTATAAGAGATTTGTGAGTAACAAATGAATCGAGTATGAGAGATAAAAATAAAATTAAAATGCAATGCAAAAAATAATAGAAATTGAAATTAGAGTTTCTGATCAAAAAGGAAAATTAACAAACACTTGGGTTGGGTATGAGACTCTTTTTATTTCGGATTCTAGATAATTTCTCGATTAACAATCCAATCAAGGTATTGATAATCGGAAGATAAGAAGTTAAGCTCAAGTTTTTGCAATATTTTCTCAAGAAATTCTCTACTTTACTAGCCAAACTTACATTTACAATCAATCGAAAGAAGCCTTGATAATTTCAAACTTTTGTTGTGCCTTACGTCAACAATAAAACCAGAGCAAGAGCCGCAATCTATTTTCCATTTAAATCTGACTAGTAACTTAGTGAAATCAACATTCAACAACAAAAATATTGCATCAAACTAGAATATAAAATAAATTAAATCTCATTCCACAACCCAAGCTTTAGAAATTAGTTACACATGATATTTTTAGTAACAAAAATTAATCTAAACAAAGCCATAAAAAAACTATGAGAAGAAATAAAAATAAATAAATAAAACTACAAACTTCACTCCGACTCGACTAAGAACTTAAACGTAGCAGGAGAGAAAAGACTCAGTTAGTCAAATGACAACTGAAATAAAAAAAAGAACGGAAACAAGAATGCTGAACCAAAGAAAAAAAAACGCTAATCACTAGTCTGTTAAAATAAAATTGCAGAAAAAAAATAATATGAAGAAGCAAGCAAGAAAGCTCCTACCTCTGTTCTGTAAAAATGAAAATAAAATGAAAGCTAAAGCTGCCGCCTCCTAAACGAGGTCTGGAACTGTCAAACAAAAAACAGAAATAAGAAACTAAACTAAAGACGTGAGAACAGAGAGTTGTTCCACCGTCCCATGAGTTCTGTAAAACGAAAGAGAAGAATACTAAGACTAAAAGCCTCAGTTTGGAGCGCCGTCCACTCCCACTCCCTACAGCAAGCAAAAAAATGTAAAACAAAAATAAAGCTGCTGCCTCCTTCCTATGGACTGGACCTCCTCTGCTTCTTTAAAGAAAATGAAGCACAAAACAAAGAGTTCCGTCTAAAAAAAATAGGAAATACAACTTAACTTCAAATGCCAAAAACGGAAAGAAGAATAAAAAAAAATGCTAAATGAATGAAGAAGAGATAAAAACCAACGTAAAAAATACAGATGCTGAACGTAAAGAAGAAATACAGAAGAAAGAAAACTTCCCGTCTGCAACGTAAAGAAAAGAAAGAGTGATCTTCCATAAGCTTCAAGCCCCCAGTATTTATAAGGTCTGTAAGCTTACAGCCAGCTCAAAAGAATGACAAAACAATGATAAAGAAAAAGAGAACTGGAGCCCCGTAGACCATGTGATTCCCTGTTCTGCTGCTTGCCATCCGTGAGTGATGATGCTCCTTTTCGTTCGGTGCTCTTTCTGCATGTGCTTCCCCGTAGATCACTCCGTAGGTTCTGGCTGTTTTGATGCATGTGTTCGGTGCCCACTTGTGTGAGCTTCCACCTTGTTCTCTCTACGTGAAACAAAAAGGATCCAATAAAATAAAGAAGCCAGTTGCTCCTTTGCGTGACATTCCATTGGATATTTTTATCTATGCATTTGCTTAAATTATTTCCTGTTATAATAGAAATAAAATTAGAATTTTTATTTCATATGAAATAATTGCATTATAAAACTTTAAAAGCACTCAAAATATTAGAATTATCAATTGACTCAAGTATTGTAATCTACTACATAATTAAGTACTTAAATCATTTTTTTATTAAACAATTCATTCACTTATATAACTTAATCAAGTAGTTTTAACATTTTATCATTTTGCATATATTATGGTTTTAATATTTCCATCGTCACAGTCTAATAATCTTCCACGTACTCTTCTTTCAGGAGTAATGTAACTTCTGTGACAAGTTATCTGTCTCTTACAACTGTGATTCTAGATTTTAACAACATCCGTATCCATGTAATTAAATCATTCGTAATTACGTAGATTAGTAGGTGTAGTTGTTCTAAGCCAATTGGACCGCAAAAGCTATTTTCTTGCGAGTACATAATTATCACGAAAGATTTTCTTTTTTATTTTTTATTTTTTAACTGTTGATGATATTATTAAAAATTTGGCTAAAAGACAAAACGAATAATAATCATTGGTCAACATCTCTCTCTCTCACTTGGTGTCTCCTTGCGTGCCCTCACCACCCTTGAAATTAATTAAGGTCATAAATCCGATTCACGTACTCCCATTTAATTAGCAGGGATTTTGATCAAAGGGTAAAGTTGTAAAGTGATTTCATCACCAAGTCCAAGTTTCATCTAATTCCTATTATTTTTGGGAGGATTAGAAACTTCTTTTAGTTTGAAAAAATGAAAACTTGGTTACTATTTTCTAATTGGTCAACTACTCTTTCGTTGTCTATTTTTTTTTTTTTTTTTTTGCCTTAACCGGTTATTTTCCTAATATGGAATGGAATAAGTTTATTTTCCTAATAGGTCTATTTGTTTTGATGATTATCGCAACACCGTATCACATTTAAAAAAACAAACTGTTTATAGGAATATATCTGGCGAACTAATTTCGCCGCAAATAAACATTCAATTTGCATGAAGTTCTGCTGCAGGTAGAGAGTCCTTTGATCCCACCTTTACAATATGTTATTTGAACGCCCAGCCTACCATACCCAAGTACTAGATCGATAAAGATATGTAGCAATGAATAGATCAAAAACTTTGATTACTTAATTAGCCCAAAGATATTATATATATATATAAGAGTTCTTCTATAGATCAGCCTACTGTTTACCGCACACCCCCACACCCTATGTGGCCTTTTTGTTTTTATTTTTTTCTTCTTTTTCTTTTTCTTACCTGCTAAAACACTCGTTTTGAGGAGAAGGGAAATTTCGAATTTGCACTCATTTCATCCTGCATTCACCCCTCCTCTGCTAAAAACCCAGGAAATCTCCCCTCATTCGAGGTTTATAAAGTGTTTCACAGTCGGTGATGGTGCCGTTGGCAAGACTTGTATGCTCATCTCCTACACTAGCAACACTTTCTCATGCTTCGTTTCTATTTGGGTTTTGCTCACTTGTGGTTTTTCTTAATTACATTGTGGAACTTATTTTCCTTCCAATTGCTCGCATCATTATAAGGGGATCGTTTCATTTTGCTTCTTGGCTTTGCAAATTGTTCCACTAGCTGTTTCCATTTCTATTGATAAAAGTATCATCTTTAGAATCGAATTCATTATCATTTGCGCTCACTTCATTCCATATATTTTTTCCCTTCAGGGGGAGGGGGCAAGGGTGGGGACTATCTTTTAAATGAATAATCAATTAATTCAAAGGAACATGATAATACTAGGAAATTTCTAAGCCTTTCCAGTTTCCAACTTCATATTCTCAATTAAAAACTCTATTATATGGTTTTAAAAACTCTCTTATTATATTTTGTGTGGAAATTTGAGAAAATTGTAATGATGAGATGAGAATTTTGAGTTTGAGATGAGAATTCTCTACCCCCAACCTGCCCTAAATAAATGATAACAAGACTGAATTGAGAAAAATGAAGAAATATCAAATGCCTTTGAGGATGGGAAGATCTAAGAGCTTCACATCAGTGGACTGAGGGCGGCTTCACGTCAAATGGACTGAGGGCTTCGTGTTGGTGGACTTAGAGACTGAGGGCTTGGGGACACCACCAGACTTAGGGACAGAGGGCTTGGGGATTGATTTCCTTATGAGGGTTGACATTGTAGTGGGAAGGGCTAAGGTCGTGCTTGGTTGAGGTCGAAGGTGGTGCTTGGCATCAAAGGATGACATTGAAGAAGACGAAGGGCTGAGGAGGGTCAAGAGAGGGCATTGAGGGCTTGGGGTCAGGGGGAACTGATTGACTGAGGGTTGAGAGACGTGCCCAGGAAACCAGTCTAGTGGTGTTAGTGAACCCGGTCCACATGTCAGGTGTGCTATGGCTACTATTAAACAGTGGCTGATGTGAAGATTATTTCTATATATATAGTAATCATGTATTTCTCATGTTTCAACTCACTAATTAAAAAGATGCTTAGTTTGAAAAATGTCTATTACAAATACAAAAGACATGAAAATGGGATTAGGAATAGGAATTGAGCCAATATTCTTAAAAGTTAAAATATCCAAATCAGTCTTTTGAATACCATCTAGATTTGCGTTTCGATTAAGGCAATGAAATGAAATACTTCAATACAGGTACCGTTTTAGGTACTATCTATACATAATAAATTAATTATATATGTATAAATTATAATTCAAAATAATATCAATACAATCCATTTGCATAAAGTCCTGCTGCTGGTAGAGTCCTTTGCTCCCACCTTTACAATATATTATTTGAATGCCCAACCCAGACATACCCAAGTACTAGATCGATAAAGATGTGTAGCAGTGAATAGACCAAAAACCTTGGTTAATTAATTAGCCCAAACATATATATATAGTGATCATGTATTTCTCATGTTTCAACTCACAAATTAAGGAGATGCTTGGTTTGCAAAATATTTATTATAAATACAAAAGACTTGACAATGGGATTAAGAATAAGAATTGAGCCAATATTCCTAAAAGTTAAAATATCTAATTCAGTCTTTTGAATACCGTCTCGATTTGCATTTCAGTTAAGGCACTAGAAGTAAATATTTCAGTACCGATACCGTTTTAGGTACCGTCTATATATAATAAATTAATTATATATGTATAAATTATATTTCAGAATAATATCGATACATTCTATTTGCATGAAGTCTTGCTACAGGTAGAGTCCTATGCTCCTACCGTTACAATATGTTATTTGAACGGCCAACCCTGCCATACCCAAGTACTAGATTGATAAATATGTGTAGCAATGAATAGATCAAAAATCTTGTTTAATTAATTAGCCAAAACATATAAATATATATATTGATCATGTATTTCTCATGGTTCGACACACTAATTAAGGAGATACTTGGTTTGCAAAATGTCTATAATAAATACAGAAGATATGAAAATGGGATTAGAAATAGGGATTTAGCCAATATTATTAAAAGTTAAAAATATCCAAATGAGTTTTTTGAATACCGTCTCGATTTGTGTTTCGGTTAAGGCAGTGGAATAAAATATTTCAGCACCGATACCGTTTTAAATTTCGTCTATATATAATAAATTAATTATATATGTATAAATTATATTTTAAAATAATATCAATACATTCCATTTGCATGAACTCCTGTTGCAGGTAGAGTTTTTTGCTCCCACCGTTACAATATGTTAGTTGAAATTGAAACCCTACCATACCCACGTGCTATATCGATAAAGATGTGTATCAATGAATAGACCAAAAATCTTGGTTAATTAATTAACCCAAATATATATATATATAGTGATAATGTATTTCTCATACTTCGACTCACTAATTAAAGAGATGTTTGGTTTGCAAAATGTCTATTTTAGGTACAAAAGACATGAAAATGGGATTAGGAATTGGAATTGAGTCAATATTCTTATAAGTTTAAATATCCAAATCAGCCTTTTGAATACCGTCTTGATTTACGTTTCGGTTATGCCACTGAAATGAAATATTTCAGTACCGATATCGTTTTAGGTACTGTCTATATATAATAAATTAATTATATATGTGTAAATTATAATTCAAAATAATATCAATACATTCCATTTGCATGAAGTCCTGCTGCTGGTAGAGTCCTTTGCTTCCACCGTTACAATACGTTATTTGAATGTCCAGCCCTGCCATACCAAAGTACTAGATCGATAAAAATGTGTAGCATTGAATAGATCAAAAACCTTGGTTAATTAATTAACTCAAACATATATATATATATATAGTGATCTTATATTTCTCATGTTTCGACTTACTAGTTAAGGATATACTTGGTTTGCAAAATGTATATTATAAATACAAAAGACATAAAAATGAGATTAGGAATAGGAATTGAGCCAATATTCTTAAAAGTTAAAATATCCAAATCAGTCTTTTGAATACCATCTCGATTTACGTTTCGGTTATGCCACTAGAATGAAATATTTCAGTACTGATATCGTTTTAAGTATTGTTTATATATAAGAAATTAATTGTATATGTATAAATTATATTTCAAAATAATATCAATATATTCCATTTGCATGAAGTCCTGCTGCTGGTAGGGTCCTTTGCTCCCACCGTTACAATACGTTATTTGAATGCCTAGCCCTGCCATACCCACGTACTAGATCAATAAAGATTTATAGCAATGAATAGATCAAAAACCTTCGTTAATTAATTAGCTCAAATATATATATATAGTGATCATCTATTTCTCATGCTTCGACTCACTAATCAAGGAAATGCTTGGTTTGCAAAATGTCTATTTTAAATACAAAAGACATGAAAATAGGATTAGGAATAGGAATTGAGCCCATATTCTTAAAAGTTAAAATATCCAAATCAGTTTTTGAATACGATCTTGATTTACATTTCGGTTAAGGCAATTGAATGAAATACTTCAATACCGGTACCATTTTTCGTATCGTCTATATATAATAAATTAATTATATATGTATAAATTATAATTCAAAATAATATCAATACAATCCATTTGCAAGAAGTCCTACTGCTGGTAGAGTCCCTTCCTCCCACCACTACAATATGTTATTTGAATGCCCAACCCTACCATACCCAAGTACTAGACTGATAAAGATCTGTAGTAATGAATAGACCAAAAACCTTGTTTAATTTATTAATCCAAACATATATATATATATAGTGATCATGTATTTCACATGCTTCAACTCACTAATTAAGGAGATACTTTGTTTGCAAAATGTCTATTTTAGATACAAAAGACATGAAAATGAGATTATGAATTGGAATTGAGTCAATATTCTTAAAAGTTTAAATATCCAAATCAGTCTTTTGAAAACCTTCTCGATTCACGTTTCGGTTATGGCACTGAAATGAAATATTTCAATACCGGTACCGTTTTATGTACCGTCTATATATAGTAAATTAATTATATATGTATAAATTATATTTCAACATAATATCAATACATTCCATTTGCATGAAGTCCTGTTGCTTGTAGAGTCCTTTGTACCCACCGTTATTATATGTTATTTGAACACCCAACCTTGCCATACCCAAGTACTGATCGATAAAGATGTGTAGTAATGAATAGATCAAAAACCTTGGTTAATTAATTCGTCCAAACAATATATATATATATATATATATAATGATCATGTATTTCACATGCTTTGACTCACTAATTAAGGAAATGCTTGGTTTGCAAAATGTTTATTTTAGATACATAAGACATGAAAATAGGATTAGGAATTGGAATTGAGTCAATATTCTTAAAAGTTAAAAATATCCAAATCAGTCTTTTGAATACCGTCTCAATTTACGTTTCGATTATAGCACTGGAATGAAATATTTCAGTACCAGTACCGTTTTAGGTATCGTATATATATAATAAATTAATTATATATGTATAAATTATATTTCAAAATAATATCAATACATTTCATTTGCATGAAGTCTTGCTGCTGGTAGAGTTCTTTGCTCTTATCGTTACTGTTATTTGAAAGCCCAACCTCGCCATACCCAAGTACTACACCGATAAATATGTGTAGCACTGAATAGACCAAAAACATTGGTTAATTAATTAGCCCAAACATATATATATATATATATATAGTGATCATGTATTTCACATGCTGGAACTCACTAATTAAGGAGATGCTTGGTTTGCAAAATGCTTATTTTAGATACAAAAGACATGAAAATGGGATTAGGAATGGGAATTGAGCCAATATTTTTAAATATTAAAATATCCAAATCAGTCTTTTGAACACTGTCTCATTTACGTTTCAGTTATGGCACTGGAATGAAATATTTCAGTACCGGTACCGTCTATATATAATAAATTAATTATATAGGTATAAATTATATTTCAGAATAATATCGATACATTCTATTTGCATGAAGTCCTGCTACAGGTAGAGTCCTATGCTCCTACCATTACAATATGTTATTTGAACAGCCAACCCTGCCATACCCAAGTACTAGATTGATAAATATGTGTAGCAATGAATAGATCAAAAATCTTGGTTAATTAATTATCCCAAACATATAAATATATATATATATATATATATATATTGATCATGTATTTCTCATGGTTCGACTCACTAATTAAGGAGATGCTTTGTTTGCAAAATGTCTAATATAAATACAAAATACATGAAAATGGGATTAGAAATAGGTATTTAGCCATTATTATTAAAAGTTAAAATATCCACATCAGTCTTTTGAATACCGTCTCAATTTTCGTTTCGGTTAAGGTAATGGAATGAAATACTTCAATACCGGTATCCTTTTTGGTACCGTCTATATATAATAAATTAATTATATGTGTAAATTATAATTCAAAATAATATCAATACAATCCATTTGCATATACTCCTGAAGCAGGTAGAGTCTTTTGCTCCCACCGTTACAATTTGTTATTTGAATGTCCAATCTTGCCATACCCAAATACTAGATCGATAAAAATGTGTATCAATGAATAGACCAAAAATCCTATTTAATTAATTAGTCCAAACATATATATATATAGTGATCATGTATTTCACATGCTTCGACTCACTAATTAAGGAGATGCTTGGTTTGCAAAATGTCTATTTTAAATACAAAAGACTTGAAAATGGGATTAGGAATTGGAATTGAGTCAATATTCTTAAAAGTTTAAATATCCAAATCAGTCTTTTAAATCCCTTCTCGATTTACATTTCGGTTGTGGCACTAGAATGAAAATTTTCAAAACCGGTACTGTTTTAGGTACCGTCTATATATAATAAAAATTTATTTTATATCTATAAATTATAATTCAAAATAATATCCATACATTCCATTTGGATGAAGTCTTGCTGCTGGTAGAGTCCTTTACTCCCACCGTTACAATATGTTATTTGAACCCCCAACCCTGTCATACCCAATTACTAGATCGATAAAGATATGTAGCAATGAATAGACCAAAAACCTTGGTTAATTAATTAGTCCAAACATATATATAGTGATCATGTATTTCACATGTTTCGCTCACTAGTTAAGAAGATGCTTGGTTTGCAAAATATCTATTTTAAATACAAAAGAAATGAAAATGGGATTAGGAATTGGAATTGAATCAATATTCTTAAAACTTTAAATATCCAATTCAGTCTTTTGAATACCGTCTCGATTTACATTTCGGTTATGACATTGAAATGAAACATTTCAGTACCGGTAATGTTTTAAGTACTGCCGATATATAATAAATTAATTATATATGTATAGATTATATTTCAAAACAATATCAATAATTCCATTTGCATGAAGTCCTGCTTCTGGTAGAGTTCTTGACTTCCACCGTTACAATATGTTATTTGAACGCCCAAACCTGCCATACCCAAGTACTGGATAGATAAAGATGTGTAGTAATGAATAAACCAAAAACCTTGGTTAATTAATTAGCCCAAACATATATATATTGATCATGTATTTCTTATGTTTTGACTCACTAATTAAGGAGATGCTTGGTTTGCAAAATATCTATTATAAATACAAAAGACATGAAAATGAGATTAGAAATAGGAAATGACCCAATATTCTTAAAAGTTAAAATATCAAAATCAGTCTTTTGAATACCATCTTGATTTACGTTTTAGTTATGGCATTGTAATGAAATATTTCAGTACCAATACCGTTTTAGGTACTGTCTATATATAATAAATTAATCATATATGTATAAATTATATTTCAAAATAATATCAATACATTACATTTGCATGAAGTCCTGCTGTAGGTAGAGTCCTTTGTCCCCACTGTAACAATATGTTATTTGAACGTCCAATCCTGCCATACCCAAGTACTAGATTGATAAAGATGTGTCGCATTGAATAGAACACAAACACTAGTTAATTAATTAGCCCAAACATATATATATATATATATATAGTGATCATGTATTTCTTATGTATCGACTCACTGATTAAGGAGATGCTTGGTTTGTAAAATATCTATTATAAATACAAAAGACATGAAAATGGGATTAGAAATAGGAATTGAGGCAATATTCTTAAAAGTTAGAATATCCAAATCAGTCTTTTGAATACCATCTCGATTTGCGTTTCGGTTAAGGCACTGAAATGAAATGTTTCAGTACCGGTATTGCTTTAGGTACCATCTATATATAATAAATTAATTATATATATAAATTATATTTCAAAATGATATCAATATGTTCCATTTGCATGAAGTCCTACTGTAGGTAGAGTCCTTTGCTTTCACTGTTACAATATATTATTTGAACGTCCAACCTTGCCGTACCCAAGTACTAGATCGATAAAGATGTGTCGCATTGAATAGAACAAAAGCACTGGTTAAATAGTTCGCCCAAACATATATATATAGTGATCATGTATTTCTCTTGTTTCGACTCACTAATTAAGGAGATGTTTGGTTTACAAACTGTCTATTATAAATACAAAATACATGAAAATGAGATGAGGAATAAGAATTGGGCTAATATTCTTAAAAGTTAAAATATCCAAATCAATCTTTTGAATATCGTCTCCGTCTGCGTTTGGTTTAAGGCGCTAAAATAAAATGTTTCAGTACCGGTATTGTTTTAGATACCGTCTATATATAATTAATTAATTATATATGTATAAATTGTATTTCAAAATAATATCAATGTAAGTTCTAAATAGTTAAAATACATATTTATAAAATTTAATAATACTTCTAAAAAAATTATCTTCAGATATGAAAATTGGAGTGAAAATTATGAAAAAAATCAGAATTTTTACATTAATTACAAAATTTTACTAATTTTGGCCTATATCGGTACAACCAGTACACTAAAAACCGCTCGGTATTGACTGAAGTACATCGGTATGGCTAAAATTTGATTTGATACGAAATATATGCATTTTCTGTATCAGTTACTATTCTGGTACGAGAAATACCCGTATGAAATTCAAAACTTTTATCAAAATCCTTCATTCTTAGTATTTTAAAAATAAAAAAAACATTGTGGTCGGCCACCTATCAAATCCCATGCACAAGGGTGGCATCACCCCACCCTAGTCGATGGGGTGGCTGTGGCTGCTGTCCCTGTAATAGCCAAAGCGGATGCCTCAGTCCATCATCGTGGCAAGGGCCGGAACCACGTTGACGGGTCGGGGGGCCACTGCTGCTCCCCCCAATTTTTTATTTTTTCAAAGACCTTTTTTAGTACATAGTTTTGTTGAAGATACACTCGGTATAAAGATAATTTGGCCCTTAAAAATTTTCAAAAATATTACTAATTAGTACGTTGTTTTCCAGTTTTCTTTTATTTTCTCAACAATCTTTTTATACTTGTGCCTATTTTTTTTCTTTTTTTTGCCATTTATAAATCTCACATTCTCACATTGATTTTTTTTTTATTCTCCTCATGACTCGTATAAAATTAGCAAAAAATTTTCTGGATATCTTTTTACAAGCATTGTTGAGAAGTTTTCTAATTTCTCAACGCTGTCCAACCACAAGGATGAAGAGGCACTGTGTTCTTCATTATTTGGTTCACCAAATTATACTTTCTTTGGTCCTTGTAGATGTCAAACTTGCCTTTTCCAGGGCCTAGCACCCAAAGATGGTGCCCGTGGAGATGCCATGGATGAGTCTCACTATCTTTTTCCCTCATCGTGTTTGCATTTTTCAGAATAATATCTACTGTGGTGTTGAAAAGTAATCGGTAGGATGGCATTGCTAGAAGTTGCGTTTGAGTTGTTGTGCTTGCTATAAATGTCGTAGTTCTTGAAGTCGTACCCTGTAGGTGGAGTCGTCTGCTCGAACACATGGTGCAAGTTTAGCTTAAGTGCAACAAGGTAAGGGGTGTGGGGGAGGTTGAATGAGACATTATTTATAGTCCAACGACGATGACCATCTATGGTATTTTGCGTGCTGAGAAACACCATGACTATCTGATGTTGGGGGAGGGGTGTGGATGTAACTATGGTGAGACTTGATGGATTGACTTTGAGCCAACAGTGTCATTCCAAAAAGGGCCAGCTGCCGAAACCGTCAGAGGGGATAGCCGTGGATGGTTCAGGTAGTAGTTGAGAATGGCTAAGTCGGCGGGGGCTGTAGGAGGCGGGCGGCTAACCACATCTGTTGTCATCCAATAATTTCTTGAAGGGTCATCCAATATTATGACCCAGCTAATGAAAGGAAAATGTCACATTTAATGATTTTTTATTTATTTATAATTAATGTGATAGTGGTACTTCATAAAAAATATAATATTTTTTAATCTTGATGTTTACATGCATTGCCCTCTATTTAAAATATAATTATATATATAAAAACAATTTATGAAAGGGATCGATTTATAATTACCCTAAATATTTCATTACCATCCACGTCCCTACTTGACGTTAGCCTTATCTATTGTTGGCTCGTCTGTATCTTCAATAGTTTGTATTTATGATTCTGAAACCTTTTAAATATTAATTTGTGGTCAATCAAAAGAGATTCAAGAGGTTTTTTTTTTGTTTTTTTTTAAGTTGTTTGAAGCTGATGATCATGATGCTCATGAAATTTACCTCTATTTCAAAACCAAGAGATCAGTATAGAGCAGTTAAGCTAGCGATCCTTAGTCGATACGTTTTCCCCGGGATTACTGTTATTACATAAGGAGAGCATTCTGGGTTTGATTCATTACAAACCCAGGATGGACTACTGGCAACAGTACTAGAGCAGCTAAATTTTCCTTTTCCTTGAATCAGAAGTGACTTCAAATTGATAAAAAGCGAAAGCCATTAGACAAAGCAAGAACAATATTTACATGACAGTAATGCTAACTCGATCTATAATTTGTTAAATATATACCTGAGGCTCCCCAGCCCAGATAAAATTAGTGGTAGGCAAAGACAAGAAACTGAGAGTCTTGAAAAGAACAAACAAAATGGAAATATTAAAGCCAACTGCAAGGGTTTTTAGGCCACTGAACTTAAGCTATCGACCTTAAACTGGTATTTGAAATTAAAGTCTCCTCAGGCAATATCGGGCACCGAATCACCCCCTGTTCCATCACTCCAGGGTGTTTCACGCTACAACAAGTTAAACAGATGCCTAAGCATTGTTAAAAAAACAAAACAAATTAAACAGATTATTCATATATAAAATATGTAAACTAGTCATACCTGTCGCATTCCATGCCAATGGATTGCAAGGTTTTCTATAGTCAGGCTGTTCTTAACCTCGACAATAATGGTATCGTTTTCGTGGGCTACGATTGTGGTTCCTGGAGTTCTCTCATTGATCGTTTTCCTGGAGTACAAGTCCCTGTTAAATATTTTCATATGACGATTAATTATCAGATGTTTGATTTTTTATAATCCATGATATTAAAATAATAACAATTAGAAACTGTACCTCCCTCCATTATAATTTGATAATAAATTTGACTTGACCATGAGATAATGATTACCTTAACAAATTTACCTCCGAATGTATCTCGATGGCTAGAGACACAATAATATTGTATGTGAAAACCCAGCTTTAACCCCTTAGTGCTATTTATAGACTTTTGACCATCATGAAATTTAGAGACTTTGTGTCTCACTGTGATTAGGTATAAAGGTATTCTAGTCTCACTGTAACTCATTTAAATTAAGTGATAAAATTGAGCTAATTTAAACCAATTAAATATGGGTACGTGGGGTATAGAGTTTAAATAAAACTCTTACAATCCCTAATTGTTACAAGAAGTTAGTTATAATGATAACTGGCGGCTTCTTGTAGCAATCAAGGAATTGTACTTGTATTTCACGTCCCATTTGTAATGCTGAATTCTGGCCTTAGTAGTTTGAGAGTAGTACTACAAATAAGTGAAGAGATACAAACCTAGAAACTTCAACATAAATCTTCTGCATTGCAAAAGGCCGGCCTGCGGCCATGCCTTGAAATCATGTTTGTTTTTGTAAAATTCTGTAACTTGAAGAATCAAGAACAGAGAACTAGAAATATGGAAGAAAATTTGAGAGAAAAACTCAATGTAAGTTTCTCATATGCATTTTATCTCATATGCATTTTAAATTAATTTAGTTGTCATTTAGAAACTTCATCATCCTTTGCTCTTTTTGTTTAGCTTCCCTTGACTTCAACTCCAAAGCTTCAATCTGAGTTTGTATATTCCAACACCCCCCCTCAAGAGGGGAATGTATATTTATCATTCCCATCTTGCGGATCAAATGATGGAAATTGAGGGAACCAAGTGGTTTAGTTAGAATGTCTACCAACTGATGTTTAGATGGAATATGAATGTTCTTGATTAAACCTTCTTGCAATTTTTCTTGGACCAAATGGCAGTCTAGTTGAATGTGCTTGGTTCTTTCATGTTGGACAGGGTTTGATGCAATTTCAGAGGCTGGTTTGCTGTCTGTATAAAGCAAAACAGCTTGTGGATAAGGGATTTTCAAGTCAGCTAGTAAGTAGATCAGCCATTGTAGTTCACATGTGGTATAGGCTAGAGCTTTGTATACAGACTCAGCTGAGGATGGACTAACTGTTGGTTGTTTCTTTGATTTCCATGATATAAGAGAATCGCCAAGGAACACTATGAAGCCAGTAACACTTTTTCTGGTATCGATGCAGCCACCCCAATCACTATCTAGGTAGGCTTTTAGATGAAGAGGTGAATGAGCAGATAGAAATATTCCTGGCCCTGGTGTTGCTTTGATATATCTGAGAACCCTTTCAGCAGCTTGGAGATGATCACTACTAGGATGAGCCATGAATTGACTTAGTGCTTGTACTGAGTAGGATATGTCAAGTCTAGTTATAGTGAGATATAATAACCGACCCACTAATCTTCTATATTGTGCAAGATCAGAAAAAGGAGGTGATGAGTCATTGGCACTCAGCTTAAGTGTAGATTCCATAGGAAATGCCACAGGTTTACAACCTGAAAATCCACTATCTTGCAAGATATCTAAGGTATATTTTCGTTGGCACAAGGTTATGCCTTTGGTTGATCGAGCCACTTCAATCCCCAAGAAATACTTTAGTTCTCCCTAGTCTTTGATAGTAAAAGAGTCATGTAAGAACTTTTTGACGGTGAGTATAGCATCAAGATTATTAGAGGCAAGAATCACATCATCAACATAAATCAAAAGTGCTATAAAACTGTTTGAATTATGCTTGATGAATAGAGATAAATCAGACTTCCCTTGAATAAAACCAAACTGAAGTAGAGAGGATGACAGCTTGGAAAACCTCTGTCTTGAGGTCTGCTTTAGACCATATAGGCTCTTTTTGAGTTTGTAAACTCTCGGATCAGTTGGTGAGGAGTACCCTGGTGGCAGTTGCATATAGACCTATTCATTTAAATCTCTATGGAGAAAAGCATTGTTTACATCAAGTTGATGTAAATGCCAATTCTTAATGGCAGCAATGAATAACAAAGTTCTCACTGTTGTCATTTTAGCTATAGGTGAGAATGTGTCAAAAAAATCAAGACCTTCTTGTTGGGTGTAGCCTTTTGCTACTAATTTAGCCTTGTATCTATCAATTGTGCCATCAACCTTGAATTTAACACGATATACCCACTTACATCCAATTGCAGTCTTATTAGGAGGTAATATTGCAAGTTCCCATGTTTTATTTAATTCAAGAGCTTTTATCTCATCTAACATGGCTGCTTGCCATTGTGGGTAAGAATTAGCTTGCTTGAAGGTCTTAGGTTCAAAAGTAGATGACAAGGCAGAAGTAAAAGTTGCATGTTTAGGAGATAGTTTATGTGTTGAAAGAAGCTGAGCAAGAGAGTATGGCTTACCAGATGAAGGAATGCAGCAACTGAAGGATTTTTGAAATGTTGAAGCAGATTGAGCCATATTACCACAATGAAATTGCTGCAGATATGAAGGAGGATTCCTTATTCTTTCATATCTTCGAAGGCTTACAATTTTAGGATTAATATGTGAAATGACAGGTGCTAAAGTTTCAGGAGATGAATTTTGTGAAATAATAGGTGTTGGAGTGTCAGAAGATAGATTTTGTGAAGTAATAGATTCTAGAATTTCAGAAGATAGATTTTGTGAAGTGATGGGTTCTGGAATTTTAGAAAATGGAGTTTGTAAAGTAATGGGTTCTAAAGTTTCAGAAGATTGATTTTGTGAAGAGGTAGGTTTTGGAATTGTAGAAGGTAGATTCTGTGAGTTAGTAGGTACTGTGAAGTCATGTATTTGAGGAAAATCAGGGAAGATAAAAGGTGTGTGAGTAGTGTTTGTAATGGAAGGAAAAACATTCTCATGAAATATCACATTTCTTGAAACAAAGATTTTAAGAGTAAGGAGATCAAGCACTTTATATCCTTTGATATTTGATGGATAACCAAGAAACAAGCATTTTGAGGCTCTTGGATGAAATTTGCCTCGACCAGTGTTGATTGTGCTGGCAAAACACAAACAACCAAAAGCTTTAAGATAGTTATATGCAGGAGATTTGTGAAAAGGGATATCATATGGTGTCTTATTGTTTAGGACAGATGAGGGGGTTCGATTTATGAGATGTGTAGCTATCAATACACATTCAGTCCAGTATGTTAAGGGCAATTTTGATTGAAAAAGGAGAGCTCTAGCAACATTTAACAAATGTTGATGCTTTCTTTCAACTCTGCCATTTTGCTCAGGAGTTTCTACACAAGATAGCTGATGTATTATACCATTTTCTTGATAAAAAGAAGGCATATTGAATTCTTCACCATTGTCTGTTCTAAGTGTTTGTATTTAAGTATTATACTAAGTCTGAGCATAAGCAATGAAGTTAGCAAGTAAGGCTCGAGTTTCTGACTTGGCTTTCATAAGAAAAAGCCAAGTGAATCGTGTATGATCATCTACAATGGTTAGAAAGAATTTATAGCCAAAATGAGAGATGGTGGAGAATCGACCCCAAATGAAAGATAGTTTCTTTTGTATAGCTAGAGGACAGATCTCACAAACAGGATTATGAGATATTTTTATAGAAGAATCAATAGAACTAATGAGTTTTAGTTTGGCAGAAGATAAATGTCCCAAACGAAAATGCCATATGTCAGGACTAATGGTAGATGTGTTGGCCAAAAAAGAGCTGTTTGAATAAGGAATTTCCTTTTGTGTAGCAGCAGAAAAGTTGATTAGGTGGTATAGACCATTTCTGACTTCAGCAAGCCCAATCATCCTCCATTGCTGAGGTCCTGCAATACACATTTGGATTGAAAGAAAAATAAAGAAACAGAATTTTCTTTAGTCAATTGGGAAGCAAAAATGAGATTGACATGAAAAGAAGAAACATAGAGAGCATTGTGTAAAACTAAATCAAGGGAGAATTTAACAGTGCTAGTAAAGATGATAGGAACTGAGTGACCATTTGGTAAATAAACTGAAGAAGATCTTGTTGGGATTTTTATAAAGGTGAACAAATGAGGAGAACAAATCATATGATCTGTTGCTCCAGTATCTAATATCCAAGGAGAATTATGATTTAAGGAGACATTATCTAAGCAAAGAATGGGATTATTACCTGATGTAGAGGCAGTATTAGCTGCAGGATTGGAATTGATAGGAGAAGTAGATAGACTATTAGCAAGAGTAATCAAATTTTGTATTTGCTCTTGAGAAAAGAACATAGATGGGTTGTTTAAGTTTTGCTCCATAGAAGATGCAATGTTTGAATTGGGCAATCGTGTAGAATTACTTCTTCCTCTAGGCCATTTCCATCCTCGTGGATAGCCTATAAGCTGGAAACACTTATCTACAAGATGTCCAGAAAATCCAAAATGGAAACAAATGACATCTGATTTGCCTTTGACTTTGTTGAATTTAACAACATTTGAAGAAGTTTGTGCTGCATTAGTTTGTGTGAATGGTTTTGCAGTAGCCATAGCATGGGAATCAAGAGGGATATGTACTGCATTAGTTAAAGAACGTTGGCTTTCTTCCTGTATCAATAAGGAGAAAAACTTGCCCATTGATGGTAATGGAGAGAGAAGCAATAGTTGGCTTCGAATTGCTGAATAAGAATCATGTAACGCAATCAAAAATTTCATGACATAGTCAGCTTGTTGTTGATCAGCAAGATTCTTCAACACTAAACAAGTACATTTTTCCATAAATCCACAATTACAAGTGGGAAGGGGACGATAACTAACATATTCATCCCATAGTGCTTTGAAAACACTAAAGTACTCAGTGATTGAACATGAGCCCTGAGAAATAGAACTCAAGGATTTTTCCAAAGCAAATACTCTTGGACCATCACTACGCAGGTATCGAATCTTTAATTCATTCCAGATGTCAGCAGCATTGTTGAAATAAAGAAGACTACCTCGAATCTCCTTTGCAATGGAATTCATTAGCCAAGAAAGCACAAGATTGTTTGCCCGTAATCAAGCAGTCTTAAGTCGAACATTAGTAGGGTTAGGTTGAGGCAAACTCCCATCGATGAAGGCAACTTTGTTCTTGACTGTGATAGCAATTGTGATGGATTGACTCCAAGCCACATAGTTTTCACCAGAAAAAATCTCAGATACAAGAAGAGCTCCAGGATTATCAGATGGATGTAGGTAGTAGTAACTTGAGGAATCATCAAAAGGATTCCCCAAAGGAGGAGAAGAATCATTGGAAGATTCTGCCATAGAAGCATAAGAAAGAAACAACAAGAATTATGGAGAAAGAATCAAGAAGAAGAAGGAGAAGGCAGCATAATGTTTATGGACAATGATGCCATGTAAAATTCTGTAACTTGAAGAATCAAGAACAGAGAACTAGAAATATGGATGAATAATGAATGTAAGCTTTGGAGAGAAAAACTCAATGTAAGTTTCTCATTAATCTGGATGAATGAATACTGAATTGATAGACTTCCTTTACATCATATCTATTTATGGACACGTATGCTAACTAACTTTGACTATTTTATCTCATATGCATTTCAACTTAATTTAGTTGTCATTTAGAAATTTCATCATCCTTTGCTCTTTTCTATTTAGCTTCCCTTGACTTCAACTCCAAAGCTTCAATCTGAATTTGTATATTCCAACAGTTTTAGGGAAAAGAACGCAAAAAGGTCTTGGACTTGTGAACCAAAATTATGGGTAACCTACAGTGATGGAGGACTGTTGTTGGATATATATATATATATATGTATGTATGTATGTATGTATATGTATGCATGATCAGTGTACGTCTAAGAGCTAGCTCGTCAAATTGTGGCTAATATGGTAATTAGATCGACAGATTCATCATAATTTCTCAGGGTAGACCATATCAGCAAAATAATTGATGCCACTTTGGAATTAGTTGTATTTTTTCCCCATAGACGAACTTAGAAAGCATTAATTAGAGGAATATGTCTACTAAAATTCCGTAATATATATGATCCATGTGGGTCGGTTTGGTTGATAACAATATACATGAATAGCTTTTATATATATATATATATATATATATATATATATATATATATATATATATGTATATCATGTCACATCTTGCATGTAATTAGCTGGTAATTTACTTCCACGACTTCAACATCTATAAATGAACAAAGATGTTCATATTCTCTCAAAAAAAAAAAAAATAAAAACAAAGATGTTCATATTTTCCACCCAATTTTATTGTTTTCTCGTCTCATGACTTCTTGATCATGTAATTAAATTAAAGGTTGTGGTAGTTTTTTTTTTTTTAATGGAAATCAAGACAAATTATTATTGTGAAATCACCGTACGTAAGCATGTTTCAAACGCTTAAGCTAATTATGAGATCAAGATGTAGATTAATATAAATTAAAGATTCTAGGTTTGCTAATATTTATTTTCTAAATCAAACTATATCACATAAATAATGTGTGGACCATGTGATATAAAAGACTTTCAATAGAATTATTTTTTATTATATTAAATAATAAATTCACAAATAAAATATAATAAATAATTAATCAAATCCGGCCCATCAAGTAACAATTAATTTGATAGTTCATCAAGTTCAACCCAACTTAATTGATTCATTACAGATATACAACTCTTTTAAAATAAAGGGTTGCAAAACTACTACTGTTTGAATTAATGGAGTCGTTGGATGGCAGAGCCAGCTGCCCCTCACTTTCTCATTCTCTAGATTCTAAAAGTAAGAAAAAGTGGTCAAAGGTCTACTTTAAGAAAATAAAAAATAAAAATCACTGAAATATCTTATAAGTTAGTTAAGGTGGTGCATGGATATATCAGACGCATGCATCATGATATCATCAATCATCTCGCTGAATGCAGAGCGAGTTTCGATATGTCGATCGGTGACGTGGATATATGCAATATGAATGGCGTACTACTCATGCATTCAAATTTAACCATTGACTTTATCTTAAATCACGATGCCGAGCTGCCGAATATATAAATGGAGCTTTTATACTTATAATAAACCAAAAATTGCCTTCAAATTTTGCTAAGGATTGAACAGATATCTGAAGCATCGAGACATATAACACAAGATTATCTGTTCCCGTTCATGATATATAAGATACAATGTTCGTAATATGCATCTAGTATTATACAATATTCGTAGCGGATAATTTTTTTTTTTTTTAGTAATACTATGCACCAAACTTATAATATCCCAAATAGTTAAATCGTAATCCAAGCATACTTAACAAAATAAGCTTCCACGATTTCAGTACAAGTCTTAGGAGACTGTAACCTCAAAAAATATTAGAGACCAGACTTCATATTTACATTACCAAAATACACTATTGAGGAAGTTTGTCGAGTAACTTGTGTAACTCGACTAACGAGGCCAGAAAACTATCCAAAAATTAACTATGGAAGTTGTAAGCTGACTCACTCAAAAATGAGTAGCATTAATGCTATCCCAAGTGCAGGAGGATGTCGTGTAATAATAAGGAATAAANACTCGTACTGATCGAGTTCCATCAACAGCACAACCACTGAGAGCTATTTCTGGAGGGGGTAGATACGAGCTTAAAGGGGACACTGATGTTCAAGCCCGAATAACTGCTTTAACTAGAAGAATGGAGGTCATGGAAATGGACAAAGTAAAGGCTGTGAAAGTAGCAGAGGCATGTTCTATATGTGCTGATTCAAACCATAAGACCAAAGACTGCCCGATAATGCCAGTGTTTCAAGAAAGTGGGTCGGAGCAGATGCAATCAACTAATTGGGTGAATAGAGCACAAAATCAGCCTTTCTCCAACACATATAATCCGGGGTGGCGGAATCATCCAAATTTCTCATGGAGAAATGATCAACCTGGTCGGTCCCCACCACCTCAACAGCAACCATTTCATCAGAGTGCTCCTCAACATCAGTATCCGTCATATCAGAATCCTCAGAGCTATCCTCCTGTAGCTCCGCCTGGATTTCAACCTCATATGGTTGCACAGAGTTTTCAACCTTCATCATCTGCAAAGAAAACTCTAGATGATAGTATGGCACAGATGGCCAATACACTTCAACAATTCATGCAGATTCAGGCCACCACAAATAATCAAAATACTCAGGCCATAAATGAGTTGCGTGGCACTATGAATAAGATGAGCACAACCTTGAGCACCCTAGAGAAAGGGAAATTTCCAGCGCAGCCTCAGCCTAATCCTCAAATATACAGGCAGCAACAACAGCAAGTGCATAATGTCTCAGGGGACGTTATTGAGACGGCGAAGGCAGTTATTACTTTGAGAAGTGGGAAAGAAGTTTCCCGACCAGAGATGCCTATAGACACACAGGTAGCTGCTCCTACACCTGAAGATGTAACGGAACATGATGAAGTTGAGAAAGAACCAGAGGTAGTGAGACCAGAGCTGAAGAAGCCTGTAAGTGTAGATGCTGAAACTAGTAAGGGATACCAACCTGTGGTTCCTTATCCTCAGAGATTGGCAGCTGGCCAAAAGAACAAGTATCACACGGAGATTCAAGAGATTTTCAAGCAAGTGAAAATCAATATTCCACTCTTGGATGCCATACAACAAGTGCCTTCATATGCAAAATTTTTGAAGGACTTGTGCACAGTGAAGAGGAAGCTGAATGTAAAGAAGAAAGCTTTCCTGACGGAGCAAGTTAGTGCATTGATATTGAGCGAGACTCCTCAGAAGTTTGGAGATCCCGGCTCTCCCAACATTTCCATTATGATCGGCGAATCACGCATTGGGAGAGCTTTACTTGATTTGGGGAGTAGTGTGAACTTGCTACCGTTCTCAGTTTATGAACAATTGGGATTGGGTGAGCTGAAAAAGACCTCCATCATGCTACAACTGGCTGACAGATCAGTTAAGGTACCAAGGGGTATTGTAGAGGACGTGTTGGTCCAGGTGGACAAATTCTACTACCCAGTGGATTTTGTAGTTCTTGATATGCAGCAGCCAGCCTCCACTATTTACCAAGCTCCTGTCATCCTTGGAAGACCATTTCTAGCTACATCAAACGCTTTGATTAATTGCAGAAGTGGAGTGTTGAAGCTTACCTTTGGGAACATGGCACTTGAGTTGAACGTTTTCAACGCTTGCATGTGACGCCCCCAAATTTTGCTTGGGATTGAACGACATATCTGAAGCGTCGAGACATAACACAAGGTTACCTGCCCCCGTTCATGAATATAAGATCAATGTTCGTAACATGCATCTACATTATGCAATATTCGTAGCGGATAATTTTTTTTTTAGCAATACTATGCACCAAACTATATATATCCCAAATATTAAATCTAATCAACATAAAGCATACTAAAAACATCACCACACGTAGTCTTAGAAGACTGTAACTCAAAAACTTGAGAACAACTCCATATTTACATACCAAATAACACTAAGTTTAGGAACTCTATACTCGAATCGACTCAGAAAACTATCCAAAAACTAACTATGGAAGTTGTAAGCTCCGTGTCGCGCGTAGTTCATCCTTCAGTCTACCAATGTCTGCTCCCTGCTCTGTCCTGACAAGCATCTACCATTCGGGGGGAATGGTAGTTGGGACTACCACGTGAGATTTGATTACAAATCTCAGTAAGTTAACAAAAACTAACACAGGTTAAAAATGCATGCATGGCAGTAAAAGCATAAATGCATAATATAGTCATAATAAACATAGATAACTTGACATATAGCATGACTTAACCGAACTTAACGTGAACTGAACTTGACTTAACATGCATGAACTTAGAGCTTAAAACATAACATGGACTAACAATCAACATGAACATTGAACTGACTTGAAACATACATAACGTGAACTGGACATAGTAACATAACATAACATGAACGTGAACTGCTGTGAACGTGATCATAACATGACGTGAACATAACATGATGTCGAACATGAACTTGAGAACATAACATGAACATGAACATAACATGTACGTGAGCATAACATAACATAACTGAACTTGATCTGAAACTTGACTTAACGATAAACTTGGAATCTTATTGTAATTTGTCTTGATCTATGATACGACGTTGCATTAATACGTACTCTGCACAGGGTTGGATATGTGCCCCACGTATTCAACCGCATCACAACACAGGTATCTACACCAGCTGTGAATGCGTTAATACGTACTCCACAGTTGTTGTGGCCCCACGTATTCTACTGTCACAATTGCTGTGTCTCAGTAGTGTATGCTCCACAGTTGTTGTGGCCCCATACTTCATGCTCCACAGTTGTTGTGGCCCCATGAATTACAGTAAATAAAATATAATACGTACTCCACAGTTGTTGTGGCCCCACGTATTCTACATGTCACAATTGCTGTGTCTCATGTAGTGTATGCTCCACAGTTGTTGTGGCCCCATACTTCATGTAACATAAAATATAATACGTACTCCACAGTTGTTGTGGCCCCACGCATTATAAGTAACATAAATATAATACGTACTCCACAGTTGTTGTGGCCCCACGCATTATAAGTAACATAAAATATAATACGTACTCCACAGTTGTTGTGGCCCCACGCATTATAAGTAACATAAAATATAATACGTACTCCACAGTTGTTGTGGCCCCACGCATTATAAGTAACATAAATATAATACGTACTCCACAGTTGTTGTGGCCCCACGCATTATAAGTAACATAAAATATAATACGTACTCCACAGTTGTTGTGGCCCCACGCATTATAAGTAACATAAATATAATACGTACTCCACAGTTGTTGTGGCCCCACGCATTATAAGTAACATAAAATATAATACGTACTCCACAGTTGTTGTGGCCCCACGCATTATAAGTAACATAAAATATAATACGTACTCCACAGTTGTTGTGGCCCCACGCATTATAAGTAACATAAAATATAATACGTACTCCACAGTTGTTGTGGCCCCACGCATTATAAGTAACATAAATATAATACGTACTCCACAGTTGTTGTGGCCCCACGTATTATCATAACATAACATAAGATATAATACGTACTCCACAGTTGTTGTGGCCCCACGCATTATAAGTAACATAGAATATAATACGTACTCCACAGTTGTTGTGGCCCCACGTATTATACGTAACATAACATATCTTATTTTTCTTAATGCATGAGATGTTAATTAATATCATATAATTTTTTCTAACATGACGTATACTTGTAATGACACAATATGATTTAATCATAAACATTTCATGGCATACTTGTATCATATGGCATACTTAACATGGTATACTTATAACATACAGCATTGTATAATAGAAAAGATTATGTAACAGATAATTATTCATGTGAGATTAAATCATACATAGCAGATAAACATGTAATGACATAGCATGACATGACATATACGAGAACATACATACATAAATTATAGTTCTCTTACCCATCACACATACACAATAAACTGATAGTAAGTTAGAGGCTAACTTACCTCGATCGTCGCGTTCTATGAGAAAAGGGCGCGAAACACGAGGAACTGCACAACAGCTGGAAGAGGAACACTCAAGTCCTTAAGATTTTCACTTCTGAACTCAATTGTCATATTATGAGCACTTGCAACACCACGGCAACTTGAGGTTTCACTATACTCAGAAGAGATAATTTGACTTCATAAAGCCTTTGCACTAAAACAAGTTCATTAAAATTATCAATAATAACCAACAAACAATTCCTTTCTCAATCCATATACTCTTAGCCATAGTCAACCACAAGATGACACCAGTCACCCCAGACTATAATCCATAACACCACTGTTTCGGGACACTGTCATACAGTTTCCCAACACTACACCATGCTCTACACTTCTCTGTTACGCCATCCAACCCTTCGTGACACGCCATCCGGTGTTTCACGACTTAATACAGAGTACACTCACGTGAACTCTCTTCCATCCACACTACAAAACCCATCACTGCGATACACGTCTCACAGTGCATCGCTACGCGACACGGAGTACGCACTACGCGTACTTCCTTCGCTACAACACTCATCAACACGATGCACATCACACGATGCATCGCCATACAACACGGAGTACACTACATGCGTACTCCCTTCCTTCTACGACACACATCATTACAGCGCACGTCGCGCGGCGCGTCGCTGCATTACACAGAGTACGCTACACGCGTATTCTCTTCACACAACCCGCCGTATCACATCTACGGCATCCATCTCACGCCTATACTTCACAGCACAGTCCACAAAATACACAATCAAACTCAACACTTCACAACCACACTTCCCTTCACAACTACGCAACGAACTCCACAAATACAACTACACAATTCACAAACCAACCAACTAACTATTTTAAACGTAAAATAACTAGAGATAGAAGGTTATACCATCGACGGGATAACCCGCGCGTCGCTCGTTGTTCGTCACGAACATGCGTCGGAGGAACGTACGTGGCGGCGTACGGTGGCTGTCCACCACATAAAGTGGTAGTTTGGGCTTGAGAAAGGCTAGGCGTGGTCTTGGAAGACTCATGATTTTACAGCTGTCGATGAAGAACAAATTACGTGATTTACGGAAAAGATAATCTATACGCGTGATTCCAGATGAGGGTAAAGATGAGAGAGATGTGATTGCTGTCGGGAAATAGTCCAAAACTGATAATTTTAGCGGGCTGTTACACTTGCAAGATGCCAACACATTTTGATGACACAAGTGAATTGAATGCTGTGGAGAGTTTGACATCAACAGAGTCTATTTGCTCAACCTCTCCCTTCTCTGATGATGATTATATTTTTCAGACATCTGAATATTTACTTGATGAGAAAATTGATCATATCAATGAAAATGACTTTGAATTTCTTGATTATTTTGCAGATTCTTTACCACTTGAAGTACAATTTGCCGGAGCAAGATGGAAACCCCAGTTCGAAGCTTTACCACCACCAGACATGCTTAGATCTTCAGAGGAAGAAGTTCCCCGATTGGAACTAAAACCGCTTCCTCAAGATTTAAAGTATGCGTTCCTTGGACCTGAAGAAGGCACTTTTCCGGTGGTGATTTCCTCAAAACTAAATCAGAAGGAGGAAGCCAAATTGATTGAAATATTAAGAAAGCATCGAGGCGCAATTGGTTGGACAATAGCCGACATCAAAGGCATTGATGCCGCTATATGTACCCACAGAATTCATCTTGAAGACGATGCTAAACCAGTTCGTGATGCTCAACGTAGGCTCAATCCTACCATGAAGGAAGTTGTGAAAGAGGAAGTGCTTAAGCTACTCGCAGTGGGTATCATTTACCCCATCTCAGACAGTAAGTGGGTAAGTCCAACTCAAGTGGTACCAAAAAAATCTGGTTTAACTGTCATACAAAATGAGAAAAATGAGTTAATTCCAACTCGAATGGTTACTGGCTGGAGAATGTGCATTGATTATAGAAAACTTAATTCAGCCAGTAGGAAGGATCATTTTCCTTTACCATTTTTGGATCAAATTTTGGAAAGAGTGGCTGGAAATGCATATTATTGTTTCTTGGATGGCTATTCTGGTTATTATCAAATTGCTGTAGCGCCTGAGGATCAGGAGAAAACCACTTTCACCTGTCCTTTTGGCACTTTTGCTTTTACTAGAATGCCTTTTGGTTTGTGTAATGCTCCAGCTACTTTTCAGAGATGCATGATGAGTATTTTTTCTGACATGATTGATGATATTTGTGAAATATTCATGGATGATTTCTCTGTTTTTGGAAAAACTTTTGAAAGTTGTTTGCATAATTTGGCACGTATTCTCCAAAGATGTGAGGAAAAAAATCTTTTACTTAATTGGGAGAAGTGTCAATTCATGGTTACTCAGGGCATTGTTTTGGGACACATTGTTTCCTCTGAAGGTATAAAGGTCGACAAGGCAAAGATTGAATTAATATCTAAACTTCCTATTCCTAGGATGGTTAGGGATATTCGTTCTTTCCTTGGTCATGCTGGTTTTTATAGGCGGTTTATTCAAGGGTTTAGTTCTATTGCAAAACCTTTGTGCACTCTTTTACAAAATGACATTGAATTTGTTTGGACTGATGAGTGCCAAAAAGCTTTTGATACCCTTAAAAATTCGCTTACCACTGCTCCTATTGTGCGACCCCCGCAGTGGGACATTCCCTTTGAAATCATGACAGATGCAAGTGATTATGCCTTAGGAGCTGTTTTGGGTCAGCGTGTGGATAATAGACCATGTGTGATTTACTATGCTAGTAGAACCTTGAATGATGCCCAGAAAAATTATACCACTACTGAAAAAGAACTGCTTGCAGTGGTTTTTGCACTTGATAAATTCAGGGCTTATATTCTTGGTTCTCCTGTTACTATTTTCACTGACCACTCTGCTCTTAAGTATTTGTTGGCTAAAAAAGATGCAAAACCACGCTTGATTCGATGGATTCTATTACTTCAAGAGTTCAACATCAACATTAGGGACAAGAAAGGAGTTGAAAACGTGGTAGCTGACCACCTCTCTAGATTGTCATCTCCTTCTTCAAATGTCAGCCTCCCTCTTGATGATAGTTTTCCGGATGAGCACCTGTTTGTGGTAAATAAAGTTCCCTGGTATGCTGACATAGTCAATTATCTGGTGACTGAGCAAATGCCTTCTGAATGGTCAACCCAAGATAAGCGTCGGTTTCTATCTGAGGTAAAACATTTCTACTTTGATGACCCTTATCTTTTCAAATATTGTTCGGACCAATTGATTCGAAGATGCATTCCTGATGATGAGTTTTCTTCAGTATTGAGATTTTGTCATATGGGTGCATGTGGTGGTCATTTTTCAGCGAAGAAAACAGTGGCAAAAATTTTGCAAAGCGGTCTTTATTGGCCGTCTATGTTTAAGGATGCTTACAATTTTTGCAAAGCGTGTGCGTCTTGTCAAAAGTTAGGAGCTATTAGCAAAAGAAACATGATGCCCCTTTCCCCCATTCTTACTTTAGAAATCTTTGATTGTTGGGGAATAGACTTCATGGGACCTTTTCCGGTTTCCTTTGGAAACACATATATTTTATTGGCTGTGGACTATGTTTCAAAGTGGGTTGAGGCCATCGCTTGCAAAACCAATGACCATCATGTTGTATTAAAATTTTTACAATCTTTGTTTGCTCGATTTGGCATGCCCAAGGTTATCATTAGTGATGGGGGTTCTCATTTTTGCAATAAACCATTTTCTACACTTGTAAAAAAATATGGTATTACACATCGAGTTTCCACCCCCTATCACCCCCAAACAAATGGGCAAGCTGAATTGGCAAATAGAGAAATAAAACTCATTCTGGAGAAAACGGTAAATCCTAATAGGAAAGATTGGTCGATTAAGCTTCTTGATGCTTTGTGGGCATACAGGACAGCTTTTAAAACAAATCTAGGGATGTCTCCCTATCGATTAGTTTATGGTAAAGCTTGTCATTTACCTGTTGATATTCAGCATCGAGCTCTTTGGGCCATAAAACATGTTAACATGTCACTTGATGAAGCTTCAGGGTTGAGAAAATTGCAGATTAATGAATTGGATGAAGCTCGTCGGAATGCTTATGACAACGCGCAATTGGCAAAGGAACGGATGAAAATTCTGCATGATCAGAAAATTCATCCAAAGCATTTCACAATTGGCCAGGAAGTTCTCCTTTACAACTCTCGCTTGCATATTTTTCCTGGAAAGTTGAAATCACGATGGAGTGGACCATACATTGTAAAGACTGTTCATCATCATGGTGCGGTAGACATTATCAATCCGAAGAATGGTAATAGCTTCACTGTCAACGGACAACGTCTAAAGTCATTTCTGAAGGATTTTGATCCACATGAAGAGATCTTGCTTGTGCAAGATCCCAGGGAAGTGTTTTGATTCGTTTCTCCTTCTGTACAGTTTTCTTTACTTGCATTTTCTTTTATTTGTTCTTTTGCATTTGATTTTATTTTTCTTGTTGTTTGTTTGTTTTGTTTTGTTCTTTTGCATCTTTCGTTCGATTCAGTGAGGACTATGTCTCTCACTAGTTAGGAGCGAAACCATGGCATTGTGTAAAAATAAAAAAATAAAAAAAATAAAAATAAAAATAAAAATAGATAGATTTTATTTAAAAATGCTTTTACATAAACTTGAGGTTCTTAGCCTCAGATTGGAGACGCTCATTCTCTTCATACAAAATCATGTCAGCCCTATTCATAGGAGCTGGCAAGCGGAATGAAGAACTCAATAGAGATTTCAACTGTTTATTCTGCTGCCGAAGGATTCCTTCCCTTGTGTGAGACTCTTGAACAATGCGTTGAAGTACAGCAATTTGTTCTTTTAGCCTTTCAACCTCATGGTTTTTGGCTTGAACCCGCTGGGAAAAAGCAACAATAGAGGATGAGTAGCGAGTTCCGAGACTCACCAAATCATAGATAGCATCAGAGTCTGACTTATTAGCCATGCTATCATTTTCTTGCTGCAACATGGCACCAATGGCAGCTGCAGAAAGGACAGGAGGTTGAGATGTAGAAGAATGAGCCATTGAGAAAGGGATTGAGAACTTAAGGCGAGAATGTTGAAGGAATGCAGATGAGTTATAGAGATAAGAAGAGAACTTGATGCGGATTGAATGAACTTTGAGACTGATTTTATAGAGAGAGCATGAAGAACAAGTCCGGAGCCTTCAATCTCGTTTGTCAACAACATCAGGCGTTTATTTTCAAATCTCTAGCCACACTTGTCTGGTCACGGACGGATCCACCGAAAAAAAAAAAAAAAAAAAAAAAAAGATTTCAGTAATCTCGTTAATTTCAGTTATCTTTTGCTAATTTTCTCGTATTCTCTTTTTGCAGGTACGATTTTTTGACGAAAAATGGATTAAGGAACATTGCTTTCATATTCATATCAGTTGGTAATCTCGTTCCAAAACTTTTTATTTTACTTTCTTGCTTGTTTTTATTTCTTTTGCTTTTTGTATCTTCTAACTTTGATAGAAATTTACTCCCTGTGTGCACTCGAGTATTTCAGGTGACATCTTTCCTCTTTACTCTTTCGTTTCAATATATGTTCTGCAGTGTTTATCTTGCTTAAATTCATGCCTGCATAACATATATCGTCGAACATTCATTTGCTGAACATTGAGGACAATGTCAAATTTAGTTGGGGGGAGAGAGTTTCTGTTGAAGTTTTTTTTGTTGAAGATGTATTAGTACTAAAAAAAAAAAAAATGATTTGTTGAAGTAATGGAACATGTGGAATGTAGTGCAAATATGAGTATATGTCAAAAGAGGGACTTATCCATTTTATTTAGTTGTTAAACCAAGGGAAAGATGTTAAGAGTTTTGCTTAAACACACACAACACATACCCGGAAGGCCTAGAAAGACTACATTGAGTCATTGTTGGTTGATTTACACTTCAATTGTTTGAAACTCTAATGAACCATATCCTAATGGCTTAGGAAGAAATTTGAATTAAATAAGAAAAGGGACAAGCCAGGGATAAAAAAAAAAAAAAAAAAAAAAAACAAAACAAAAACAAAAATTACATTTGTGTACTGGAAAAGGCTGCCTATTACCGGGGTCCTTACAAAAGAAGTAGGCGCCTTTCAAAGTGTAATAGCGTGAAAGCCGCCACTACAATGGTTTTGAATTAGAGTAAGACCATGTGGTTTTCTCAGATTAGTTGTTGTGATTGAAATTATTAATGCCTCTTGGTAGTCAATCTTGGAATTCTAACCCCATTTCCATGCACTTAAAAGAAAGCAAGCTTTGTTACATGTAATTCCCTTGGTTGATTAACTAAATTGTGTATAAATCTCTCAGTTGATACAAAATTCAGATTAATCTATCTCCAGTGTTCTTAAACTCAACAAATCTATTTCATGGCATGTGATTCTCAGATTTTCTCAAGTTGGTAATTTCACCTTTGCATGAATTCATTCGCTTTATTTGCTAGAGTCTAGCAAAAAGCTAGTTGGGGGGTGTGATAAAAGGTTAGAATTGCATAATTAAGTTGTTTAAATGGGTGATTTATTTTATCAAATAAAGATTGAACACTTAATTATGCATCAAATTCTAATATTGAATGCAAATTAATTGATGTCAATATTTTATATACATAAAGTTCTATATTTGCCTTTGAAAGAAATATATTTTTTATGTACTGCAGGGCATTTATGAAAATACTAAAAGAGAATGGAACTCACGGCTGGAACTCAAGGGAGCAAGCAGAAAATCAGCACATGCAGAAAGAAAGTTAGGCCACCCACTCCCAAGTTAGGCCACCCACTCCACCATTCTTCAAAGTTAGGCCACCCACTCCCAAGTTAGGCCACCCACTCCACCATTCTTCAAAGTTTGGCCACCCACTCTTGAGAAATGGTAGGATGCTCTCTCCTATAAATAGGAGAGAGCTCAGAAGAGAAAGGGCATCAAGGCAGTGGAGACGAAGGAGAGAAGACAGAACTTTAAAACTTAGCTTTCATTTTTCAGTTTCATTCTCATTTCATTCGGCAGTTGTTGTTCATTTTAATTCATTTTTCAGTTTCATGCTTCTGTTTTAGTTTTCATTCAGCATCAGTTTATTTTACAGCTTTAATTTGAAACTTAAGGAAGCAAGTTTTCTTTCCATGTTAAAGCAAGCTTTCTTTGTATTCATCTAGGAAATAATTTCTTTTAGTGTTTATTTTATTTAGAGCTCAACTTCAATTTGAGTGTGTAATTTATTTGAAATTTTAATTTAATTGAGAGTTCAATTTCTTTTAGGATGCATTTTATTTAGAGCGTTTATTTTATTTGAGAAATCATTTTATCTGGAAGTTCAGATTTTTGGATTGGAGAAACGCAGTCTCCATTTCCAAACATCAAGTTTATTCCTTACAATTCCTGTTTTTATTTAATTTCAGTTTAATGTCTTATATTTTCCGTGCACATTTAATTTCTGTCTATTTAAATTACTGTCATTTATTTTTCTCGCACTTGTAATTCCTCTATTTAGGTTAATGTCATTTATTTTCTTGCATCTTTAATTCCTATTATTTAAATTAATGTCATTTATTTTTCTTGTTCTTTTAAATTTCAGTCTATTAATTTCAGCAATTTTAATTTAGTTTCATGCATTTTCATTCCTTACTTTTCATCGCTGCATTCAAATCCGACAAACAAATCTAAAAACATGAATCTAGTCCATGACTAGTAAAATTTCCATCCATTGCACATACCATTTATTTTTTTTTTCTTTGTGAAGTTTTTCACAATTTTTCAACGAGTTTAAATTTTGAGTAAATTTTCTCCTGAGGAGACGATCTAGGAATTTATTCCTTATTATTACACGACATCGTCTACGGCGTCTAGTCAACCTCCTTCAATCTACCAATGTCTGTTTCCTACTCTGATCCTGACACATCGGCTACCATTCGGGAGAAATGGTAGTTGGGACTACCATGGTGAGATTTGATTACAAATCTCAGTAAGTTAACAGAAAACTCCCACACAGGTTAAAGATGCATGCATGGCAGTAAAAGCATAAATGCATAAATAAAGTCGTAAATAAGCATAGCATAATTTGACATATAGCATCACATAACCTGAACTTAAACGTGAATTGAACTTGACTTAACATGACATGAACTTGAACTTAAAACATAACATTGACTAGCAACATAACATGAACGTGAAACTTGAAACATAGCATGGACTTAAAACATAGCATGAACGTGAATATGCATAACATAAATATGAACTTGAACTTAACATAAACCTAAGTATAACATGACATAAACGTGAACTTGAGACATAATGTGAACGTAAACATAACATAACATAAATGTGAATTTGAAAATAACATGTACGTGAACATAACATGACAAAAACATGAACTTGAAACATAACATGAACATGAACATAACATAACATGAACTTGAGCTTGAACATATCATAAACATGAATATAACATGATATGAACGTGAACTCGAAACTTAACGTGAACATGAACATAACTTGTACGTAAGCATAACATAACATAACATGAACTTGATCTGAGACTTGACTTAACGTGGACTTGATTTGAAACTTAAGAATATCTCATGGGGTCACCATGATTGCTTATTCTTAACTTCTTGACATGAACTTGGAATCTTATTCAATTAACTTAATTAATAACGTGACCATATGGGTGCTACACGGGTCCCCTAGAGCCGTATGTCCCTGCCGATTACCGCATCAGAACACAGGTATCTACATCAGCTGTGAATGCGTTAATACGTACTCTACAGTTGTTGTGGCCCCACGTATTCTACGTGTCACAATTGCTGTGTCTCACGTAGTGTATGCTCCACAGTTGTTGTGGCCCCATACTTCATGCTCCACAGTTGTTGTGACCCCATAAATACATGTAAAATAAAATATGGCACCATCGGCGTTAATACCTGGCGCACTCCGGTGACCAACTAATTAGGCCCCATTCGCAACCTGTTGACTGTACTTCGTCAACCCATGAAATTTCACACCTATTTAGACACTCCAGCGTGAACAAAGGAGTTTCACTAGGATATTACCTCATCCTAACACTTAGGGTCGTGATTGACATGAATAACTTAACTTGAACGTGATCTGAAACTTGACTTAACATAAACTTGATCTCACTTCTTTACTTAACATGACATACTTGCAATGGTGAATATTACATGATATGACATACATGTAACATATGGCATACTTAACATAGCATACTTATAGCATATAACAATATATGACAGAATAGATTGTCAGATAAATATTCGTAACAGAATCAATCATGCATAACAGATAAACATGTAATGGCGTGGCATGGCATGGCATATATGATAACATACATACATAAATTGTAGTTCCCTTACCCATCATACATACACAGTAAACTGATAGTAAGTTAGAAGCTAACTTACCTCGATCGTTGCGTTCTACGAGAATAAAGTGTGAAACACGAGGAACTGTAAGAGATCATTCTAAAAGTTAGAAATTTAATTACTAACAATTAGAAACATGAAAACAAGATAACTTAGAGTAAAATTATCATTTTACCCTCTACATGTAGGAAAATGACCATTTTACTCCTAACTTAAGAATTTCACATCCTAACTCCAAAATTTTTCAAAATTTACATTCCTCATGTAAATTTTGTCCTAAACTCAAATATCAACTCAAAAAAAATTTAAAACAAACCACAACTATGGAAAACACACTATGGCCGAAACATTCATAGGCTATTTCTCTTGATTTTTGTTGCAATTCCTTCCAATTTCAAAACTCATGCTTAAACCAAAATTTTGCAACAAAGATCTTCCTATTCTAAGTTTACAATCATACTTAAAACATCCATTTAGAAAAAACTAATAATCAACACCAAACTTTTTGTAAAAAGATCCAAACACAATCACAAGCTTTGACCCTAAATCAAAACATCTCCAAGAATTCCAAAAATCAAATCTTACTTCTAACATATTCANGAATTGTTGGGTATTGTGGAGTCTAGGCCGCCGCTCGAGCGAAGCCAGGCAGATTCGAACGCTCGAAGGTTGCTCGACAGTGAGCTCGAGCGGTTGCGGGAAAGGAAGTTCGCTCGAGCGGAGGCATTAGCCGCTCGAGCGAAATCAGGCAGAGTTGAACGCTCGATGTCCGCTCGACAGTGAGCTCGAGCCGTTGCGGAAGGGAGTTCGCTCGACACGCTCCGCTCGAGCGAACATCGTATAATTTCAGATCTAGGTTTTTTTCCGTTTCACTATAAATAGGTGTTTTCTACACCTATGGTCGTACTGTACAACACTATTGGTGAACAGTATTTTGCCCCTCCATTGTAGTGTGATTCCTCAAGCAATAAAATCCTCTGTAGCCCCCGTGGACGTAGGCAATTTGCCGAACCACGTATATCTATGTGTCGTGTGTGATTTTTCTCTTTTATATTCCATATTTTTCACTTTATTATCATCGTTTTCACAACAATTGGTATCAAGAGCCAAGGTTCGGGTCTGAGGGAAAACGATGGCTGGAGATGAAGTGAAGGTATCGGGGATCGAGAAGTTTGATGGCACGGATTTTGGTTACTGGAGGATGCAGATAGAGGACTACCTCTATGGGAAGAAACTTCATCTTCCGTTATTGGGGAAGCGACCGGAAAAGATGGATGAGGCTGATTGGAATCTGTTGGATCGACAGGTTCTGGGGGTTATTCGATTAACCCTGTCGAGATCCGTTGCACACAACGTCATCAAGGAGAAGACGACTGCGGATCTCATGACGGCTTTGTCAGGTATGTATGAAAAGCCGTCAGCGAATAACAAGGTACACTTGATGAAAAAGTTATTCAATTTAAAGATGGCGGATGGTATGTCTGTTGCACAACATCTGAATGATTTTAATACTATCACAAATCAATTGTCGTCTGTTGAAATTGAATTTGATGATGAGATACGTGCACTGATATTGTTGGCTTCATTGCCAAATAGCTGGGAAGCCATGAGAATGGTTGTTAGTAATTCTGCCAGTAAATCTAAGCTAAAATATGATGATATTCGTGATTTGATTTTGGCTGAGGAGGTGCGCAGGAAAGATTCTGGCGAGACCTCGGGTTCGAGTTCAGCACTGAATGTTGATTCTCAAGGGAGATCACAAGATAGGAACTCAAACAGAGGAAGATCAAAATCAAAACACAGGGGCAAGAGTAAGTCAAGGCCTGGTCAGCAGGTAACTTGCTGGAATTGTGGCAAAGCTGGCCACATAAAGAAGAACTGCAAAAATCCTAAGAAGACCAAGAATGATAGTACTAATGTTGTAACTGAAGAAGTACATGTGATAAAGGGTTAGAATTGCATAATTAAGTTGTTTAAATGAGTGATTTATTTTATCAAATAAGGATTGAACACTTAATTATGCATCAAATTCTAATATTGAATGTCAAATTAATTGATGTCAATATTTTATACACATAAAGTTCTATATTTGCCTTTGAAAGAAAACTCTCATCACACATGCAGAAAAGTTGAAAGCACATGCAGAAAATAAACTCAAACATGCAACCCACGGCAGAAGCTCAAACATGCAGCTCACGGCTGGAACACAAACAGCATGCAGCCATGCACATGCAGAAAAATAAAGCTGGAACTCACGGAAGTTAAAGCAAAGCAAAGCACACATGCACATGCAGACTAACGTGGACAGCAACTCACTCATGCAGAAATCATCAACCAGCACATGCAGTCCACGGATGCAGAAAATGAAGAAATAGAAATGCAGAAACCAGCAAACACACATGCACAGCACATGCAGAAAACAACTTGGCACTCAAACCAACACATGCAGGAATTAGAAACTCACGGCTAGCACATGGACAGCACATGCAGAAAGTGGAACTCGGCAGCTCAGCATACATACAAGAATTAGAAACTCACGGGTGCAGTTTACATGGAAAGAAACCAGCACATGCAGCTCAGCACACATGCAGAAAGTGCAACCCATGACAGCAAACCTTACACATATAGCACACATGCACATGCAGAAAATGAAGAAACACATGCAGGAAAATAAAGTGTAACACATGCACATGCAAAGGAGAGGAAACACTCGGGCAGCACCTCAATGCAGAAAATGGAAAAGCAAAACTTCACATGCAGAAACTAACCTGGACAGCAGCAAATCACTCACAGCTGGAACTCACGGAAGTTAAAACTCAGCACATGCAGAAATGCAGGAAAACATGGACAACAACTCATCAACCAGCACATGCAGCTCACGGATGCAAAATGAAGAAGCATACAACAGCAGCACATGCAGAAAAGGAAAAAGCCACTCACACGCACATGCAGAAAAGGAAAAAGCCACTCACACGCACATGCAGAAAAAGAAGAAGCAGTAGCAGCACATGAAGGTCTCTCACTCGTAAAACACACAGCAACCCACAGACAACTCTTATAAAAACTAGGGGGAGGAAGCTAGGAGGGGATATACTTGTTTTTCATTTCTTTGGGGCAGACGGAAGGGGCTTTTTTTCTTTTTATTGCCTTTATCTTTTCTCTGTTTTGCTGGTAGACGAGTAGTTTAGTTTTTCGCTGTTCTTTCATTTACGTTGGAGACGGAAGCTATTTACTTAGTTTTTACTTTTCGTTCAGCACTGGTTTTCTTGCTTTTCAGTCGGCAGCATTAGTTACTTTTCGTTCAGCATTTATTTCTTTATTTCCGTTCGGCGTTTTTCGTCTAGTGGAGTTTCAGTTTTTATTTCTTTTCAGTTTGGTTGTTAAGCTTTAGTTCTTAGTTGTTCATTCAGCTTGTTTTATTTATTCTTCTGTATTTATTTTCATACAATAACTTGAAATGTTAGGATTTATCATTTTAGAGCATTTTACTAATTTAAAGATGATAGGCTAGATTTTAGACTTGGGATTCAATGAATAACCTATGACTGATTTGGGGTGGATTCTCTTCAATGTTATGTGATTTCAATGATTAACTTGGTGGATGATATTTCAGTTTACATTTAGAAAGGATCGAAGTTCTTTGTTCTTGGTTTAGATTAGTTGTAGACGTAAAGGCACAATTAATACTTGAACAAGTAACAAGACTTTGATGGCTTTCTTTCACTATTTTATAATTGTTATATAATCTGTCAAGTAATTTGATAAACCCAAGAATTGTGGTTCATTGCTATATTATCCGACCATGACTTCTAGGAATAGGATCATGGTTGAGAGAATGTGAAAAGAGAAGTAAATCCATCTCCAAATCAGTGGGTGAAAATTGCATCCCAAGTGTTTGTTTTATTGTTTCTTACAAGTTTAATTCATTTGCTATACACTTTCTCTAAGTCTCTTAGTTTTAGTAATTTTAGAAACATAGATCCACATCCATTTTCATCTTTCATAATCGATACATCTTTTACACAAAGAAAATCTCACAAATGCTTTGATAACTCTTTGTCCCTGTGGAATACGATCCTGGACTCATCCTTGTATTACTTTGACAGCTTCTACGCTTGGAAGACATAATTATAAGCTGATCAACAGGATGCACTATTGCTTGCAGTTCATAGTCCAGTTGATGACTGGATACTGGATTCAGGGGCTTCCTTCCATACATCTTCCCACCGGGAGTTAATGTGGAATTATGTTGCAGGTGACTTTGGGAAGGTGTATCTTGCTGATGGAGAGGCTTTGAACGTGGTGGGAATGGGAGACATTGACATTGCACTCCCTAACAAGAACAAAGGGACCTTGCAAAAGGTCAGACACATTCCTGAGTTGAAGAAAAACCTCATTTCTGTTGGGTAGCTCGATGAGTGTGGTCATTCAGTAGTGTTCTCAGATAGCACCTGGAAGGTCACAAAAGGGGCATTGGTACTGGCTCGGGGTAAGAAAACTGGTACACTATATATGACTACCGGTTTAATTAACACTATTGCTACTACCGTTGCAGAGAGCACAGCAGATTTGTGGCATTGTAGGCTTGGCCATATGAGTCAGAAGGGTATGAAAGAACTTCTGTCTAAAGGTAAGCTACCAGAACTGAAGTCAGTTGATCTTAGTATGTGTGAGAGTTGTATTATGGGAAAACAGAAGAAGGTAAGTTTCTTGAAAAGTGGTAGAACAAAAAAGACAGGAAAACTGGATCTTGTACACACAGATGTTTGGGGACCTTCTCCAGTGGCATCTCTAGGAGGTTCTTGTTACTATGTCACGTTCATTGATGACCATAGTAGGAAGGTATGAGTTTATTTCTTGAAGCATAAATCTGATGTATTTAATGTATTCAAGACTTGGAAGGCCATGGTTGAGACAGAGACAGACTTGAAACTAAAATGTTTGAGGTCTGACAATGGTGGTGAGTACATTGATGGTAGGTTCAAGGAGTACTGTGCAGCTCAGGGTATCAGAATGGAGAAAACCATTCCTGGGACACCACAGCAAAATGGAGTTGCAGAGCTTATGAACAGGACCATAAATGAGCGTGCTAGAAGCATGAGATTGCACGTCGGACTACCACCAACTTTCTGGGCAGATGCGGTCAGCACTGCCGTCTACTTGATTAACAGGGGGCCATCCGTCCCATTAGATTGTGAGTTGCCTGAGGAGGTTTGGAGCGGGACAAAGGTCAAATTTTCTCACCTTAAAACTTTTGGTTGTCTTTCTTATGTTCTTATTAATCCTGATGCTCGTAGTAAACTTGAGGCTAAGTCAAAGAAATGTTATTTCATTGGCTGTGGAGATGAGGCATTTGGCTATCGTTTCTGGGATGATCAGGGTCGGAAGATCATAAGAAGCAGGAATTTTTAATGAGAAGATTGTGTACAAGGACAAGTCTAGTACAGTTTCTGAAGTAGCTCCTCAAGAATCCGAGTTCGTAAGATTTGATGACCTACCAGAGGTCACAGTGCAGTGTAGAGATGTGAGTGACGAGGAGAGTGGGTCTAGTGCACCAATTCCTATTATTCTGCAGTCAGTTTCAAAACCGTCCATGTCTACAGCTGCAGTTCGCATATCAATTAGGACTAGACATCCTCCACAGCGTTTCTCACCAACCTTGAACTACATTCTGTTGACAGATGGTGGAGAACCGCAGAGTTATGAAGAAACCTTGCAAGATGAAAATTCTAGCAAGTGGGAGCTGGCCATGAAAGATGAGATGGATTCCCTGCTAGGGAATCAGACATGGGAGTTGACAGAACTTCCATCAGGGAAGAAGGCATTACACAACAAGTGGGTGTACTGGGTAAAAACTGAGCATGATGGCAATAAGAGGTACAAGGCTAGACTTGTTGTAAAAGGCTTTCAACAGAAGCAGGGTATTGATTACTCTGAGATCTTTTCTCCTGTGGTGAAGATCACAACCATCAGGATGGTACTGTCTATGGTTGCTACTGAAGATTTATTTCTTGAGCAGTTAGATGTGAAGACAGCCTTTCTTCATGGAGACCTTGAAGAAGACATCTACATGCACCAGCCTGAGGGGTTTGTAGTACAGGGAAAGGAAGATTCAGTTTGCAGACTGAAGAAGAGCTTGTATGGCCTAAAGCAAGCTCCTAGACAGTGGTACAAGAAATTTGATAATTTCATGCACAGTGCAGGGTACATCAGATGTCAGGCAGATCATTGTTGCTATGTCAGGCATTTTGACAATTCTTATATTATTCTACTGTTGTATGTGGATGACATGCTTATTGCAGGGGCTAGTATTGATAAGATCAACAATCTGATGAAGCAGATGTCAGAGCACTTTGTAATGAAGGATTTGGGAGCTGCAAAGCAAATTCTTGGCAAGAGGATTCTCAGAGATAGAGTCAGAAGCTCGTTGAGACTCTCACAGGCTGAGTATGTGAAAAAGGTACTCAGCAGGTTCAATATGGACAAGGCCAAACCAGTTGGCACACCCTTGGGCAGTCACTTCAGACTCAGCAAGAATCAGTCACCTAAGTCAGAGGAGGAACAAGACTACATGAGTAAGGTTCCTTACGCCTCAGCTATTGGTTCACTTATGTATGCTATGGTCTACACAAGACCAGATATTGCCCATGCAGTGGGAGTTGTGAGTAGATACATGAGTAACCCAGGAAAAGAACATTGGGAAGCAGTGAAGTGGATTTTGAGGTACCTAAAAGGCTCCTCAGAAACCTGCTTGTGTTTCTCAGGAGAGAGATTAGAGGTGCAGGGCTATGTTGATGCTGATTTAGCTGGAGACATTGATAGTAGGAAGAGTACCACGGGTTTTGTTTAAACTCTTGGTGGTACTGCAGTGTCATGGGGGTTCTAATCTACAGAAAATAGTTTCTTTGTCTACTATAGAAGCTGAGTATATTGCAGTGTCAGAGGCTGCAAAGGAGATGATATGGCTACAGGGCTTCTTGGAGGAATTGGGTAAAAAGAATCAGAAATGCACTCTCTACAGTGATAGTTAGAGCGCCATATTCCTTGCCAAGAATCCAGCATTTCATTTCAGGACCAAGCACATTCAGATCAGGTATCACTTCATACGATCATTGTTAGATGACGGACAATTGTTACTTGAGAAAATTTGTGGAAGCAAGAACCCTGCTGATATGTTGACTAAGGGTGTTACACTTGAGAAACTGAAGTTGTGCGCGACTTCAGTTGGTCTTCTAGCATGAAGACAGGGCCAAAAGCCGCCACTCGAGCGAAACCAGGCAAATTCGAATGCTCGAAGGTTGCTCGACAATGAGCTCAAGCGGTTGCGGGAAAGGGAGTTCGCTCGAGCGGAGGCATTAGCCGCTCGAGCGAAATCAGGCAGAGTTGAACGCTCGATGTCCGCTCGACAGTGAGCTCGAGCCATTACGGAAGGGAGTTTGCTCGACACGCCACTTGAGCGAACATCGTATAATTTCAGATCTAGGGCTTTTTCCGCCTTTTCACTATAAATAGGTGTTTTCTACACCTATGGCCGTACTATACAACACTGTTGGTGAACAGTATTTCGCCCCTCCATTGTAGTGTGATTCCTCAAGCAATAAAATCCTTTGCAACTCCCGTGGATGTAGGCAATTTTCCGAACCACGTATATCTGTGTGTCGTGTGTGATTTTTCTCTTTTATATTCCATATTTTTCACTTTATTGTCATCGTTTTCACAACACTTCAACTCCTTATTCTCTGCCTGGAGAAGATCCTGCGACTCTTGAGCCTTCAAGGCCCAATCTCTAGCCACAGTCAGTTTTGCCTCTAAGGGTCTTCATTTTTCCCTCTCCTACTCCACCGCAGACCGAATGCCTCGTACCTCATCTTTCGTAGCCTTCCAGCCTCCTGCAACATGCTTGCCCATTGCTCAAACCCCTTGTATGGGTTTAGGAGTCAAAAATAAAAGACAACAAACTTAAAAAACAAAAAGAGAAGAGAAGAAAAGTAAAGCAGAACGCAAGGCAGATAAGGAAAGAAATACCTCATAAATAAGTTTCTACAGCTGTACCACCCCACAATCTATAGCATGGTCCTCTCGCAAAGCCTCGCCCTCCTAGTCGGGAGGAACAACTTCACTCGTGGTCTCCAAAGGATGCCCTTACCCACTTGGGGGCCTAGCCAACACGTCCTTACTGGGCCCACGGCCGGGGGAAGCAAAGGTGTCATCACTCATCGATAACACAGGGTGGGCTACAGTGGACGGGCCACCCTCGTCCTTATGTCTTCAACCGACCCACTCCTTGGGACTTACCGCTCTTGCCACCGTGTTTCCAAGACGCGGCGGGGTATGAACTGAAGGAGCTGCCAGCGCTAGGCACGGAGGGGTAGGAAAGCTGTGCTCATCCCTAAGCTACCCTTCTCCAAATTTGGCAACATCTTTAACAGCCTCATGCCCGGTCTGAACAACAGTGAGTGGGCCCTCACACTCCGTTGGGACGCATGCAAGATTAGAGACGCATTCATCAGCAAATCCCAAATCCACCTTAAGTTGGCCCGAAACTCCTTTGGAATCAAAAGCTTGCACCAGGGAACATGTGATGGACGACCGGGAAGGGGACATCTCTACATTTAGATCTGGAGGAGGTTCCACAAAAGCGAGGTACCCTATCCATGAGGGCACTTTAAAAGTGCATACTAACTATGTTTGCCCTTCGCCAGATGTTCGTCTCCTCCGCTGTGGTACAAGGGCCCATGCGGCTAGGATCGCTCACAGGGGCAGCAAGGGGAAGTGACGTAGAGGTTGAGTTCGGGCCTAACAGCTCCCCAACCCCTTGGCGCTAGAATGGCATCGCGGAAGAAGAAGAAGGGTTTATCGTTTCCCCGGGGCCGAGATGAGTCGCATTTGCAGTCCGTGGAGCCAAGGCCTTTGGAAATGTCAGGACATCCCCCCTTGGCTCTAAGTGGACCCTCTTCCCCTTATCTTCAAGAGAGGAATCCACAGCCTACTTCCTCAGAGAATGTGGTGACAAGTAGATGGCAATACCCCGGGTAAAGGAGGCGACATGACCCAGTGGAAGAAGGAAAGGGGCCAAACTATCTTTCCCAAGGAGAACCTCGGAATGGACTAGGAGTGGGTGCCGGGCTGGCCAATCTCGCATGATCGCGATGTGACGTGTCTCGACCTGCGTAGTAATGGGGCACACCCCTTGTCACTTGGCACTATTTCCTAGGATGCTTTTATTAGGAATTCAGCTGAAAAAGAATTCCCACTGGGAATCCCCACCCTCGGCCAGCCAAGAAAAAGAATTTATTGGTCCAGTTTGTGACCTTACAATATCTCTACTCCAACACGACCAGTACGGGCGCCATTCCCTTGAAACCATAGATTTTCGCCATACCCCTTTTTACATGGTGAGTCAGGAGGAATTCACAGTAAGTAAGGTCGACACCCTTTGGGTCAAACTTCGACAAGGCCCGTTACCACAATACACAATAGTACATCAAACTCTGCTAAGCATTTGGATGAAGCTAGTTGGGCGACAGCCCTAAGCGGTACAGAATTTTACGAACAGGGCGAGGAAAGGATAATCTCAACCCATAGGAAAACAAGCTGGGGAAAAGGGCGATCCGTGACGCAAACCCATCACATTCATGGCCCCTTCACGCAGTCCGAGAACCTCCAAGATCATATAGTCCGGAATATGGTAAGTCAAGGCCAGCGACTGAAGGAAGGCTGAGCTAGCCTTAGAATGCCAGAAGCAACCGACAAACTCAGGCTCCGACAAGCCAGCCTTGGGGTGGCGATCATAACTAGCTAGGTTGGTGGATNAATCTAGCTAGTTATGATCGCCACCCCAAGGCCAGCTTGTCAGAGCTTGAGTTTGCCGGTTGCTTTTGGCATTCTAAGGCTAGCTCGACCTTCCTTCAGTCGTTGGCCTTGACTTACCATATTCTGGACTATATGATCTTGGAGGTTCTCGGACTGCGTGAAGGGGCCATGAATGTTGATGGGTTTGCGGCACGAATCGCCCTTTTCCCCAGCTTGTTTTCCTATGGGCTGAGATTATCCTTTCCTCGCCCTGTTCGTAAAATTCTGTACCACTTAGGGCTGTCGGCCGCCCAGCTTCAATGGTGTAGACTATAACGTATTATGACACTTCTAACTATCTCAAATAATTAAAATCGCATTTCTGCCACCATAGTGAGTGATAACACTGATTATGTTGACAGACTAAAATTTTTGCGATTAGCCGATTCGTGAAAACTTAAGGAGTTTTCACGAGATTCCTCAAGTCTATAGAAATTCTACCATTGAATTTCTAGCGGGTGTTACAATTATTGTATCAGATTTTTTATTATAAATAAATATAATACTCATTTAGACACAATTCTAACTCTTTTTTTTTTAAAAAAAAAAAAAAAGGAAATAAGAAAAATTGATGGCAGCTAGCTGTGACCATGAAGATTCCGGCTACAACCGCAGTTTTCCACCTCCAGCTTTCATTCAATAATGAAAATAAAATTTAATGATTGTAATTACTTTAGTTAAACTAATTTATGGGGTGCTTGCTACCACCACGTTCGAGATGGAGATGATTGAAGTGAGCGACGATCGGAGAATTCTAAAAATATATAGCTTTTGGGGTTGAAAGTTATATATATAATTCCTATTTTAGAGTTTAGAGTTTAATTAATTAGTAGTGCTAGGGGAAACTTTCGTTAGGGGCCTAGAGTCCATGATAATAGCCCCAAGTCCATCACCATCCTCTGGCCCCATGAGTCAAGGTGTCACCACTCTAAGCCCACGAGGGCCTACCCCCCCCCCCCTCCAAGCAGCTCGGGGCGGGCCCCTGACCCGTGCGGGTCAGAGGCAACCACCTGCATTGAGATGGGATATTGCTAGAAAAGTGCAGGAAACGTCGGTCAAAGGAAAGGAAGAGAAGCATGCAAAAAAAAAAAGGACGGAAATGAGCAATAATGCTAGAAGACCACGCTGCATTAAATGACTGACACTAGAAGACCACACCGCATTAAAGATAGTATGGTGGCATAGGCTCCAGGTGAGGCCTCCCTCTTCCCCAGAACTCAGGGTGTGACCCCTTGACTTGAGGAGCCAAGTATAAAGGGATGCCTAGAAATACGAGGTATGAGATCGATTCATGATAGAACACTGATATTAGACTTCTGTATTTTCTTTAAATCATTCTCTAGAGAGCAAGACTAACTTAGGCATCAGAGGCTCCCCATGCTACCGAGAGCCACTTCTCTCCCTATTAAAGGACATCGATCAAGTAAAGGCCCGGACCACTGAGCAGCCCGGCCCAAAAGGCATACGAAACACTACATTAACAGTTGACTCCGTCTATGGAATTCGACAAAATTTTTAAGTCGAGTGTGTTCTTTGTATGCCTGTTAGGACACGTTCTCAGTTGGTACAGGATCAAGAAGAAGAGATGGTAAATGGCATGGAAGTAAGGCTAGATGCTATGGAGCAGCTCGTTGAAAGGCTCACTAACGAGGTGGATGTCCTTTGAGAAGAAAATCAGTCCCTCAAGGATGACTTCCTCAAGTTGGCGGATCAGGAAGACCTCAATGCCAACGAACACCAGGAATTCAAATGCGAAGAAGAGGCTGACAATGCCCTGGAAGAAAGAAAGCGCATGCAAGATGAGCTGTGTAACCTCCAGGGAAAATATGAGGAGGTGATGAGAAAAATAGGGAGCTCGTACATAGTAGATCAACTACTTGTCAACACAGGCTTTCTGTACCGCGCAAAGGTGATAGTGGTCCCATTGCCACCAAAGTTCTGAATCTCACCCATGGAAGTGTATGATGGGACCCGAGATCCGGTCGAGTACTTCGAGACCTTCAAGGTCCGCATGACATTGCATGGGTTTCCTAGAGAAGTGGTGTGCAAAGCCTTCTCGAAGACCTGAGGGGACCTGTAAGAACATGGTTCGTTGTCCCAAGACAAATCTAAGCCCACAAAGACATCGAAGTCCCACCGCGTCAAATCAACGAGTAAGGCTGGTAATTACCAAGTAAAGCATACATATCCAGATTCTAATTTTACAAAACGTACGCGAAGGAATTGGCTGAGTTTGGCTTACGCGCTGCTCGGCCCCTTCTGTAGAGCGCCAAGATCGACTAAACCTAGTCGGTTCTGCGTATCGGAGGGATTTTTGTTACAGCTTTTACTATGCGGCATGCTCAAGCAAAGTGGGGGACTTAGTGTACAAGATTGAGGGTCAGTTATGCTACAAGGGGTCTCACATATCACTAAGTCTAAATGGTTAGTCGTACTTGGCAGGGTGTCGTCACAAAGGTTATCAATTTGCCACAGTATCAGCAAGCGGCCAGAACAATTACAAGAAAACATTGCAAAGAAAGACGACGGAGCAAAAAAACATAAAAAGAATAGTATTTTATACATCAACTACCAGAACAATTACAACGGAAGGGCTACAGCATCACAGCGAGAAACCATGCAAAGAGAAACAAAAGTGAAAAATAGCTCAAAGGTCCAAGTCAGACCAAGAGGGCTACGACACCATTGGAAGTGGGGCTAGGCGGGGTACGATATTGTCAGCAGAAAAAGGCAACGACTCCCAGGGTCCAAACAGCAACTCCAGAGAGGCACCATCCCAAAACTACAGGGGGGAAGTAGAACAGAAATCAACTCAAGGGGGGCTTGGTCAACCCAAACTTTGTAAACTCCCCCAAAGAGTAGGGGCGATGAGGAGCTCGAGTTGAAGGTAAGACCCACTGCGGTCTCCATAAAAGCCCCCCATGGCACGAGCCTTTTCACCTACTCCTCCCTGGGCCGAGGGGGAAGCCCCACTTTCTCCAGATGCGGGGGAAACCCAGGATGTAACGAGGAACCGTGAACTGGATGAGGAATTTTGAGGTAGAGAAACCCATTGAACGGCCCACCCATGAGGCTAGGGGCACCCCTTTTTTCCAAAGCATCTCCTCGTAATGAAGAGCGACGCGACTTTTGGAAGGGCATCCATTGGAAGTTTGACGAAATTGCCATAAACATATCTCCGCAAAAGCTCAATGCAGGATCCAGCATCACAAGGTTGACCCTAAGCCAGAGTGGCCATCGAAACTAAGAAGGGCCAACGAGAGCACAAAGGGGAAGAAGGGGAATTTCAGAATGCTTAAAGAGGAGGAGGGGAGAAGTAATGGTAAATAACGAAGGTGGGGAGGTCTATATATAGGCTAAGAATAATGGCTCATCTCCCGAAATTTGTGGTGCATGCATGTTTTGGGGCTCCATTAGATCTAATGCAAATCTAGCAAAAAAATCCCACATAGATTTCATGGCACGCATGAGGAAACGTTACGAACGCCATAAAGGTAGGACAACCAATGGGTGCACAGTGAATTACTAACTGTCCAGAATCCATCCAGATCCACAGAAGGGATGTCAGTCATTAACCCATTCTCTTAGGAAGACTAAAAGACAGGTATGGTAATAAAGATGAAAAGACAGAATTCAAAGTGTCCCCTTGAAAGGAAGACACTACGACATTAAAAAGGGTCAAGACAAGGAGGCTCTCCGCTCCTGTATGGGGTCAGAGGAGCCTGCCTAGGCAAAGTCTAGCTCGCACCCGGGGCCAGTAAGGTGATCCTCAAAACTCTCTCCCCTCAAGCCAATGGCAGCATTCCCCTGTGAGAGAGACTGACGGGATCATCGTCTTCCAAGAGGAAAGCATCTGAAATCATCTACCGCCCCAACTTGCCGGTGTGGTTAAGGGTAGCGGTGTCAGGCTCAAGGTTCTTGACATCCACTACCCACAGATGCACCTCCAACGCCTTTGAACTATCTTAAGGATTGAGGATGACGTAGTCACACATCCTCTCCAAGCCCTCCAAGAACTCGTGAGACCACACTTCATCATGGACATAAAGAGCCTTGCCCAACTGCAAACTTGACAGCGTGGCCGCCTCTTACACCTGCGACAGGTCGCTATGCAAGTCCCAGATAACCACATCCTGACTAGCAATTCTCTTATAGGCTGCCCCTAGGTCGGCCAATACTTCCTCTTCAAGGATCTTGGCAGCAGATAACAAGACCCCACGATCTTCGACAATGACCGACAGGGTGGAGTGCTCCTCCTCCAACATCCTAATCTAGCAGGAGTGGAAGTCTCGGAGGCCCTTCAACTCCTTATTCTCTGCCTGGAGAAGATCCTGCAACTCTTGAGCCTTTAAGGCCCAATCTCTAGCCACAGTCAGTTTTGCCTCTAAGGGTCTTCATTTTTCCCTCTCCTGCTCCACTGCAGATCGAAGGCCTCGTACCTCATCTTTCGTAGCCTTCCAGCCTCCTGCAACATGCTTGCCCATTGCTCAAACTCCTTGTACGGGTTTAGGAGTCAAAAATAAAAGACAACAAACTTAAAAAACAAAAACAGAAGAGAAGAAAAGTAAAGCAGGACCCAAGGCAGATAAGGAAAGAAATACCTCATAAATAAGTTTCTACAGCTGTACCACCTCACAGTCTATAGCATGGTCCTCCCGCAAAGCCTCACCCTCCTAGTCAAGAGGAACAACTTCACTCGTGGTCTCCAAAGGATGCCCTTACCCACTTGGGGGCCTAGCCAACACGTCCTTACTGGGCCCACGGCCGGGGGAAGCAAAGGTGTCATCACTCATCAATAACACAGGGTGGGCTACAGCGGACGGGCCACCCTCGTCCTTATGTCTTCAACCGACCCACTCCTTGGGACTTACCGCTCTTGCCATCGTGTTTCCAGGACACGGCGGGGTATGAACTGAAGGAGCTGCCGGCGCTAGGCACGGAGGGGTAGGAAAGCTGTGCTCATCCCTAAGCTGCCCTTCTCCAAATTTGGCAACATCTTTAACAGCCTCATGCCTGGTCCGAACAACAGTGAGTGGGCCCTCACACTCAGCTGGGACGCATGCAAGATTAGAGACGCATTCATTAGCAGGTTCCAAATCCACCTTAAGTTGGCCCGAAACTCTTTTGGAATCAAAAGCTTGCACCAGGGAACAGGTGATGGACGACCGGGAAGGGGACATCTCTACATTTAGATCCGAAGGAGGTTCCACAAAAGCGAGGTACCCTATCCATGAGGGCACCTTAAAAGTGCATACTAACTGTGTTTGCCCTTCACCAGATGTTCATCTCCTCCACTGTGGTACAAGGGCCCATGCGGCTAGGATCGCTCACAGGGGCAGCAAGGGGAAGGGACGTAGAGGTTGAGTTCGGGCCTGACAGCTCCCCGGCCCCTTGGCGCTGGAATGGCATCAAGGAAGAAGAATAAGGGTTTATCGTTTCCCCAGGGCCGAGATGAGTTGCATTTGCAGTCCGTCGAGCCAAGGCCTTTGGAAACGTCAGGACATCCCCCCTTGGCTATAAGCGGACCCTCTTCCCCTTATCTTCAGGAGGGGAATCCACAACCTGCTTCCTCAAAGAATGTGGTGACGAGTAGATGGCAATACCCCAAGTAGAGGGGGCGACATGACCCAGTGGAAGAAGGAAAGGGGCCAAACTATCTTCCCCAAGGAGAACCTCGAAATGGACTAGGAGTGGGTGTTGGGCTGCCCAATCTCGCATGATCGCGATGCGACGTGTCTCAACCTGCGTAGTAATGGGGCACACCCTTTGTCACTTGGCACTACTTCCCAGGATGCTTTTATTGGGAATTCAGCTAAAAAAGAATTCCCACTGGGAATCCCCACCCTCGGCCAGCCAAGAAAAAGAATTTATTGGTCCAGTTTGTGACCTTACAATATCTCGACTCCAACACGACCAGTACAGGCGCCATTCCCTTGAAACTATAGATTTTCGCCATACCCCTTTTTACATGGTGAGTCAGGAGGAATTCACAGTAAGTAAGGTCGACACCCTTTGGGTCAAACTTCAACAAGGCCCGTTACCACAATACACAATAGTACATCAAACTCCGCTAAGCATTTGGATGAAGCTGGGCGGCCGACAGCCCTAAGTGGTACAGAATTTTACGAACAGGGCGAGGAAAGGATAATCTCAGCCCATAGGAAAACAAGCTGGGGAAAAGGGCGATTCGTGCCGCAAACCCATCAACATTCATGGCCCCTTCACGCAGTCCGAGAACCTCCAAGATCATATAGTCCAGAATATGGTAAGTCAAGGCCAACGACTGAAGGAAGGTCGAGCTAGCCTTAGAATGCCAAAAGCAACCGGCAAACTCAAGCTCTGACAAGCTGGCCTTGGGGTGGCGATCATAACTAGCTAGATTGGTGGATTTCTAGGAAGCCATTGTGGCCACGAGGATTGAGTTACTCGAGGAAGGCACAAAGTTAGAGGCAAAGGAGATGAAGGGAGCAACGAAGATACAAAGGCAGCAGGAGGTACTCACAAGCCATGGATGGGAAACATGATTAGATGTAAAGACACAGTTGGTCGAACAGTCACCGAAGGGAGGTAGCATCTGACAGCCTATCTTGTAGGGTATGTGAAGCAACAGGCACCGTATTAACACCCCTGGAATAGTAATAGCATAATCGGCATCAAAAACTTGGAATGATCGACCCACCTATGCTGCCACACAGTAACTAGGAAGGTGACTGACAACATTGAATAAAAGAGTATAGAAATTCCCATCGGGTTAGCCCGATGAGAATTGGTGGGGTAACTATTAGAAAAAATTTTCATTAAGGGCCTAGAGCCCATGCTGATAGCCCCAAGCCCATCATCTTCCTCTGGCCCCATGAGTCAAGGTGTCACTAGTCCAAGCCCACGAGTGTCCCCCCCCCCCAACAGCATCTCCGGGTAGGCCCCTAACTTGTGTGGGTCGTAGGCAACCACCTGCGTTGAGATGGAACATTGTTGGAACAGTGTGGGAAACCTCAGTCAGAGGAAAGGGAGAGAAGCAAGCCAAGAAGAAGGGATAAAACTAAGCAGTAATGCCAAAAGACCACGCCGCATTAAATGAAGGTACCAGACAACCACGCTGTATTGAATGATTGACACCAGGAGACCACACTGCATTAAAGACAGCATGGTGGTAGAGGCTTCGGGAGAGGCCTCCCTCTTCCCCAGATCGTAAGGTATGGCCTCCTGACTTGAGGAGCCGAGTATGAAGGGATGCCTAGAAGTACGAGGTACCGGATCGATCCATGATAGAACATTGATATTAGACTTCTGTATTTTCTTTAAGGCATTATATGGAGAATATGACTGACTTAGACATCGGAGACTCCCCAGGCTATCGAGAGCCACTCTTCTCCCTATTGCAGAACACCGATCAAGCGAAAGTCCTGAGCCATCCGGCCCAAAGGCGTATGAAACACAACGTTAACAAGTAGTAATGTGGTCTACCTTATTCTAACAAGTATTAAGGTACTTCCTAGAGCATTTAATTCCTTGAGTTACGTTATGAGAAAATTAAGATCGAAATCCAACCGCTCTCATATCTGATATACAAGTGATCATAATTCCCAAGTCTTGTTTATAATTAACGGAAATATGAATTAACATCGATCCAATGCATGCTATCAGCCTAGTCAAATATTGGATCGCTACCATTATTATTGATAGTTGTGAACTCATACCCTAATTTAAATTTGACTCATCCTGCATGATCGATCTATTACTCCTCATAAACTTTACAACCCACCATTAAATTATGCAACTTAGTCCTAAGAAAATTAAATTAATGATCCTACTTAATATAAATTAAATTAATCAATCAATTTTCTTTAATCCTCAGTACTTTTCAATGGATTGATGCGTGGACGGTGGCCCAAGAGTGGTACTCCCCCTTTGTTTTCTGCATAAACCAAACCACCGGATCTCAGAAAAACCATTTTATACCTCTTTTGTTATCTAATCTATATGAAATTGTAGGATGCTCAAGGTGATTATAGTTTCATGCATAGATCAGGTAGGAATTATGGCAATGAGGTTCTAAATTCGTATAATGCTGTTATTGGATAGGAATGATCAGTCAAAGCCTTAATTTACTGCAACAGATAGTCTGTGACATGTAATGTCTCAAGAAGAAGATTGCTGGCATGAACCTCCTATATATATCATTTAACTGTAGTAGATGGAGTAATTTAAGATATTATGTATAGAATGTACTAGGGATGCATCCAGGTTCAATGGTTCCACAATTTGGATGTTCTATCATGTAGCCGTGAATCGTGATATTGACAGATTGATGTGGATCTTATCTGTTAATTAATGTCATCAACTGGGTAATTAGAAATACACATGTGGTTTTTATTTATGAAGTATTTTCAATCACTTCCAAAATGCCAGCCGGAGCTACAATGCACGGAAGCTCTATAATTACACCTTTTATTGGATATAAAACTACAATGAACAAATACTTCAAGCAGCACAAAATTAATGGATTGGAGGCTCTTAATCATATACACAAAAATTAATGGATTGGAATTCAACATACAATCTAATAAACTAAAACTACCAAGTACTGTACCCAAACAAAATATCTAATAAACAAGAAAGACTGACCATCAGGAGTTTATTCCTTGCATATACATCATCTCCTCTTGGGCTGGTGATTGCTTCTTCTACATCAGACTTATCGCCTGGCTATTTTTCAAGCTCCCTTGGTTTTTCTTTCTATTAACCACAACAAGAGCCAAGCAAAGACATTCTTCATTACCAACTCACTCAGAAAGACCATACCTACACCACATCACCATTCTGGAGATCATTCGTTAAGGTGACATCATGCTAGCACTTCCTCAGCACATACATTGAGCTCATTTTCCCACTAGTTTTGCGCATGTCCCACTACCTCAAAACAATCTTACTAAACACATCAAAGGGTTCAATGAATGGAACTTCCATCTCATTTTGCTGGTGAAGATACGCTCTCTCTCCCTCTCTCAAGAAATCCATATTGATCAAAGGCATGGAAAGCCGAGCTTGGCATTTTTTTATGTCAATTGCTGTAAGAGCTTTCTGTATTACCATAACCACTCTGGTTCCATCCATAACCTTGATACGATTCTTTAAATTTTCAGGCAACTCCTACTGCCTATTTGAAACATTGGTCACGATATTCTTCATCAGGTTCTTCTTGAACGGGTTTCCTCCATTAATGGGTTGGAACCGGATCTTTTGATTCTTGATCTTGGAATTGGTATCTCCCATCTTGCTTCGATCATGACCTCGCTTCCTTCGGTTTGAACTTGAGTGGGATATTGGTACTGTTCTCCAAGGATCAGTAGCCACGAATACATCAAGATCATCAGTCGTAGTCGCGGGCTTCTTCGGATGCTTATCTCTCATATGAATTCTCTGTTTCATGATAGCCTTTTTCCTTTACATATATCTCAGTAGCTACTTGAGTTACATCAACCAACATTTCGAATGGAGAACTTGGGCCATCAACATACCATCCCACAAAATCTTCAGAACTCAACATGATCGGCATATTCTCCATGATCAACTCCTTTCTTTCTTTATTCTCCAACATTTTCAGAATGAATATACCAATTCACGTACACCCGTTTAATTAGCAGATATTTTGATCAAAAGTTATTGCTCAGCTTGTGTTTTTTCAATTTTACAAGTGAGCTGTTTGATTCCTGGGCAAATTGTATTTTGAATGATCATCTCAACTTTAGAAATTTGAAGTTGTTAGGTGTTTTTATCACCAACTCCAAGTTTCATCTTCCTATTACGTTTGGGAGGATTAGAAACTTCTTTTAGTTTGAAAAAATAAAAATAAAAAATAAAACAAAATTCTGGTTACTATTCTCTAATTGGTTAACCACTTTTTTTTAACTGTTCTCTAAACTGGTTATTTTCTTAATATGGAATGGAATAAATTTATTTTCTTAATGTGGAATGGCTTATTATCAATTTCTTGTGTTGAGAGCAATGTTTTAAATTCTGTTACGTTGATCATTCTAGTTTAAATACTGGAATTAGGGATGTAAATAGTCGGGTTTGGTCGGGTTTTGGATAAAATTTGAGACCGAACTGGCATAAACTAGTTAAGTCACTAATTAAGGAGATGCTGGCATAAACCATAAAATAGTCTGGTTTGGTCTGTTAACATGTATTCCTCATGTTTCAAGTCACTAATTAAGGAGATGCTTTTTTTTTTTTTTAAATAAACCTCCTTCATTCATATAACTGTGTGATCAATACATTGTTTATCAACAAGTAAATTATTTAAAACAAAGCTTGGTGCCTCTTCTATCCACACCATTTCCTCCTCAATCAAAATGGTAGCCTTAGCCAACTTGTGAGCTACAACATTAGTGTTTCGATGAGAGTATTGTACCCTCCATCCATTACATCCCTTGAGACTCCTCCTCAGCTCTTCAACAATACTATCAACATATGATAGATCCTCCACTGGAACATTTACTGCATTTATGATAACCTGAGCGTCACCCTAAAAAATGACTTTATCAAAGTATAGATCCCTGCACAAATCCATGGCTTTTCTAAATGCATAGCATTCAGCTGTAACTGGATCTGCAACATTTAGTATCTGCTCATGACAGGCTACCATTACCTCTCCCTTCTCATTTCTGATTATCACTCCCACACCCACCTTCCTTGCTTTAACATCAAAAGCTGCATCCCAATTGGCCTTCACCATATTCTGCTCTAGTGGTTTCCATTTTTTCTCCCTCTCTTGTGCACTGTTCAATTCCTCTGGTTTAGACTGAGCTACATAGTACTCATTCAAGTCTTCCTTTGCTAATATGATAACACAGCTTGGACTAACAAATTTCTGTTCAAAAATAAACTTGTTTCTTCTCATCCACAAGCTCCTCATAACAACAACCACCTCTTCTGTTTCAAATTTATTGAGCTTATATGAAATGTTTTCCCATAAACCCAAGAAATCCTCTTCTTCAGTGTTCCATTTCTGCAAAGTCCTCGAATGCTCAGCCCAAACATCATTTGCAGCAGGGCAGAGCCATAGTACATGCATAACATCCTCAGCTTCTTTGAGACAAATTGGGCACCTTGAGTTATCACATACTTTTCGGGCAAATAAGTTGCTTTTTGTAGCCAACAGATTATTACTTACTTTCCACATAAACAGTTTCATTTTACCAGGCAAATTCATGCTCCAAATATGTTTCCATTGAACATTTGTCTCAGTACCCCTAGAAGACTCCCCTTGCCACCTGCTTGATCTTTCTTTCTCTAAAAAATAGGCAAATTTCACACTAAATAAGCCTTTGTTAGAGGGACCCCATATTAACTTGTCTTCAACCTTCTTTCTGCTCAAAGGGATACAACATATATGCTCAGCCTCCTCTTCTCTGAAAATGGATCTAATTAAAACTTCATTCCACTCCTTTTTGACCTCCACCATAAGCTCACTGACTTTTGCATCTTCATTTAACTTAGAGATTGAGGACTGTACTTGATAAGTGGAAGGAGTAGATAACCATCTATGGCTCCAAATATGTATCATCTTTCCATTTCCCACCCTCCACCTTAATCCTTCTTTTAACAACCCCATAGCACTCCAGAGACTCCTCCAAATTAAAGAAGGTGAGGAACCCAATTTTGCCTCCAGTATTGAGGACTGCTTGAAGTACTTGTCTTTATAAATTTTTGTTGTCAAGGAAGAAGGATTCTGTAATATTCTCCATCCTTGCTTTGCCAACAAAGCTGAGTTGAAGTGCTCTCTAAATCTTTGAATCCCAATCCTCCCATTCCTTTTGAAATTCCCATTTTCTTCCAGCTCGTCCAATGGATACCACTCTCTTTTTTCCGACTTCCCCACCAAAACTTGGCTAACATTCCATTGAGTTCAATACACAACTTCTTTGGTAACCTAAAAACACTCATGGTATAAGAAGGAATGGCTTGTAAAACTGCCTTAATCAACACTTCTTTTCCAGCACTTGACAGAAAGGAGTTCTTCCAATTGTTAATCTTCTGCCAAACTCTCTCCTTTAAACATCTAAAAGTGTTGTATTTTGAGCTGCCCACCAGTGTTGAAAGACCCAGGTATTTCTCGTAACTTCCTTGTGCCATATCCCCCCCTTCCCTTAAAATTAATCTCCTGGTTTCTGCTGTAGTATTAGAACTGAAAAACATTAATGTCTTTCCCTTATTTAGAAACTGAGCAGATGCCCTCTTATATTTAGCAAGAATCTCTTTCAGTTTTCTCCATTCTTCCACATTGGCCCTTCCAAAGAGAACACAATCATCTGCAAATAACAGATGATTAATTCTCAGGCCTCCCCTTGAAGCTGAAACTCCTCTTGTGACTCCTTGCTGATCAGAATTATTGAGGAGGGCACGAACACCCTCTGCACACATAATAAAAAGGTAAGGGGATAAAGGGTCCCCTTGCCTTAAACCCCTTGAGGGATAGATCCTGTCACCTGGCTTTCCATTAACCAAAACTGAATATGAGACAGATGAAACACAGTTCATAATCAACTTTATCCACTCTCCACAAAAGCCCAGCTTTCTCATGATAGCTTCCAAGTACTCCCATTCGATCCTGTCATAGGCTTTTGACATATCCAGCTTGATGGCCATTCTTCCCTTCTTACCTTTCTTTCTCATCTTCATAGTGTGCAGGACCTCATAGGCAGCCATAATATTGTCAGTGATGATTCTTCCAGGGATGAATGCACTTTGGTTTGGTGAAATGATTGCTGTAAAGACTCCTTTAAGCCTATTTACAAGCACTTTCGACACCATTTTGTAAATGACATTACAAAGGCTAATAAGCCTAAATTCATAAACAAACAAAGGGCTTTTTGTCTTAGGGATTAGAGCTATATAAGTAAATTTAATTACAGACATCATAGAATTACCATTTAGGAAGCTCAAGACTGCATTACTTACCTCCTCACCTATAGTGTCCCAATGGTTTTGGTAAAAACAAGCACCAAAACCATCAGGTCCAGGTGACTTCAGGGGGCCCATTTGTTTAATGGCATCCTCAACTTCCAGTCTACAGAAAGGCCTCATCAATTTTGTATTCATCTCATCAGTCACTCGAGTCTCCACCTGCTGCACACACACTGCAATATCTTCTTTACTTGGCCTCATCGATGAGAACAAAGACTTGAAGTATCTTATGAAGGCCCCTTCAATATCTGCTTGATTATTAAACACTTGCTCATGCTCATCCATAATTTGTTTCACCAAATTTTTCTTTTTCCTCTGTGTTGCACATGCATGAAAAAACTAAGTGTTTCTGTCTCCCATGGCATACCAGTTTCTCTTGGCCCTTTGTTTCCATTTAAGGTCTTCCTTCTCAAGTAAAGCCCCTATCTCTTTTTGTAATCTCTTTATCTCTTCAGCATTAACACTACTCTACTCATCTTGTAGCTTTTTTAGTGACTCAGACTTCTCATTTAGTTCTTTGGTACTATCTGAGTTAATACATTTACTCCATTTTTGAAGAGCTGCCTTACAAACATCCAGTTTTACCAAAATCCTTGGATCATTTGATTCCCTATGCCTCTTTTGCCAAGCTTCCTTCACTACTTCCACACATTCCTCCTCCTTATCCCAGCATGCCTCATATCTAAACATTTTCCTTCTTATCCACTTCATATCACCCCTTTTCTTCACTGTCAGCAGAATAGGCCTATGATCAGAGCTTCTTCCTATGTCACACCTCCACCCCAAATCATTATACTTATGTGACCATAATGGATTAGCCACACCCTGTCTACTTTCTTTTGTAAATGTCTCATCTTCATGCTTGTTGCTCCATGTATATTTATTCCCTCTCCACCCAAGATCAAATAGATTTGCTCTTCTAAAGTTGCTCAAAACCTTCCATCTGTTTCTCAGGTCTTGGTCTCCCCCCCTCTTTTTCCTCATTTGAAATAATCTCATTAGAGTCTCCTAGTACACACCACCCCATTTCAGTCCCTGGTTTAAGGGATTTTAACAAACTCCATGCCTCATCTCTTTTACTAGTCTCGGGCTGGCCATAAAAGCCAGTCATTAACCACCTTTCCTTTTCATCCTCATCTACCATCCAAGCACTGATATGCCTATGTGAAAAGTTTTGTAGATCTACTTGGACTCTGCTGTTCCACAAAAGCACTAACCATCCCTTCCTCCCCAAAGGCTCCACCACAAAGCATTCCTCATATCTAAGCCTCCTCTTCACTCTATCACACTGTTCACTCCTCAATTTGGTTTCCATTAAAAATAACACATCTGGGTCCTTTTCCTTTACCATAAAGCAAATGTTCTGAACTGTCCAAGGGGGGTTCCCAAGCCCTTGGCAATTCCAACTAAGAATTTTCATTGGACTTGGTGGGGCTGTTGAACAGCCTTCACCAAAGTATAAAAAGAATTATTTTCTTCCTCCACCTCCACTTGGTTTTCCTTTTTTTCTTTTTTTCTTTTTACTTCTCTTCTCTCCACACTTTCATTCCTTCTTTTTTTCACCCCCTCACCACTACAAACTTCTAACTTCCTTCCTACTCTCTCCCTCCTCTTCCATTCACCCTTGCGTGAGGTCTTTTTATCAATCAAATTCTGTAAGGGCTCATTTAAATCCTTTCTCTGCTCCCTTTCTAGGACTGTGTAGGCCTCACCACCACCTTCCCCCTCCTTCCCAGCATCTTTCTCAATTATTTCTCCCCTAACTACCTCTTCTACCTCCTTATTCATCTCTTCCTCATTCAACCCCTCTCTCTTATCTTTACTTTTTACTTCAACTCCTTCTAAAATTGACACACTCATCTCCTTCCCTGAATCAACATTTTTTTCTCCATTACTCACCTTTTATGGTTTTTTCCTTTTGTCTATTACACTCTCCTCACCTTCTAAATACCAGCCCTTCCCACTACCATCATACATTTTTTCCCCTTCTCTTTTAATATTCACTTCTTTTCTTATTACTGCTCTTAGCCAGGTCCTGTATTGGTCAGCCCCCTCACCCTTGTTAACACAGCCTCCCTTGCCATGTGCTATACAACCAAAGGAAAAACAGAATCTAGGCAACTTCTCATACCTTAAAGGGATCCAGATTTTATCACCACCCACATTGATGGTTCTACCTCTGGCAAGAGGTTTGCATAACTCAACATCAATCAAGACCCTTAGGAATCTTCCCCACCCGCTTCCATCTTCCCTCACATCCACCTCCTCCACTACTCCAATAGTATTACCAATCTGTTTCCCTCTCTTCTCATTCATACAGGACAACGGAATGTCATGAAGTTGGACCCAAAACCTCTCCTGCAAGAACTTCAGCTTCTGTGGTGGTATATTTTCATCAAGAGGTTTCAGCACAAACAGATGGCAGTCAAACAACCAAGGTCTCCCACTCCATACACGCTGTTTGTCTGCTATATTAGCAAAGGAAACTGTAAACACATTCGTGCCCACTTCTTGGAACTTTGCAAGCCTACTTATTCTCCATACTTTCTTCATAGTGTTTTCCATTACCTCCTTGCCCACACTTCTATCCATGCAAACTTTTCCCCCATTCTCTCTTGTATTGCAGTTCTTCCCCAACATCTTCATCAAAATCAATAGCATCTTCCTCTACCTCCATCAGTCGCAAGTGTTGACATCTCTCTTCAATCTCCTCCATTCCTTTCTCCATTTCCTACACTTTCTAGAATTTCCTTCCTGTTTCCTGGCGGCAAGGACCTCCCTCCACCTTACTCCACCGTGTATCCTCTCTTTCGTACACTCCTCACTTTCCTGTACCACCACACATCACTCTCACCACCACTCAAAATTATGTTAGAATCTAATGGACCTCACACACTCTGCCTCAGGCTCCCACTTCGTGAGAGAGAGAGAGAAGAGACTCTAATTAAGGAGATGCTTGGTTTGTGAAATATCTCTTCTAAATACAAAAGACATGAAAATGAGATTAAAAATAATAATTGAGTCAATATTCTTAAAATATCCGAACCCCATAAATTCCTTTCCAAAAGAATATCATTCTTAGTTATAAAGTATAATAATAATAATAATAATAATAATAATAATTTTTTAAAAAAATAACATTGTGATCGGCTACCTATCATATCCCATGTACAAGGGTGGTTTAACCACACCCTAGCCATTGGGGTGCCTGTGTGCCTATGGGCTAGCTGTCCCCTCAGGCCATTCTCGTGGCAAGGGCCGGAACTTGGCAAAAACCTTTTCTAGTACATAATTCTGTAGCAATGAATTAATATGATTTCAATCTGTTAATTATTGTTTTGATCATAAACAAAAATATTATATTTATTGTAAATATAAATATGATTTCAATCTGAACTTGGCCTCCAGTATAATCATTCTTGCCGTCTACCCCTTCAAAAATCTTATTACAACCTTCCTGGGCAATGAGTTCAGCAATACTACAATGCTCTTGATTAGCTACGTTGGCCTCATCAAAATTCACAAGTGCATTCACGTTAACACACCCACCTGCATTCACTGCTACATTCACGTTAACACACTCAGGTTGTACTCCATCTCGGTCCATACCCATCGAAAGACTCTCACTTTCTTCAAAAGACTCAGGAACTGCCGTCAACCCCTCCTGCGGAATAGCCACGTCATTAACGAGCTATATCAGACATGCTCTGTTTTCCTTGGTCAGCGACGGAATGCAGTTTTGGAGTAGTCTCAGCCTTCTCTATTCGGCACCCTCAGTAGACTGATCCCTGTCCGTGATCTCCACTACTTGTAAGCCTGCTCTGTTTCGCCTCCCTAGGTAGCATGGACCATATCTGTGATCAATTGATTCTTTGCCCTCTTACTCGATTCTCCCTGCTGAACCATGTTAACTAGAAGCTCCACCATATTTTCTTTATTAGCCCATACTAGATCAATCTTAGCCTTACTTTCCCATTTGCAGGTATTCACGTTAGACAAAGCATCTCATGCTGTAGGAAGGCAACGTCTCAAATTCAATGGATTGGTAAAAGCTTTGAGGATTCCTAGGAGTACCAATCCATAATGCCTTGATAGGGTCTTTAGAAACATCCATCTCAATACAGACCCGTGCAACATCCATACAAGTTGAGCAACGGGTTGGGTTATCCCATTTGAGAAATCAACCAAGGGGTGTCAAAGTACTACGTAGGAATGATTCGTGATAAAAGTTGGGTGGTAAACCCGGCAATGTAATCCAAACTGGCCTATGGACAAGTTCTTGGTCCTCTTGAAAATCTATAGTCCAATGAAAGACTCTGTAAGGAACACCAACAATCTCACAATTCTCACGAGCAAAAGCCTTAATGAAATCACCTTCCAAGGATAGACGCACGGACACATTCCATGGCCTCCTCATTGACGATACGATCGGTTGGTTCGTCAAGCCCCATCTCAATCTAATGAATGATCTAATGGAATCCAGAGAGGGACGTTGATGAAGAAATTTCAAAACAAGAGAATATTGAAATGGAATCGTCGAACGATCCACTTCATCCTTGGAGAAAACCACTCATAGCTCCCCATCCACTATTTTTTAAGAGCGAAACGGCACCACCACCTCAAGGAGGGGTTGAGGGAATTCCAAAACCATGTTTGCAAATGATCTAAGCTAAGGAGCAGACATCATAGTGGCCAAGGGACCATAGGTGGCAGCCAAGCATGAAAGCCCTAATCGCTCATGTTTAGAGAGAAAAAAGGGCCAACTCCAAAGTCTTTAACACAGACTACGTTAGTGAGTCTTATGAAGAGATGGAGTCGTGGGATAAATGGGGTGGAACCGGAAAGCCTTTTGGCTCTAGAGGGAAATGGCATGTTCTCGTACAAGACACTACGTAAAGCACTCCCTTAGAGAGGCTGTCAAAACCCCAAGGTAGGAGGCCACAGGCAATGCCTTGACAAGCACACTTCCATGCCCAGACACCACGTCAGGAGCACTGTTGGCATCGCTTGATTGCCCATGGACCAAGCCTTTGGAGAATGCTAGGTCACGTTCACCCTCAACTGGGCATTGCACAGTTAGCGCGCATGCGCAAGCGAGGTTGTCATACCATGCTCAGCGTGCAGCTAGACTGCATGCATGCCTAGTGCGCACGCACACAGTGTGCGCGCATGGGCTACCCTCACGCATGCATGGGCTGTGCACAAGCACAACGCCCATGCATGGCCTAGGTGCCAATACAGCGCACACGTGCACACCCATGTTGGAATTGACGGTACGGCTGCCCAGCAGGCTCACGCAGGTTGGCATGCTACTCAACGCCTTGGCCTTGGCCAAGGCCTTGCTGCTCAATGCCCTGGCCAAAGCCAAGGCCTCGCTGACCAACGCCCAAGCCCCATTAGCATGGGCCATGCAGACCAAAGCCCAGACCCCACTGGCTTAGGCCATGCAGCAACCTGCCATGCCTGAGCCCACCACGGTCCAACCCAGCAACTCATCAATGGCGCCTAGCCTACACAACCTGAGCCACACATGCAAGGACCAAGGACCAGCTAGGGCCAACCCAACAGGCCAACCTAAAGACCCACGCACACAAGCAAGTAGCCCATGCTGTGGGTATCCAAGCCACCTATGGCCCACTAACAACATGAGGCCTCAACCAAGAGGCGTGGATCCAGCAACTATTTTCCCTTTGTAATCATTTTATTTACTTTCTAGTATAAGTAAGGCATTAGGCCATCAGTTGGTTTTTATCTTCGAACATTTGGATGAATTTGTCTTGTAAGCCCCCATAGACACATTGGTGCTTTGTCACTTAGGCTCCATTGGGTGCAATCCGTGAATCCCAAAAGAGAAGGCTCACCCTGTGCAATTCGTGAATCAGGATAACCTATGCTTTTTATTGTTTTCCCTTTTATTAATGCATTGTCAAGATATTTCAGTATTGTGGTTTGTGTCTATTGCATTGCATTCACATTTGCTTGCTGATTGTTTCACACTACTCGAGTGGGGCATCGCATAAGGCAGCCACAAGTTGCCATTGAAGGGCATCTAGCCTGCACCAGGCCTCTCTGGTCGAATCTAGAGCAAGGTTAGGGACAAGCTAACAGTTATTGCCCACCACCCAAGCCACTCGCCCAGCCATATCCACCTGTCTAGCCATAACTGCTCCCCTACTTTGTAGGGAGTAACCAACCACACCATAAACTGCTCAACCACCACCCACTCGGCCAGCCCACAAAAACCACCCATAGCCATGTGTGCTTCACCATCAGAAGACACCTGTGCTTGACTTGGTTAGCCCACCATCAAGCGACACCTGTGCTTGACTTGGTCAGCCCACCATCAGGAGACACATGTGTGCTTGACTTGGTCAGGCCACCGGCAAGAGACACATGTATTTGACTCAGTCAGCCCAGCCACTTACCCACCTTATCTCACTCAACCGTTTTAGCCCACTCAACCACTGCACATGCATGCACGCATGCTGTGCCGCTAGAATTTCATCCATCATCATTCTTGGAACACTCATACAAGTTCAGCCAACATCACCCATAACCATCACAGTCAAGCAAGTGGCAGATCACATCAGTCATCAAGGCACAAGGAGGGGCGCGGTAGCTTGGTGTCTAGGATCTCGACCGAGGACCTTATCACCAAGTTGGTGCTTTCATTGAGAGTAGTCACGTTGCTTGAAGGTTCAAGAGAGGTTCTAACTTCTCTGACAAGGTAGGCAACCCATCACTCATCTCTTGTGATTTTGGTTGGGGGATCCACAGAGGATCCCGATGTTGCTGCAATTTCTTTTTGTTGTTGTTGAATTGTGAAATTCAGGAGTTGCGGTAGAAGAAGGAGTAGATAGGCTACCAAAATTTTGCAAACAAAAGGACTATTTCCGACGGTTTTCCATCAGATATAGTCCTTTTGGTCGCAAAAGGTTGCAAAATTTTGGTAACAAAAACCTGTCTCTCTTGTAGTGAAGATTACTTCAATTCTTGATGGTGTCACCAACAACTTAGTCTAGCTATGTGTGGCGATGGAGAATTCTAATAAGGATAACTAGAGGGCCATGGAGAATATAAGGAGAGAGACAAACACGACTTTGGAGTGGCTAAAAAGGAGACTAGCCGAGAACAGCCTTGGGACACCACCTCACGGGGACGATGCATATGCTGATGGACTGGAAACCAGTATGACCGAGTCCATGCATGCGGCCCCAAGGCAGGATTGAAGGCATGGTGGCTGTGTAGAGAACCGCCAAGGGTATCATGAGAGGTAGATTCCGAATGAAGCCTTCGAGAGAGAGGATCCAATGGCTGGCTATCGGGCTAGGAGCCCCTAGCATTCACCATGAGCACCAGGAGTCTGAGCACGAGCAAGGCTTTGACGAGCCCGGCCAGTATGAATAGCCAAGGGCATGGAGAAGACAGCCAGGTCGTGGCTATCATGGGCCACAGTTCAAGAGAGAAAACTATAAAAACCAAAGGGGAAACTGAAATCAGGATCGAGGACCCAAGCGATCTAAGGTTGACTTCCCAAATTATAGTGGCGGTGACCCTTATGAGTGGTTCGACAAGGTCCACCACTATTTTCTAACATATGATATCCCACACCATGAGAGGGTGTCAATAGCCTGCTTTTACCTTGAAGGCAGGGTTGGAAAATGGTGGCGTTGGATAAGGGACCAGTAAGATAAGGATCTCATGAGGCTAGGGTGGACAGCCTTTGAGAAGGAGCTCCTCAGCCAGTTCGGGCCATCACCAGTTGTCAATCACCATGGGCTGCTTGCCAAGTTAAGGTAAGAGGGAAAGGTCCAGATTATGGTTAGGGGCTGGTCCGAGAAAGCTTGGATTGGCACCTTCATCGATGGTTTGAAACCTTGGCTTGCCCAGGAAATCAAACCTAAACAGCCCACAAGGCTTCCCGAGGTGATGAAGATGGCTAAAATTCTTGAGGAAAGCCATGCTAGTTAGCGGCGCCCTACCAAAGACATGGGGAGCAAGTCTTTCAAGACTGTGCAAACCAAAGTCTATTGGAAGGGAAGGGACACATCGGCCACCACCTTTAAACCGAGACCTGAGATCAAGAAACTGTCCAGTGAAGAGATGCAAGAGTGCATAAAAAAGGGTTTGTGTTTTAAGTGCGGAGACAAATGGGGCCCCGGTCACAAGTGCAAGGCAGTTCAGGCCTTGTTTATGTTTAAGGATGAGCTCAGTGATGATGAGTTAGAAGGCAACGAGAAAGCAACTAGCCAAGAGGAGGAAACTGAGGAAATCGAATTTGGTGGCACACCAGAGGAGGCCAAGCTATCATTGAATGCCATGGTTGGCATTTCTAAACCCACGTCGATGAGGTTGATGGCATCGGTGTGCAAGTATGAAGTGACATTGCTAGTGGATAATGGCTCCACCCACAACTTTATTAATTCCAACATTGTTAGCAATGTTGGTCTTAAGCCGAGCTCTATTCCACCATTTGAAGTAAAGGTTGCAAGTGGTGAAAAGCTGCAGTGTGAGGCCCTCATCTGAGAAGTTAAGATGAATGTTCAGGGGATCTGAATTATGATAGACTTGCATGTGCTGCCCTTGGTCGGCCTTGACTTAGTCTTGGAGAATGCTTGGCTGAAGAACCTTGGCAGGGTCATCCATGACTATCATAACATGACGATGGAGTTTAAGCTTGGCTCCAAGAAGCGGCTTTGGACAGCCATTGCTAGTAAGGAGATCAAGTCGTGCAAAGCTATTATGTTTGAGAAGCTATGCAAAGGCGGAGCACATTGCTTCACCATAGTAGTGGCCAAAAAGGATGTATTGAGGCAAGTCGAGAATAAGGGTCAAGAGAGCATCCATGATGAATTAGAGCTGCTGCCCAAGGAGGTCAAGCCAGTTTTAGAAGCCCACAGGGGGATACTTGAGGTGCCCACCACACTCCCACCTCCTAGGGAGTTTGTCACCGCATTCGGCTAATGGATGAAGCAAAGCTGATCAATGTACCACCTTATAGATATGCCCACTTTCAGAAGTGAGAGATTGAACGGCAAGTAGATGAGATGCTGAAGAGTGGTCTAATCCGCCCTAGCACCAGTCCCTTTTCTTCACCGATGCTATTGGTGAGGAAGAATGATGGTAAGTGGAGGTTCTGTACCGACTATAGGGCCCTGAATGAAGCTACTTTCAAGGACAAATTCTCAATTCCCAAAGTCAATGAGATGCTAGACGAGCTGCATGGGGCCACAGTGTTTTCCAAGTTGGATTTAAGGGCCAGCTACCATCAGATTCGGATGAATGAGGAAGACATCCATAAGACAGTCTTTAGGACTCACTCAGGTCATTATGAATACTTGGTGATGCCTTTTGGTTTGTGCAATGCACCCTCAACATTTCGAGCTACAATGAATAGCATCTTCAAGCCACTACTTCGGAAGTTTGTGCTTGTCTTCTTCGATGACATTTTGGTATATTCTAATATCATCGAAGAGCATAAGCAACACTTGGAGAAGGTGCTAACAATTCTAGAGGGGCATCGTTTCTTCATTAAGGCCACCAAGTGTGCCTTCATGGAGAAAGAGTTGGAGTACTTAGGTCACTTCATCTCAGGAGATGGGGACAAAGTTGATCACAGAAAGATAGAAGCCATGGTGGATTGGCCTCTACCCAAGGACATCTCGGCCTTGAGAGGATTTTTGGGGCTCACGGGTTATTACAAGCAGTTTGTCAAAGGCTATGGGCTCATAGCCAAACCACTCACAGCAATGCTCAAGAATGACAGTTTTGAGTGGACAACCGAGGCTAGGGAAGCCTTTGAAGAATTGAAGCGAGTCATGACCAAGACACTTGTGTTGGCACTTCCCAATTTTGAAAGACCATTTAAAGTTTTTACAGATGTAAGCAGTGAGGGCATCGAGGCTATGTTGGTCCAAGATGGAAGGCCTTTGGCCTTCATTTCCAAGTCACTCAGGCCTATGAAGAAAGCATGCAGTACCTATGCCTGAGAGCTATTGGTAGTGGTGCATGCTTTTCAAGGTGTGGCACCCATACCTCTTGGGGCGCAAGTTTACCATTATCACAGACTAGTAAGCCTTCAGGTATCTACTCCAGTAGAAAATTGTCACCCTGGAACAACAGAAGTTCCTTGTCAAGTTGCTAAGCTTTGAGTACGACATAGTCTATCAACTGGGCAAGGAAAATAAGGTGGCTGATGCCTTAAGCCAAAGGGAAGGCAGCCAACTACTTGAGACAGTAGGTGATGACGAGGAGTCATCAAGCTTGGCATTAAGAGGGGCAGACTGGCGAGTATGGGACAAGATCAGAGAGGCTACCCGATTAGATGCAAGGGTACTTGAGATCATTGAGCTCTTGGATGCCCAAGGGCAAGAGGTTGTAAGCTACAAAGTAAGAGATGGTCTAATCTTCTATAAGAACTATGTCTATGTGCCAAATGTTCCCAATCTTAGAAAGGAGATTATAGATCACTTCCATAACAGCAAGGAGGGTGGCCACTCTAGATGGTTGAGAACATAAATCCGGTTGAAGCACTTCTTCCATTGGGAATGAATCAAGGATGATGTCAAGAGACTTGTGGCCGGATGTGACATCTATCAAAAGGCCAAGTACAATGCTAGGCCAGAAGCAGGACTTCTCCAACCATTGCCAATTCCAAACAGAATTTGGGAGGACTTGGCAATGGACTTTATAGAGGGCCTAACCATTATCGGAGGACATAAAGTGATCCTAGTGGTAGTAGACCGGCTAAGCAAGTACGCCCACTTCATCCCTCTGAATCACCCTTATACAGCCAAGTCAGTGGCTAAGGCCTTTGTTAGCAACATTGCCAAGTTGCATGGGTTTCCAAGGAAAATAGTATCAAATCGATACAGGGTCTTTATGAGTTCATTTTGGAGGCAGCTATTTAAATTGCAAGGCAGCCAGCTTATGATGAGTTCCTCATATCACCCACAAACGGATGGCCAATCCGAGGTGGTCAATAGGACATTAGAACAATATTTGAGATACTTCTATCATGAGGAGCAAAGGAGATGGGCAGATTATCTCTATGGGCAGAATTCTAGTATAACATCTCTTATCACTCTTCCATTGACAAAATCCATTTTGAAGTTGTATATGGCAGACCACCACCACTCTTGGTCAGCTATGAAAAAGGCTCAGCCAGCAACAATGAAGTGGAGCAGGAGCTGATCGATAGGGACGAGGTACTGGCCAAAGTTAAAAGAGAGCTCAAGAAGGCTCAAAGTCAAGTGAAGAAGTATCATGATCAGGGAAGACATGCCGTGACCTTCAAAGTAGGTGACTATGTCTATTTGAAGCTTAGGCAATTCGGGCAGAAGACCATGAGGAAAACCACGAGTGCAAAGCTGAACCAGAAGTTTTATGGGCCTTATAGAGTGCTGGAGAAACTGGGCAGTGTGGCATAAAAGCTTCAGCTTCCACCAACTTCACAGTTGCACCAGGTATTCCATGTTTCCTTACTCAAGAAGAAG